>CM068372.1:443879606-444257106 GCA_034769895.1 Magicicada septendecula | reverse complement strand
ATTGAAATGGGGGCTATAATGAATATTGTAGCCGAGACAGGAGTACACGAATGAGATAAAAGGAGGAAGAAGGTATGTGGTGATTAACAGACTGTCTGCGGAAGGGAAGAAGACGAAGAAAAAGAAGAAGAAAAAGAGGGACGAATGGAATAGGCTCTTGGAATTCGCCATGAAGAGTTGAGGAGCCTCAGATTCCGATGAAATCATTTATAAATAGTTTTGTTAAATTAATATATAATTAACATGAAGACTAGTTAAAAAAATATATTTATCATTTAAAATGGTTTATAAATTAATTTTATAACAAAAAATTGCGTTTTTTAAACTATATCTGGGATAACAAACCATCAGAAGAAATAAGAACGAGACTTATCGCAGTTTATGGTACTCCAATGCACATCAAAAGCTGATTTTAATAAAACCATCAGACTTACCTTCTATAATATCATCGTTAGGCTTTTGTCCTTCTGTGGCTCTGAGACCTGTCTGACGTCAACAAAGGGTGAAGACCAAAACGCAAAAGAAGACGCTGAGGCAGATTTAGAGACCTACTTGCGAGAATGGAAACTGAAGAAGGTTTTAAAGAAAATTTTTACACGACGTATAAAATCTCACCGAAACATTGGATAAAGTAAATGAGACTTAAACATCCTGAACAGCTAGCTCGAATGAAAGAAAACGAACCGGCAAGAAAAATGATGATAAGAGACCCAGAGAGGCAAAGAATAGGATGTAGATTTAACTTAAGATTGGTTAACGGTAGGGGAGAAAACAATATGAAAGCAGGGCATTAAGAACTGTTTAAGGTCAATGTAGAATCCTGAGCGATGATGGCGACAAATCATAGAGAAAACATTGTGTGACAGGGTTGGAGAGAGAGAGAGAGAGAGAGAGAGAGAGAGAGAGAGCGTGATCAAGAGATTAATTGCTACATTTCGTAAATAAGCATACTCCCATGTTATTACTTCCATGTTCCGTAAGGAAATGGAAGTATGGTGATAAAAAAAAAAATCAAGTTCGAGATAAGAGGTGATTCTGATTGTACTACCATCAAAACATGTAGAAAAGTCATTTACCTAAAAGGGTCTATGTGTAGAATTTTTTCTATGGGGAACGATAACTGCCGAAAATTCAAACAGACTCAAACATTTTTTTGCATGTATGCCCGAATTGTAGAGAACTCGAGGTCTACTGATTTTGGTAAAGATCGGTTAAGGGGGAGGGGCAGTTTACCTGCAACATTTTACGTTTTAAGAAGAGTAAAGTAGTTCATTTTGAAAAATAAAGTATCTGAAACGAAGGTAATAATAATCCACTGTAGAAAGGTAGATGAAATATTTATAAATGAAAGAGTTAGTTGACGGGGGAGGGGATATTTTTTTATTAATGAAAATGATAGTTAAAGGGGGAGGGTATAATTTTTTATATGTGTACTACGTTATCGGCAACAAAGAAATAGTTTCTATGGAAATATTTCATTTCAGTTTGTCAAATTTGTCAAATATTTTAATTTGTTTCTGGTAATATCTACTCTATTATTAAATTTATTTATTGAATAGTGTGTGGTTGCCGTGGTAACATCGAATCTAATCTAGAACAGGAAGACTGTGTGTGTTTTGTATTATCTGGCATTAACTTGTTTATTTTGGTTTTTGATAATATAATGCTGTACGAAACATTATCAACTTATTAATCGATGAAGAATTATTTTCATAAACGTGTTTGTGATTTAATCATTTTTGCTTATTATTACCTTGTTAGTTGTACCTCTCTGTTACTTTAGATTTTCATTTTAAATGAGGTGTAAGATTCAATTTTAGAAAATTTTTATAGGTAGGTAAAAAAAGGCTTGCACTGCAGTGGCGTATCTAGGCCACTGAAGTTTCGGGGCGGATTTCTTTCTGACGCCCCCCTCCTATAATACGGGTGTTTATAATCCAATTTATCTTTAAGTAATACATAGCAAAAACACTTTACTGTTACATATTTATTGTCTAATTACTGTACTGATACATTTAGTTAGGAAACTTTACAAGAAGCTCCACTTTCTTATGGCAAATAAAAAGTTTAAAGAAATAGTAGAAGTAGTATTATTTATAGACTGCATTAAATTTATTACAGTACTTTATAATATACAATAAACTTATATACTGCAAAACAAATTTATCATCGGTGCAAACAATACTTAGTAATTTTTTTTTTCAAGTCAACAGTTTTAGTGCAAATAAGGTGTACTTTCTAAAGTGGCCGTTTTCTAGTTTTGGCCTCGGAAAATTCGAGTAACTGATCCGATTTCCGCACTCCGAATTATCCACTGTTCGGTAAAAATTCTGATGAGAGATAAGTAAATTGTTGGTGTCCTGAAATGTTAAATATAGTTCACTGGTTTAATATCTTTTAGCGTAGGCCTGCATGTTGTCTCCCGGTATTTCACTCCGCCGTTTACAATTTTTGTACCGGATGCTGCCGCTGCCGTTGCCGTCCGTGCTGTTTGGGGTTCAATTTGCGACTTCCGACTGCGTGGTGAGGCATTGACGTCAGGTACAATTGACGCTTCTTTTCTAGTATGAATATATTTGTAATAATAAATTTACCGTTCTAAGTTTTTTTTAAACACTTTATGAGATAAGGCTGTAAGGTAGATTTCAAAGTAATATGAAATAATCTTTGGAATCGATCGATTAAACACTGCACATCTCCTAGTGTTGTGTTTCAGGACGTGATAATAGAACATTTACAAATAAATTAAAATAATTACAAAAAAAACTTAAATTTCCAAATCTGGAGGCCCCTACTAAATAGGGCCCGGGGCGGTTCGCCCCCTTCGTCCCCCTTAATTCCGCTACTGTTTTACTGTAAACTAGGTAGGCTTGATTACCTCGAAATATCCCTGCAGAATGATTGGAGTAGTGTGCAACAATGTTGATGATGATGATGATAATTATGTGTGTATAGAAATCAATATACATTTATTAAATTCAGTTTCTCTTTTAAAATAGTCGTCTGTTTTATTGAATCACATTGATTTTTATAGAATACGAATTTTGATCAAGTAGTTCATACAATTTTTGTTTATTTGAAAAGTTGACTTTTCATCTGTGGAAAGACAAATTATGTTTTTTTATCTCTCTTATATTTCCCCCTTTATATAGTCTGCGTCAGATGTAAAACAATTGTAAAACAAATGTAAATCTGAATACTAACATTCATTTCAGTTCTCAAAACATATCTGTAATGTACTTCTTTGGGATACCCTTGAGCTTGAAAGCGATTCTTTTTTCATGTCTCCAACTGTCAAGAAAAACGGTCATTTCGTGTTTTTAATTTCGTTATGTTTGCATGGGGACGAACACAACAGTTGCTGTATTATTACTATGTTTTTTTTTCGCCTATGACAATTGAACAAGTAATGACATTAGTTCTACTTTATCTGTAACGACGGGACGGTCAAAGTGCCATCTGTATACGTTACATTATGATAACTGAGAGATTAGCAATAAGTTGAATCGTGTAAACGGCACCTGCATCTTAACATCCTTGAGCTGCAAACTCATGAACGTACTGTACCGTACGAAACTGGTGTTACGGAGGAGGGGGAGTTAAGAAGTCCCGCGAGGTTTGTTTGTAACTGATGTTCTGCAGTGTACGTACATTTCTTTTAGTATTTTCAAACTTTGCAGCCGTTACGCAGTTGAAATGTGCCTCCTTTTGGTGCTTATGTCATGGTGCACACAAACCTAAATAGGTTTTAAATGTCAAAGACGCAGCGAAGACTGGAATGAAATGTTATCCACATTTCTCTCTGTGTTCGGAAATGTAATAATTGAATCAGATCAACAGTATAGTGGCGTCTATACTGTCCTTGATACTGTTGGGAAGGAGATCGAAATAGACTACAGTAGAGGACATAATACGGTCATAGAGATGTTGCGCTTCTACTGCTAAAACTAAATGTATAGTAGTCACTATAATTCCAGTAGGCCTACATACACATTAGTAGTAGATGATGAGTTTGTGGAGGAGGTAATGGAAGTTGGTTATGTAGAGATAATAATAATTGTAAGGCTGTTCCAGAGGTTACTGAAGGGCGTTAGGAGAAGACTATTACAAAAATATCACTCTACAACTGCGCTACGAAAACGTTGTTTGCGTTTCTCTTTTGTTTACAGCTGTACTAGATGTGCAAGTTATATGTATCACATTATGTAGGTTCAAACAGAATATTCAAAGGAATAGATGAATAAAAAATTCAAGACAATAGTCATGTATTCTAAGTTTCATATAATATAATAAATAAATATCCAATGTTTTTCGCAAGTCCGAAGAGAAAATTGTACGTATAACGTAAAACACATAGTAAGCGAGAAAGTATTTTATTTTTTGAGCAGGTGCAAACTGACGATGAGAAAGTCGTAGGTAAAAGATTATATATTGTATTTTATTTCAATAATTTTTGATATAGCCGGTTTGTTTTCCTGTAATAACGAGATGATTACGAAACTAAATAATGGCAAGAAAAGGGACCCCACAACATCTAATTAGAGCTATATGTGGAAAATAAAATTGAAGCAGGGAAACCGAGAACAGCTCCTAGAGTTGGCCTGATAGTAGAGGGAAATTGGGGGTTCAAACTCACAAAGGAATGCCGCCTTCTTAAAAAACACTAAAAAAACACTAAAAAACATGATCTCAGAGATGACGCCGCCACCGCTGGACCCGCAGCATCCCGATGGACCACAGCACCGCGAATTTCCGCGAATAAATTTTTTATTTTTTTAATTTGGTTTTTTTATTTTTTTAATTAAATTGATTTGGTGGGATGATGTTCAATGGACCACCAGCATCCGTGAATATAATTTTTTTATTTTTTTAAGAAAGCTGATTTGCATATCAGTGGGTGGTGTTGGGTGGGAGGTTGTTTTTTTTTTTTTTCATATCAGTGGGTGGGGGGTGGTTCCAACTCGAAGCATTATAGTGTATACTAAAATATATGATCAGGTGTACCAACCTTTGCATGAGTTCAAATTTGTTGTGTGTTATAATGTATATTAAATCTATATGATCAGGTGTACCAACCTCTGTAGTATTATTATAGTGTATAGATATTTTATATGAGCAGGTTTGTCAACATTTTCTGTGGCGGGGGGAGGGAAATTCAAATATGTGTTATATTGTGTATGTATAGAGCAGATCTGTCAACATTTTTTTCTCTTCTGTGGTGGGAAATTCAAACTATATATGATCATAATTGGTACTCTCTCTCGCTCTCTCACACGTTGTGTATCTCTCTCTCTCTCTCTCTCTCTCTCGTTGTCAAACGTTATGCTCACCGGCATTATAGTGTATATTAAAATATATGATTAGGTGTACCAACCTTTACATGAGTTCAAATTTGTCGCGTGTTATAATGTATATTAAATCTATATGATCAGATGTACCAACCTCTGTATTATTCGTCCTCTCTCTCTCTCTCTCTCTCTCTTGTTGTCAAACGTTATGCTCAAACCGTTCTCCTCTCTCTGTGGTCAGTACCGAACGCATGTATATGAAATTAGAAAGTTTATTCGACAAATATTAACGTCCTCTCTCTCTCTCTCTCTCACTCTCACTTGTTTCAACTGTGTCAACAAATAGTAACGTCCTCTCTCTCTCTCTCTCTCTCTCTCTCTCTCTCTCTCTCTCTCTCTCTCTCTCTCACTTTCACACGTTTCAACTATGCAAGGTTTCATACCCTTTCTCCTGTCTCCCTCTCGTACATTGAGTAGTCGGTGTGATGAATAAATAATTTTAGCCCTCTCTCGTTGTCAAAACGTCGTCTTCATTTTCAATGTATTAAATAATTAATTAATAGTTTTATAATGCAGTCAGTGTGATTGATCCTTGTTAGAAATATATATATATTTGGCGTCAATGAACTACTTACCTGTTATGTTGTTACAGACAATACTTCTGTTTTAAGGTTGCAGTTTACACACACACACATAGGTTCAGTAGTGTATAGCGAAATAAATTAAAATTATACACACACACATGAAAACGGCGGCTGAAATTCATACAAATCTTCTGATGTAACAGTTCACAAAAAATAAATTAATTGTACACATGTTCAGAGGTGTAGAGTGAAATAAAATAAAGTCATAATTTTTTTAAATGATTAAATATATTTTAACATTCACAATATAAAATTCACAATTAAATAAATACATTATAAAATTGATATTTTTCGAAAGTTTATATATATATAATTGTGTGTCGTACTTGTAGAAGAAGCAACCTGCAACATAACAATACAACAACAACATTAAAATCATGTTAAATATCACACACACACAGATGCACACGCAACGCGCGCACATACAGACGCATACGCAACGTAATCACACACACACACACACACACACACACACACACACACACACACACACACACACACACACACACACACACACACACACACACACACACACACACACACACACACACACAGACGCAAACGCAACGTACACACGTTTGGGTTACACCACACACACACACACACACACACACACACACACACACACAGACGTACACGCACACATACGCAACGCGTCCACACACAGACGCAAACACAACGTAATCATATACATACATACAACATGTACATGTAGGACCAATAAACAGATAACAGATTTAAATATGCTATAGTCATTGTAAGACGTTACAATCATTGAAGTGTTTAATAAGTAAATTGTATGTATGTATATATCACTGAATAATAATAATATAATCGTTTGCTGCAACAGGTAAAGCAGTTACAAATAATTACATATAGGTTCAGAGGCGTATAGTGAAATAAATTAAAAATCCATTCATAAAAACTTTGTAAATTAGAATCTGCACTACATTCAAACATACGCACACACACAATGATAAAAAAATTGTTTATTAAAAGTAGTTTGTTACCTTAACGAGATACAATTTCCACATGCGCTGTCTGGTTCTTCATCCCTCGAAACACAAGATGTAGGTCGCTGGGATTTATATGACGGAGTTCTTCATCTGTAAAGACGTCAGCATACCTCTTAGGTAGATATACACGATAGCGGCGCTCACAATCTTCCAACGTTACAAGCACAGACTTCCCATATCGCGTGTCCACATGCAACATGTTAACGATCGGATACTGTTTGTCCACTGTTAATTCTGCACAACGTTTGTACTCAATAGCAGAAACTGCGTTGAATTTTGTGATAAACGACATTATTTATGAGAAGTGAAGACGTCTGTATCAAGCAAGGTGGAACCATACAATGTCAGAATATTCGCTACAAAGAAGACTAGTGAAAGTAATGATGGTGATGTGGTCATCAGGAAAGTTCACGTTCATCGCCCGAAGCTTTGCATGTACATACACACAGCCAGAATTAGCGCTGTTACAAAATATATATATTAGGAAAGTCAAGCCCACAGACTACTAGAAATAGTTATCGTTTGAAAAAAAAAAAAAAGAAACCACACATTACGAACTAATATCGTTACAATAATAATAATACATAAACTTACGTTTACGGTCGTCCAAACTGAAGTATGGAGTGACAATAACTATAGATATCACAGTAAGAATTTTTGTTGTTGTTTTTAACAGGTGATGTTTTTCATCCCCTGAAGCTTTGTATGCAGAATTATGACTGTTACATAATATATATTAGGAAAGTCGTCAGAAATAGTTATTGCCTGCAGCAAGAATTGTTGTTGTTGTTGTTGTTTTTAACAGGTGGTGTTTTTGCATGTACATACATGCAGAATTATGGTTGTTACATAATATATATTAGGAAAGTCGTCAGAAAAAGTTATCGCCTGCAGCAAGACTTTTTGTTGTTGTTTTTAACAGATGGTGTTTTTCATCCCCTGAAGCTTTGCATGTACATACATGTAGAATTATGGCTGTTACATAATATATATTAGGAAAGTCATCAGAAATAGTTATCGCCTGCAGCCATATACAAGTTTACCTAATGAAATTAACAATGCTATGAGACACTTACATTAAAAATGTTTGTATAACAGAAAAATCATTAATTATCCACTCTCTAAGTGCGTGCACATTATGGTTTGTACATAGTGTAGAAGAAGAATTGCAATGTGTAAGACATAACGCCCCAGGAATGTCTTTTGGTACGTCTTTTGGGCAACCAATGTCATCAAGATTTATTATATGATAATGAATTATTTTCGATTCTAAAAAACGTTTTTTCTCAAGACCCTTCACAAACACATATTTATATATGTTCGTATACGTTGTTAACACTGAAACAAGATTGTCGTACGGTGTCTCTCCTTCATCCCATCTTAGCCCATGATAGTTTGTCGTTAACCAGCAGTTGGTTCTAGTGTATTTCGAATTCGTAACGACTGTAGCAGGCGGGGCGAAAATCCAATGTCTGTATGCAAAACGTGTTACGTCCATAACCGACAACTCCTTTACTATATAATTGCCGTTGTCATCATAAAAGCAGTGAAAGTCAATTATTACAGCAGCGTTTTCCATTATACTATAAAAAAAAAAAGAAACCACACATTACAAACTAATATTTATAAACACAAAGATCGTTACAATAATAATACACAAACTTACGTTTACTGTCGTCCGAACTGAAGCGTGGAGAGAGAATAACTATCGATATCACAGTGAGAATTCTTTTTGTTTTTAACAGATGGAATTTTAGCAGGAGGGGGAGCAGAGTCGCCGTCGGCAATTAATTTGGCACGTACGTAAGATTTTAATAAAACAATTATCAGTTTTAAATAATAATTTTCGGAAACAACCCCGGGGGTCCTCATGCCACGAAACACGAGATGTAGGTCGCTGGGGTTTTATAAATTGTTTATTAAGTCTTTTAGAAATGGTCTTATACTTGAGCTTGGCCTGTTGACTATTGCTTTTAATTTTGTAATTTCTACAGGCGTTAACCGTTTCGGAGAAAAAAACAATTTATGGAGAAGATCCTCCTCCTCTTGTTTTGATGTGGTATTTATTCTATGATCCATCCTTCTTGTTCCTATAATAATAATAACAGTACCTGCTTCATTATCATATACATTATGTGCTATATATATAAATATATACATAAGGCTTTCAACACACACACACACACATACCATAAATCCAGAACAGGAAAGGTATTATAACAAACATTACGAAAACAAGTACGTACATAGATCAACGTTTAAACAAACAGATTATTACCTGAATAAATTTTTTTTAAAAACAGGACAGCGTATTATCTATATAACGTTCTGTTTCAGATAAGAATAGTTTGAATATAAAATGAAAGGGTACGTTGTATTTTGTTATGAGAAAATGCATTTCTAAATTTCGTTACATTTGTCAAAAGAGCTTATTGATCAGACGTATGAGTAATTATATTAATCCTTATGTAGCAAATACGCACGGATTCGTAAAATACAGCACTCAGGTGTAGGGCAATTAATCCTTTTTGTATTGAACGTATTTAAGTAGGCCTACTCGTGATATCAGTAAATTCTATCTAAACGTCATCTCAACGGAATCATTAAGTTTTTCAAAAGATCTTATTGATCAGACGTATGAGTATAAAATTGGAAATCTACAAACACATCAAAAATATCTGTCAAACCCCTATCAAACAAAAACCCCCGTTCTTATCGAGAGACAACAGTAACTGACCTAAGCACATGTGCTTCATTAGGCAACAGACCAAAAAATCAAATAGACGACTATAAGCTCAATTTAAATAAAATCTGAATATTCAATAAAATTTTTTTTTTTTTTAGTAACATATGCAAATCTTTTACTTACCTCTTAAATGTTGTTATACACACAATAGCCGATTGAACGATGAGTGTCTCATACAAATGAGAAATAGTGACATGTCGTCTTGTGTGTGTGTGTATGTATATATATATATATATCATACGGTGGTAGCGTACACGTTTGAAAGTTGATACACATTAAATTCTCTCTCTCTCTCTCTCACACACATTACAGAGATTGATATTAATTGCATGTATGTTCAGAGGTTGGGTGTCTAAATCGATGCATTTTACTTTCACTTTCTAATTTGACACATGGCTTACTTCCATACATAAATATCTATCGTCCATATCCGTCTACGAGTGTTGCTAAACGAAATTGAAAATGTTGTAATACATAACGGCCTGTGTAATAGTATGGTATGTTTTTTAGGACAGCCAAAAGCATGAAAGTATTATTTAAATCTGTATGGAAGTCATATATAAATATCGGGTCAGCGCTCGAATTATTTGCGCATGCGCATAACAGCTTTTTAGTACAGTTGCACACACACACACACACACACACACACACACACACACACACACACACACACACACACACACACACACACACACACACACACACACACATCGACACTCACTTGCAACAACGTCTTACTTATCACACGTTCATGCGCTACAAATTGATATTATAAAACGTTTAAGATACACTATAATAACATAATACCAGCGTTATAACCGTACCTTTTGTTTTTCAGCGTTACGACGGCAGTGTGTACGTATGCGTCTGTGTGTGTTCGCGTGTTTGGTTACGTTGTGTACGTGTGCGCTCGTTGCGTGTGTGCGTGTTTGGTTACGTTGCGTATGTATGTGTGTGTGTGTGTGTGTGATTACGTTACGTATGCGTGTGCGTCTTAATGTGAACAATTTTACGTTTAAATAAAATCTGTACATACAATAAAATTATGTTTCAGTATTAATGATATAAATATTACTGTTTTATTATTTTAAAATACTGTATATATATAACCTAGGAACTTCGCAGGTGAAGAAATTAATTTCTATTTTTCATCTGTAACGACATGCGTGTATAATTTTAATTTATTTCACTATACACCTTCGCCACCGCTGCTACCACAGTCGTCAGTAATAAAAAAAGAAGAAGAAGAAAGATCAGTTAGGAAACGCATCAGTACTCGTTCGAAACGATTAACATCAGTCCCAATGGACCACAGCATCCGTGAATTTCCGCGAATAAAAAAAAAAAAAAACGTAAAACGTTCTACTTACGTTTCATGTTAGGTTAAAAAATACAGTCCACGTACGTAGGTTAAAAATGCAGTCCACGTACGTTTACGTTAGGTTAAGATGCAGTCTACTTACGTTTCACGTTAGGTTAAAAAATGCAAACACACACACACAATGAAAATATTTGCTATGATTTTAGTAACATATAACAGCGTCTTACATACCACTCGAATCTATATATACTGTTCTGTTTCAGATAATAATAATAATAATTTGATCACACACACACACACACACACACACACACACACACACACACACACACACACACACACACACACACATGTATTAAATTCAAATATATATCTTCAATTAGAACTGTAATATAAAAAATACGGTAAGAATATATTTCAGAAATTGTGATTTGAACATACACATACATGTATTAAATTCAGTAAATAATGTTTTAATGCAAATAATTTTTACTAGTAACATATAACAGCGTCTTACATACCACTCGAATCTATATATACTGTTCTGTTTCAGATAATAATAATAATAATTTGATCACGCACACACACATACATGTATTAAATCAATAAATAATGTCTTACCAAACTAACGTATGTTGAATACACACAGGAACTTGTGTATACTGAGACGTACAATAATTCAAGCAGTTTTTCAACTATTAAAAAACTGTTGAGATAGATTTATCAACGCACGCAAGCAGTCAGTGTGAATCCGATAAAATTCAGTTATACCTAAAAATATATATATCTTCAATTAGAAGTGTATAAAAGGTACAGTAAGAATATATTTCAGAAAATTGTATTAAATTCAAATATATATCTTCAATTAAAAGTGCGTTAAGAATAAAAGTACGTTAAGAATATATTCAGAAAATTGTAATTTGATCATACGCATACGCTTACACACACATGTATTAAATTAAAATATATATATCTTCAATTAGAAGTGTAATATAAAAAATATGGTAAGAATATATTTCGTAAATTGTGGTTTGAACATACACATACATGTATTAAATAATGTTTTAATGCAAATAATTATACATACACACACACACAAGACGACATGTCACTATTTCTCATTTGTATGAGACACTCATCGTTCAATCGGCTATTGTGTGTATAACAACATTTAAGAGGTAAGTAAAAGATTTGCATATGTTACTAAAAAAAAAAAAATTTTATTGAATATTCAGATTTTATTTAAATTGAGCTTATAGTCGTCTATTTGATTTTTTGGTCTGTTGCCTAATGAAGCACATGTGCTTAGGTCAGTTACTGTTGTCTCTCGATAAGAACGGGGGTTTTTGTTTGATAGGGGTTTGACAGATATTTTTGATGTGTTTGTAGATTTCCAATTTTATACTCATACGTCTGATCAATAAGATCTTTTGAAAAACTTAATGATTCCGTTGAGATGACGTTTAGATAGAATTTACTGATATCACGAGTAGGCCTACTTAAATACGTTCAATACAAAAAGGATTAATTGCCCTACACCTGAGTGCTGTATTTTACGAATCCGTGCGTATTTGCTACATAAGGATTAATATAATTACTCATACGTCTGATCAATAAGCTCTTTTGACAAATGTAACGAAATTTAGAAATGCATTTTCTCATAACAAAATACAACGTACCCTTTCATTTTATATTCAAACTATTCTTATCTGAAACAGAACGTTATATAGATAATACGCTGTCCTGTTTTTAAAAAAAATTTATTCAGGTAATAATCTGTTTGTTTAAACGTTGATCTATGTACGTACTTGTTTTCGTAATGTTTGTTATAATACCTTTCCTGTTCTGGATTTATGGTATGTGTGTGTGTGTGTGTGTTGAAAGCCTTATGTATATATTTATATATAGCACATAATGTATATGATAATGAAGCAGGTACTGTTATTATTATTATAGGAACAAGAAGGATGGATCATAGAATAAATACCACATCAAAACAAGAGGAGGAGGATCTTCTCCATAAATGGTTTTTTTCTCCGAAACGGTTAACGCCTGTAGAAATTACAAAATTAAAAGCAATAGTCAACAGGCCAAGCTCAAGTATAAGACCATTTCTAAAAGACTTAATAAACAATTTATAAAACCCCAGCGACCTACATCTCGTGTTTCGTGGCATGAGGACCCCCGGGGTTGTTTCCGAAAATTATTATTTAAAACTGATAATTGTTTTATTAAAATCTTACGTACGTGCCAAATTAATTGCCGACGGCGACTCTGCTCCCCCTCCTGCTAAAATTCCATCTGTTAAAAACAAAAAGAATTCTCACTGTGATATCGATAGTTATTCTCTCTCCACGCTTCAGTTCGGACGACAGTAAACGTAAGTTTGTGTATTATTATTGTAACGATCTTTGTGTTTATAAATATTAGTTTGTAATGTGTGGTTTCTTTTTTTTTTTTTATAGTATAATGGAAAACGCTGCTGTAATAATTGACTTTCACTGCTTTTATGATGACAACGGCAATTATATAGTAAAGGAGTTGTCGGTTATGGACGTAACACGTTTTGCATACAGACATTGGATTTTCGCCCCGCCTGCTACAGTCGTTACGAATTCGAAATACACTAGAACCAACTGCTGGTTAACGACAAACTATCATGGGCTAAGATGGGATGAAGGAGAGACACCGTACGACAATCTTGTTTCAGTGTTAACAACGTATACGAACATATATAAATATGTGTTTGTGAAGGGTCTTGAGAAAAAACGTTTTTTAGAATCGAAAATAATTCATTATCATATAATAAATCTTGATGACATTGGTTGCCCAAAAGACGTACCAAAAGACATTCCTGGGGCGTTATGTCTTACACATTGCAATTCTTCTTCTACACTATGTACAAACCATAATGTGCACGCACTTAGAGAGTGGATAATTAATGATTTTTCTGTTATACAAACATTTTTAATGTAAGTGTCTCATAGCATTGTTAATTTCATTAGGTAAACTTGTATATGGCTGCAGGCGATAACTATTTCTGATGACTTTCCTAATATATATTATGTAACAGCCATAATTCTACATGTATGTACATGCAAAGCTTCAGGGGATGAAAAACACCATCTGTTAAAAACAACAACAAAAAGTCTTGCTGCAGGCGATAACTTTTTCTGACGACTTTCCTAATATATATTATGTAACAACCATAATTCTGCATGTATGTACATGCAAAAACACCACCTGTTAAAAACAACAACAACAACAACAATTCTTGCTGCAGGCAATAACTATTTCTGACGACTTTCCTAATATATATTATGTAACAGTCATAATTCTGCATACAAAGCTTCAGGGGATGAAAAACATCACCTGTTAAAAACAACAACAAAAATTCTTACTGTGATATCTATAGTTATTGTCACTCCATACTTCAGTTTGGACGACCGTAAACGTAAGTTTATGTATTATTATTATTGTAACGATATTAGTTCGTAATGTGTGGTTTCTTTTTTTTTTTTTTCAAACGATAACTATTTCTAGTAGTCTGTGGGCTTGACTTTCCTAATATATATATTTTGTAACAGCGCTAATTCTGGCTGTGTGTATGTACATGCAAAGCTTCGGGCGATGAACGTGAACTTTCCTGATGACCACATCACCATCATTACTTTCACTAGTCTTCTTTGTAGCGAATATTCTGACATTGTATGGTTCCACCTTGCTTGATACAGACGTCTTCACTTCTCATAAATAATGTCGTTTATCACAAAATTCAACGCAGTTTCTGCTATTGAGTACAAACGTTGTGCAGAATTAACAGTGGACAAACAGTATCCGATCGTTAACATGTTGCATGTGGACACGCGATATGGGAAGTCTGTGCTTGTAACGTTGGAAGATTGTGAGCGCCGCTATCGTGTATATCTACCTAAGAGGTATGCTGACGTCTTTACAGATGAAGAACTCCGTCATATAAATCCCAGCGACCTACATCTTGTGTTTCGAGGGATGAAGAACCAGACAGCGCATGTGGAAATTGTATCTCGTTAAGGTAACAAACTACTTTTAATAAACAATTTTTTTATCATTGTGTGTGTGCGTATGTTTGAATGTAGTGCAGATTCTAATTTACAAAGTTTTGATGAATGGATTTTTAATTTATTTCACTATACGCCTCTGAACCTATATGTAATTATTTGTAACTGCTTTACCTGTTGCAGCAAACGATTATATTATTATTATTCAGTGATATATACATACATACAATTTACTTATTAAACACTTCAATGATTGTAACGTCTTACAATGACTATAGCATATTTAAATCTGTTATCTGTTTATTGGTCCTACATGTACATGTTGTATGTATGTATATGATTACGTTGTGTTTGCGTCTGTGTGTGGACGCGTTGCGTATGTGTGCGTGTACGTCTGTGTGTGTGTGTGTGTGTGTGTGTGTGTGTGTGTGTGTGTGGTGTAACCCAAACGTGTGTACGTTGCGTTTGCGTCTGTGTGTGTGTGTGTGTGTGTGTGTGTGTGTGTGTGTGTGTGTGTGTGTGTGTGTGTGTGTGTGTGATTACGTTGCGTATGCGTCTGTATGTGCGCGCGTTGCGTGTGCATCTGTGTGTGTGTGATATTTAACATGATTTTAATGTTGTTGTTGTATTGTTATGTTGCAGGTTGCTTCTTCTACAAGTACGACACACAATTATATATATATAAACTTTCGAAAAATATCAATTTTATAATGTATTTATTTAATTGTGAATTTTATATTGTGAATGTTAAAATATATTTAATCATTTAAAAAAATTATGACTTTATTTTATTTCACTCTACACCTCTGAACATGTGTACAATTAATTTATTTTTTGTGAACTGTTACATCAGAAGATTTGTATGAATTTCAGCCGCCGTTTTCATGTGTGTGTGTATAATTTTAATTTATTTCGCTATACACTACTGAACCTATGTGTGTGTGTGTAAACTGCAACCTTAAAACAGAAGTATTGTCTGTAACAACATAACAGGTAAGTAGTTCATTGACGCCAAATATATATATATTTCTAACAAGGATCAATCACACTGACTGCATTATAAAACTATTAATTAATTATTTAATACATTGAAAATGAAGACGACGTTTTGACAACGAGAGAGGGCTAAAATTATTTATTCATCACACCGACTACTCAATGTACGAGAGGGAGACAGGAGAAAGGGTATGAAACCTTGCATAGTTGAAACGTGTGAAAGTGAGAGAGAGAGAGAGAGAGAGAGAGAGAGAGGACGTTACTATTTGTCGACACAGTTGAAACAAGTGAGAGTGAGAGAGAGAGAGAGAGAGAGGACGTTAATATTTGTCGAATAAACTTTCTAATTTCATATACATGCGTTCGGTACTGACCACAGAGAGAGGAGAACGGTTTGAGCATAACGTTTGACAAGAGAGAGAGAGAGAGAGAGAGAGGACGAATAATACAGAGGTTGGTACATCTGATCATATAGATTTAATATACATTATAACACGCGACAAATTTGAACTCATGTAAAGGTTGGTACACCTAATCATATATTTTAATATACACTATAATGCCGGTGAGCATAACGTTTGACAACGAGAGAGAGAGAGAGAGAGAGAGAGATACACAACGTGTGAGAGAGCGAGAGAGAGTACCAATTATGATCATATATAGTTTGAATTTCCCACCACAGAAGAGAAAAAAATGTTGACAGATCTGCTCTATACATACACAATATAACACATATTTGAATTTCCCTCCCCCCGCCACAGAAAATGTTGACAAACCTGCTCATATAAAATATCTATACACTATAATAATACTACAGAGGTTGGTACACCTGATCATATAGATTTAATATACATTATAACACACAACAAATTTGAACTCATGCAAAGGTTGGTACACCTGATCATATATTTTAGTATACACTATAATGCTTCGAGTTGGAACCACCCCCCACCCACTGATATGAAAAAAAAAAAATCAACCTCCCACCCAACACCACCCACTGATATGCAAATCAGCTTTCTTAAAAAAATAAAAAAATTATATTCACGGATGCTGGTGGTCCATTGAACATCATCCCACCAAATCAATTTAATTAAAAAAATAAAAAAACCAAATTAAAAAAATAAAAAAATTTATTCGCGGAAATTCGCGGTGCTGTGGTCCATCGGGATGCTGCGGGTCCAGCGGTGGCGGCGTCATCTCTGAGATCATGTTTTTTAGTGTTTTTTTAGTGTTTTTTAAGAAGGCGGCATTCCTTTGTGAGTTTGAACCCCCAATTTCCCTCTACTCCTGATCAATTGTGGAGTACGACAAGGGTGTCTATTATCACCTTCTCTTTTAGTTTATATATTGACGATGTCATACAAAACTGGCAGATATGTCTTCCAGAGCATTTTATGATTGGTCACTCTACAATTGACACTTTGTTGTTTGCGGACGATCAGGATATTCTGTCGGACTCGGAAAATATGTTGCAGATGGGTATACAGTATACAGTTATTAAATCGAATCTGCAAAGACTCTGGATTAGAAATACCCACATCTAAGACCAAGGTGATGGCTTTTCGTGGAACTGATCCCGTACGGGCCAAAATTGTTGTAGAAGGTACTGTGCTGGAACAAGTCAGCAATTTTGAATACCTGGGCCACAGTGTGTCTTATAATGCAAGCAACGACGTGGTGAATAAGCTACATAAGTTTACCCTTATGTGCGGGACCATTAGGCGAACTCTCAAGTCAGCAAGTAAAGAAACACGCCTAAAATTCTTCAAGAAGCCCTTCGTACACTTCTTTATGGGTCTGAGAATTGGACTTTAGGCCAGGCCAGTCGCATCCAAGCGGTTGAAATGAGATTTCTCAGGCACGTGGCAGGGTATACTGTCCGTGTCCATTTGATCATAGAAGAAACACAGACATACGGCAGGACCTGAATATTATGAGTATACTCGACAGGATTGCCCAGTATCGGCTGAATTGGTGGCAACATCTTTGCCGAATGGATGACTGGCGCATACCCAAACAACTATGGAACTATAAACCGAGGGGACGGAGGGGTGTAGAACGTCCGATGAAGCGCTGGAGTGATCAGCTCTAATCTTTGCCTGTTTGAGACCGGAACAAACCATCCTTGGCTTAATCCTTGAAGACTATGAAGATTACGAAATTGAAAGTAATTTGCGCCACAGCCATGATGTCTTGCTCACGCTTGCTGTTAAACTGTTAATATTATTACGCTACACTACAAACTAATCTTTACTTAGTTTATGTAGTCAAGCAAACCACTGCTTGAATTCTCTGGTGTAATTAGAGACTTTATATTGTATCAATGTCGACAATAAATTTTTTTTCAAATGTACCCCGTATGATCAAATGTCAGTCTCCCCTGATGTCAAATGTACCCCGTATGATCAAATGTCAGTCTCCGCTGATGTCAAATGTACCCCGTATGATCAAATATCAGTCTCCGCTGATGTCAAATGTACCCCGTATGATCAAATGTCAGTCTCCGCTGATGTCAAATGTACCCCGTATGATCAAATGTCAGTCTCCCCTGATGTCAAATGTACCCCGTATGATCAAATGTCAGTCTCCGCTGATGTCAAATGTACCCCGTATGATCAAATGTCAGTCTCCGCTGATGTCAAATGTACCCCGTATGATCAAATGTCAGTCTCCGCTGATGTCAAATGTACCCCGTATGATCAAATGTCAGTCTCCGCTGATGTCAAATGTACCCCGTATGATCAAATGTCAGTCTCCGCTGATGTCAAATGTACCCCGTATGATCAAATGTCAGTCTCCGCTGATGTCAAATTGCAAAAAACGAAACAAGGTACTTTTGTCTTAAGCTCACACGGCCGGTCTCAGTATACCGCTTTGATTAAAACCCGAGCTGTTAGGGCGGGGTCGGTTGCTATGCAACAGCGGCATCGTCGGCAACGTTTCGAATCGCATCCTCGGCGATCTTCTTCAGGCCGCAAAAAGCGACAGTGTTGTGAAACAGTTACGGCCGGACCATACCCGACCAACGTTTGGGTTGCTCTTACCCGAAAAAAGTTCGGCCAAGATTTCGATGGGGGAACTGCATAAAACAGTAAATTTGGTCATAAACATGACCACTCTTTAAGTCAAGGGAATAAGAACAAGAAGAAGGGGGAAAAGGTGAGTAGGGTGTGGATTTTTGTTACGGCGCCGTAAGTAAAGTGCGTAACCTACATGAAGAATTTGGTAGCATAGTACTAATCTAAGGCGTTCTAGCGGCTGACGCTTGCACATCCCACTAACCCCACGATCACTGTAGTAATATCTGTAAGTTCGTAGTCTACATTACCCTACATGTGACCTATTTTGCAGGATCTAGTAAAACTGCAACGAAAGAATTACGTATATTTTTATCGACACTTTGTTTCGTACCTAGGACAATTTGGTTTCCATGGTATCTTATCATGGTGTATGACGGGGACGCGAGTTAACGTCCCCATGATAATAATTGAACCGCTGGGCGATAGTGTATCCGGTCGGTCCTCTGGCATCTCACACAAATAATCCTTTCCAGCTGGAGATTTTCAGTCTACAGGGAAATATAAATTTTATATTTTATCAGTTAACTTCAGCTGCATGCTGAATATTCTTTTAGATATAGGGCGTACAGTTGATTTGTGAGATGGCATTTTTATACTTTCTAAGGATTTTATACTTTTATATTTTATACTTTCTAATAGACCTCGTTTGCTCCCTTGGACTTTCCTCCTCCGCTCTTTATTAGGACGTAGCCTTTTGTTGGTTAAAATACGATCCCTTTCTGCGCCTTCTTGGTTTCAGGAACTGGACGCATATCGATTACAATACTCTCTTCTATGCCGATATCTTATGTTTCGACTACCTAGTCGTATATTCTTTCCATTCCGTTCTCGTTTTCCCGTTGTAATGAATCGGTCATCGCCAAAATTATCCATTCTATTCCGAGGCTCAGCATTAGCTCTAAGGTTACTATATTTTGACATGATAATGTCTTATGGCTGGGGGTCTTTTGAAAATTTCTGTAACGCATCACGCTGCATGACGTCATGATTTACCAGCCGGGAATCGTTAACTAAAACCGCGACCGCTAACGTGCTAACGTCCGTCGCAGATTAAAGACCTAACAAGCAAACAACACTGCATAGCTGTAGATAGGTATGTAACCAATCAGTCAGTCAGTAACCATAATAATGTTGCGTTTAGCTGGCGGCTGAAAGACATTATCATGCTCTTAAGCTTTTACCATTTGGTAAACGGTACTTTACATTTTTTTTTTAGAATAGATTGATAGTTCTTTCAATCCTCCACCTGGAGAATCAGGATTTTTATTCGGAGTTCGCCTTTTCTATGTCACCAACTACAGCTGTGGAACTTGATCTGTCCCTTATTTGGTTTGGAGCTGGAGTATCTTTCTCTTAGTCTGTAGGGACCACCAACTCCCCACCATATCATATTAAAAAGAAAATTTAACATTTCTACGCTCACACTTAAATTACGTAAGTACCCAACCAATAAATTTAAAAATAATGTATCTCAAACGTACCACTATTTATGTCTGTATAAATTTTTAACTAAAACAATATTAAATTGTATGGTAAAGTATTAAATAAATTTGAAAAGAATATTCAGAGGGGTGGCAAAAATAAAGTCGTTCACGAGCAATAAAAACCCTGTCGGAGGCCCTGGTGAGAGAGATAGATTGCGTGGGGGGAGGGGGGAGGCAGAACGGCTTAATCACTACGTTTGAAGAGCGAGTGTACTCGTACGCGGTATCGACATCATGGCCGCACGGCGACAGGAAATGCCATGGTGAAGTCTGTTCGTACCTGGTTATTATCGAGCCTCGGTATCACGGCACAGAATATATATGTTTATGTGTACTAGAGAGAGAGGGTACCTCTAATTGCCAACACAGCCATTGAAGATTCCCGAATTAGACTACAAGTCATATTTGCAGAGCGATACTCTGGCGCTGGAAAATCTGAACCTCTCTACTACGGCTTCGAACATCTCTATTCTAGACGCGTTATTATTATTATTTTTTGCCTATGAGCCACTGTGAACTAAGTTTGGTTCAACTGGTTTCTTCCTTCTTCTCCTTTCTCTTCCTCCTCTCTCACATCTCCTTCATTTTTGATCAATGTCTCTCCCTGCTTTCGTCAGTCCAGATGACAACTGCACTCTCCTTGGGGTTTTTCTGAAAAGCTTGGGCATTTTTTAATTTCTTTTGGAGTGGTAAGCATTCTTCAATGTCTTCTTGAGCAACCTGGAGTTCCTCTATGTCTTTTTCTGTTTCTTTGAACCACGTATTGGACGTTTTGAGCTTTCTGAAATATTTTAAATAGCTTCCCTGATAATCTGCCATGATCCATTCTTTGAACATCTCCGTAGAAAGTAATTCTTCTTTTTCTAATTACGTCTGTGATTTTCTCAACACGTGTGTACAGCTCATTATTGTGGCGTCTTCCGTACTGTTCTCCATCTTTTATTGATCCCAAGATTTTTCATAATATTTTCATTTCTGTGACTTCCAGTCTTTCCATCATCATTTTCTTGTTCAGAGTCAGACACTCAGCTACATAATGTGCTTCCGGGCGAATTACTGTTGAATAATGCCTAAGTTTGGCATTAATGGATATTGATTTCTGGTTAAATGGTAAGCAACTTTCATCTTATTAACTCGTGCTTTAATGGGTTCTTTCTTTGAGATATTTTGTTCAATAACTTTTCCTAGATACTTGAATTTGTCAGTTCCATAAGTTTGCCCGTATCGAGTTTTTATTTTCTTGGATATTGTCTTGATATTTGTCATAAACTTGGTATTTTCAAAAGAAATTTCTAAACCCACTCTTTCAGCTTGTTCTATCAGCAATTCCACATGTCTAATGGTTGTTTGTACTGAATCTGACTGGATTTCTAGATCATCTGCAGACGCTAGACAATCTATTGACAAGCTATCTCTGTTACAGCCTAGTCTAATTCCCTGGCTGATGTGATTTTTCTCGAGTGATTTATTTAATGATTTATCCAATGATTTTCCTGTAGACGTTATTATTCAAAATTAGAAAAAACATGTCAGTTAGTATACAATAAAGGAGTGACGTCTGACCTATTATAACATAACATAAGTATAAAATACTTGTTATACACAGGAGATATTCTGAAATGTGATGGAGTCAAAACAGCTACATTTTTACTGTATTACGTCACTGATATACGGTATTTGTCGAGTTTTACTTACCAATTGTAATCAGTCAGCAAATAAGTCTACAACATCCAAACTCGACAAAGTATCTGGGCATCGCTTAGAATGCTAAGCATGTGTAGAAATAACACGAAACTTGGAATAAGACTCAAGAATATGTGATGGCTATTTGGGAAACTCTGAACTGTCACTGCATAACAAACCGTTGTTGTACAAATCAATTGGGTTTATGGCGTCTAAGCGAAGTTACTGCCTGGTTATTGGCGAAAACAAACATTTTGCCCTTATGCTGAGCAGAAATATCCGTGGAACGCAAAGGACTGTACGATAAATACGGGCTAGTAGCCTTTAGCCTATTCCCTAAGTAGCAGAACTTGCTCACTATTTTGAACGGAGTACGTTTATGATTACACAGACTTCGATATTAGGTAATTTTTCACTTATGAGGAAAATTAGTACAAGACTCCCGATTAGTCCACTATTTCTTTAGTGACGTAACAATTGTAGACTACACATTCAGAAGAAACACTAAAAATTCAAAACGTTCGGATTTGGGTTACAATACTCTGACACGCTGTTCGATTTTCACAACATTTTTTTAAAACATCTGGTCTCTTTTTTTTTGGCTCTGTAGTTCCATAATTTTGAAATTTTGCAAAACTTGACACTACATTCAGATGTTAGTTAAAATTATCTTTAATTTGCGATTTTATCACGAACTTTTGTGATTTTATCAAACTTTTACCCACTATTTGGGACCTGACGTCCAAAAATTATAAAATTTTTAGAAATGAACACTATATCCACATTGTGGTTAGAATTATCTTTAATTTGATACCTCGCACGGGCTTCTGCGATTTTATTTACAATTTTAACCACAAACGTTGGCTATAGTTCACGTCGTACCTTAAATTTATACAAGTGACCTTTCAGCAAGCCCGGGGCGTGTGCAAATGTGCAGGCACGCAGATGTGCATGCTTGAAGAGAACACTATCTCCAGGAGAACACTATGAGATGTGAGGGTTGCAGATTCACTTTTCAAAATAAAGTGCTTCGCAGCACTGTAGAGTCATCATTTCTTGACGACTTCCATCGTGGCCTGGAAATGCGTATTGTTACTGACAACATTAAAGGGTGTGCGGCTGAAGATGGACTTCAAGACATAGAGTTCACAGACTTCGGGTTGCGACTTTATAGACATAAAAAGAATGAAGCGAGCGTTACAACTGCTTGCGACAATGTTAGACTTGTTGGGCGGTTGCAGAGACAGAAACCGTTTGAACTGGCGTAGACGAGTGAAGTATCTGTCTGCTTACACTAACAACGCGTGTAAACTGTAGGAGCGTGTTGTACTTACACACGGTCAACATATTATCTAGAATTAAAAGTAAAAAATAAAAAAAAATAAAAACGAAAAAGAATTAAATAGTTTGTAAAAAGTTAAAATATAAATAAATTAGAAAATAAAGTAAAAATATATATTATTATGGAGATCCCAAGTTGAATCGACCTGGGAGCAATAAAATCAAACTCAATTTGTTTTATAGACCTATCTGGGAATTGAATTCAGAACATTAGATTAAGCGCCTCCCCGTTAGACTTCGAAGACTCCAACATGAAGGTTATTTTATGAAAAACTAATTTAAAACATTGTACGTCGTTTCCGTAACACGCAAAAGCTGTGTTACACAATTTTTTATACGCACGTGAAAGTCTTATTTCGCTATGACAAATAGTGCCACTAATAACAATAAAATTCCTTAAAATAAAAAAAAAATAATAAGCCACTCATGACATTGGCTTACTGTATTCAAATGTTAAATAATTTTACCATAATTGCGACTTTATAATTTTAGCCGATAATTTATAATAAATTTTTAATTTTCTTGAAATTGAAATCCTGTAACTAATAGAATATTCTATAGTAATAGAATCATATTCTATACTAATATTCATTGCCACAGTACTGTGGTTACTGACCAACACCGTGTCAGTTGTGTTAACAACCGTTTATCACTGAAGATGGCCTTCAGAGGCGAGGCCGAAACGTCTGAGAATAACATCTTTCAGGATAATAACTACAATAGACCGCGGCCCAATAGCCCGGACTACAATAGACCGCGGCCCAATAGCCCGGACTACAATAGACCGCGGCCCAATAGCCCGGACTACAATAGACCGCGGCCCAATAGCCCGGACTACAATAGACCGCGGCCCAATAGCCCGGACTACAATAGACCGCGGCCCAATAGCCCGGACTACAATAGACCGCGGCCCAATAGCCCGGACTACAATAGACCGCGGCCCAATAGCCCGGACTACAATAGACCACGGCCCAATAGCCCGGACTACAATAGACCGCGGCCCAATAGCCGGACTACAATAGACCGCGGCCCAATAGCCCGGACTACAATAGACCGCGGCCCAATAGCCCGGACTACAATAGACCGCGGCCCAATAGCCCGGACTACAATAGACCGCGGCCCAATAGCCCGGACTACAATAGACCGCGGCCCAATAGCCCGGACTACAATAGACCGCGGCCCAATAGCCCGGACTACAATAGACCGCGGCCCAATAGCCGGACTACAATAGACCGCGGCCCAATAGCCCGGACTACAATAGACCACGGCCCAATAGCCCGGACTACAATAGACCACGGCCCAATAGCCCGGACTTCAATTTCAACAATGATGGCGCCGCCCGTGAAAGCCTCAGAAATAGGTAATTTTTTAATTTTATTGATTACAAACTTTTAGTTGGGAGTATTGCTATATGCCGCACAGAAGTATAGAAAATGACGGAAACAACCACATAAAGTTTTAGATCAGTGGAAATGGACTGACGGCGACGGAGTTGTGCGATGACGAGGCTAGAAAAATTAGAAAGGCAAACAATCTTAGCCAACCTCCCATTCGACATCCTTTTCAGCTGAGCAATTCATCGCTCTTTGTCAGCCGCAATGCGTTCTTGGATGCTAAAAATTTCAAGTCTGCGTATTGGTCGCTATAAAATAAGATGTGAGGGGAATGATGACGTTTGAAGAATTGTGGTGGCAAGGGGACCTGTGAGTACAGTCAGAGGCGTCAGGGTAATAGTCAAGATCAATAAGCACAGTGGTTATCGACCAAGGACCATATGGCTCCCGGGGGACCCCAGAACATTCTAAAATTCTGTTCGGTTTTTGAACGTTTTCTTTTTTTTAAATGAATGGGAAGTCGGCCCAATGAATTAACTCCCGACCTGGAGGACCAGGTAATTTTTCATCAAGGTTTACTTCCTTTAGCGTTTGATAAACCAATATCCAATTATAAGGCAGCAGCTGCTAGTTTTGGTCCGCCCCGGGTATTTTATTTCCCCGGTACCCACCCAATCTGGTGAGAATTCCCCTATCCGCCACCTGGGGAAGCGCCCGATGGGAGACTAGCAACTCCACATGATTTTATTCAAACAAAAAAATCACAATGGTATGGGCACACGAAAGAATGGCACAGGAAATATTGCCAAGGAGAGTTATGGAATGGACCCCACCAGGAAGAAGAAGAGAGGAAAACCACCTATCACCTGGATAGAAGAAATTCAGACTATTCTGAGGAAACGAGAAATTGAAGAAGATCGTTGGATGGACAAGCAGCAGTGGAAGATGAGAATTCAATCACTTCTGTAATCTTTGGTTCCGGAAAATGTGTAAACATTATACAAGCGGAAATAATAATAATACAGGGAAAATCGTATAAAAGGGGGCATGACATACAGGGAGGCAAAGCGTAGCACTTAAACAGTGACAAAGTATTGGACAGTTGTTGTTGGTATAATAAAACTCTGGAGTATTTCGTTTTACAGTCAAGATATTGTTTCACCAACGGTGTCTAAGCCAGGAGCGCACAGCATAAGCGTTTAGCTTGATAAGGGACACCGCTTCTCCTTGGATGGTTCGCCTCGCCGGCCGTACTCCACCGCTGCTTGCCATTGCCGACCGCGTCACGTTTGCCGAATGCACAGTGCGTGGCTGCAGATGTGTCAGCACAGAAGCAATGTGAAGTTTTCCTAGGACTTTATTCTTTTCTTCTGAAGGTTGTCCATGACCTTGGCTTCGAGTACAAAAGAGTAAATAGGAGAAAGCTTCTTTCAGAAAGGAGAAATTTATTCATCCAATAAATTTCGAAGAAGCAGCTGCTAAATGCAGTGTGGTAAGATGAAACAAGGGTAAATGTTGACCACCATGTAAGGAAAGGCTGGACTGATGGAACTACAGAAGTAACACTGCCTGGACCTACAGGAAGAGGAGGACGATTGATTGTGTGCCACGAAGGAAGGGGAAGTAGATTTGTAAATAATGCGCTTATGGTTTTTCGTTGAAGGAAGACTGGAGATTATCATTAAAACATCCTGTTTCTTCGTGCGAGTGTTACTGTGAGAATAGCTGTGTTATTGCGTGCAATATTTTTGCTTAATTCCAGCCAGATTTAGCAATTCCGCGGTTGCTTTATGTTATATAGATCAATAGGGATCAGACATAACCTTACATTTTGCTTTGTACTGAATGTTTTTTTAAAGAAGTGATACTAATTATTTTGTAGTTACAAACATATGTTGGAAAATAAATTTTTCTGTTGCCAGCTCGCCAATGGGTGCCTCGGCAAAGAAGAAATATCGACAGTACTCAGCTGAGTATTTTGACTAATCGATTTACTCTGTCACCACAATACAGCATGGTGACTACGTGTTTGAGTTGTACGACTACATTTTCCAGCGAAAGTTTGGGATCCATGAACGTTTTTCAGCCATTACGGAATATCTCATAAATGCAAGTAGGAAAAACGACTGGAATATTTTCGAAATCATTTTTAAAATACGATTTCAAGAAAAAAGTTTGTTCATAAATAGGCTATTTGAAATAATAAAGATATAATTGAATACTACGATATCCAAAGTGATAAAGCCGAGTAAAGAAAAGAAATCTCTCTCTCTCTCTCTCTCTCTCTCTCTCTCTCTCTCCCTACACACACGCGCGCGCGCTTGCGCATAAAGAATTTCGACGAAACCGAAACATCGAAGCATGATAAGGTTTTGTAAACAAAAGATTTCTAGACTGTGGGGAATCGAAAGTGTGGAAGCGTCACATTTTTCGATGACGCATCACGCATTTTGTGGAATGACCCCCAGCCTAAAAACACTATCATGTTAAAAACCAGATGCTGTATGGAAATCTATAATTTTGCCAGCAATGTCTGTTGTTATTACAAATGTTATGAAGCTAAATTTATCCTTTGAGCAATTGACGTATTGTGGAGTCGTATTGATGACATGGGGAAGATCAGTTGAATTGTGTTTACCATACATCGATGTATACTATATGGATCGCGTGCTGACAGGCAAAGTAAACGGCAGAAAACGTTCCGAAGCACGTACAGCTTCACAGCTTCCCCCACCACAGGGAGAATAAAGCGTTTGGCGCTAAGTTAACACTTGTACTAAACGAGTCATTCAGTCAGTAATGCTTAATTTGGGCACTTGTTTGGGCACCTTACAACTATTACATTTGGGACAGTTCTACTGAAAATTTGTGTTTATAAAGATTTTAATATTATAACAGTTTCTTTTTACTTTTGCCTAACTGATAACAGATGAGAATAACTTGAGCGTTTACACTCATTTTACTGACTTTGTGTCAAGCGGAAAATCAATTAGATCGTCACCAGACGTTTTAAAGATTGTAAAATATATGTATCATTTATTGATTATCTCTGACAGTAAACTTAATACCAAAAAAATGGTTATATCAGCTGCAAATACTCTGCCGTCACAGTGTTTAGAAAACATATTTCAAACAATGATTTTTTTGAAGACAGCCATGAAGCGAAACTTATCAAATTAATAGGGACTTTATTTTATAAAATCTTGCGCTATAATATTGCTAAGGAAAGAACCGCTGCAGCTACCTTCTCTAAGCTTGGTGTCCGCCAAAAGTTAAATAAATTTGTATTATTTAGTAACGTTTAATGTAAACAATTTTCATTCAGTTAATACGTAGCTAATTAAATAAAATTAAAAAAATTAATGTAAATTAGCAATGCTTATCGAACACTTTAACGACCATGGCGAGCGTATATACGCCAGCTTCTTTTGCGTAATAAACATTTTAAAGTTTACGGCTCACGTCTTTTATTCTTTGTTTCCATTATTCTTATCTTTATCCGTCTGGCTTCAACATTAAATTTTCATAAATAGGAAGACAACAGAACTGTTTATGAACGCAACAGAACTTAGCGATAAACTGAAATAATGTGTCAGAATACTGAAATCTTACATTGGAACAAACGTGTGTATTTTGAAAGAGAACTTATTAAAAACCTCCCACTTTGGAGTCATTAATTGTTAAAATGACATAGCTATAGCATTTAAAGCAAAATGTGCTCCGCTAAAGCAACAAAAGCTATAACAAAGCAGAAAAGTCAGACTTTGTACGGGTACAGTATACAGCATACGCAGTGTTCTTGCCCCCACTGGTGCAGCGCTCGGAACGTATTCAGTGAATGCAGCACGCGATCCATCTACAGTAGTATACATCAGTGTTACCATGTAACACAGCAATACTGTTGCCTTATGTTAGGTAAGACGACAAAACAAAAGAAGAATGAGTCAATACGTCTATTGTTAACCTGTATGAATAAATACAGTGTAAACTGCAAGGTCCTTTCGCTACTTATGGTCCCATCGGCAGGTTTGTCAAACAAAGTTCTCTCACATTGAGTTTGTCAAATGATAAAAATAAAAGAAAAAAGTAGTAAAACAGAAATCCGTACGATACCGCTCGAGGAGTGACTGCCACGTGTACTTTAGTGATGCTTATCTTGTAGGCCTATATTACCCAGTATGTGTATGACGGTACCATACAACACCTTGGATTTGAATGACATTTTATCGTTCAATAATGGGTCACTAAGAGGTTTCGAGGCACTGTAAACTTCAGATGACTCCCAAGTATCTACTATTTTCCTCTTTTTACAAATATACACTGGTCTAAGATTATTGTCGATATTACAATACGAATGGTTAGAACTGACAATACGCTTGGCAAAATTCGATTGGAGATTGTTGAGGTCACCCCTACGCAAATGTTTTGTGTAATCCATCTTGAAAATTCCTTCCATTTTGTCTTCTTCTTCTTCTTCTTCTTCTTCTTCTTCTTCTTCTTCTTCTTCTTCTTCTTCTTCACTCCATGGCGTGGGCTATAGCCCGTTCCGACTTCACGCAGTCTCTGACGATTTTTTCCAGGATCTTCCACGATCTCTCGTCCCCACTGGAATATATTCAAACGCTTGTTTAAGAATGCGCGTATCTACCATGCGTCCACGTGGGACTTCCAATCCTGTCTGTATTCCTTTATTCTCTCCAGAACCGACTGTAACTTCAAGTCTTTCCTTATGTCGTCATTTCGTAGACGATCTCTCAAACTACAGCCCTTAACTGCTCTTAAAAATTTCATACCGAGCCTGTATTTTTGAAATGTCTTTTTACAGGAGAGTCTATTTTTGACATCCATACATTAAAGTCGGTACAGCCACGACCTTATAGAACTTTAGTTGTGTCTCCCTCTGCGTTTTGTTCTTCAATAGTCGTCTTCTTGTTCCACAGGTATAACTAAATTTATTTAACTTTCTCTCTATATCGTTATCCTTTCTATACGAGATATCACATCCCAAATAATTAAAACGTGATACCTGCTCCGAAACACTATTATCAATTACTGTACAATTTTTCTTCTTATAGGGTTCTTCCCTAGGAAGGCCATCACATTTGTCTTAGTATTTGAGATCTTAAAGTTGTATTTCTGGCAGATTGTGTGCAAGGTGTAAATAGACCTTCCATTTTGTCCAATGTAAAAACTACCGTAATCAACGCATCTCATTTTGTACACGTCAGATCATTCTTCTATAGTGTTATTGATTGGACGTTTTATAAAAACTTTTCCCTAGTTTTAAATGAAACCGTAATATCGCCAGTTTTATAAACGTTTTTATGACATAAGGTAAAACCCTTTGTGAATACCGATAATGTGTGTTTCCGTTTATTTTGCTATTATGTTTTTTATTATTAATTTTATTATGAATCATCTCCTGCCTTAGCACGATTTAATGAATAGAAAAACGGCGTTTGCTCAAAAGGTTACAACAAATGATGAAACACTTCTGTAAGAAATACGAAATATATCCCTTTTGGAAATACCTACATCAGTGACAATGATATCCCTCTCCAAAACGTTCTGACATATTGTAACGACGGTGTTGCTTCTCTGTCGGGTAGACGTAGTAGTAACGAAAATGGCCTTTTTTTAATTTTTTTTTTTTTAGTTTTGTAATAGTGGGGAAACGTTGCCTTTTAGTTCAAAAAGAAGAAAAAAAAATTGGTTGCTATACTACAACATCTTGAGGTGCCGCAAAGAGCTTAAAGTTTGTAAAAAAATTTAAAAATTTTAAAATTTATAAACTTTGATAAATTATTTTTTATGGTTTTCTCGTACATATAATGTTACAAAAGATAGTTGTAAATACATATATAAGCATTAGAATTGGAAAAAATTATTAATTACAAAATATAATAATAATAAAAAAATATTTTTTAATGTCAAAAAGTTTGTATTTTTGCTAATTTTGAAACTTTTGCGAACATTTTGGTTGTTACAAATAGTAGTAAATAAGGTTGAAATAAAAGCTCGTCAAATCAATTATATATTTTTTTTATTAGAGCACACGTAAAAAAATATCATAATACACTTTTAAAGACACTGAAAGTTCATTTTTTATGATTTAAAAAACCCTTAATAATTACAAATGTTACAGCTGCAAAATGTTTGTTTCTACTTCATTGACAAATTAAACTGTTTTTTTGTATCAAATTTTGGCATGTTCTCACGTGAGTCAATTTTGCTCTTATATATCCTTCTCTTGCGATTGAACCACAGACATTTTGAGCCGATTCGGTCACCAGTTTCACAGCTCTTTCCACTGCTTGCGTGTGACAAGGAAGCCGGGGAAAGTCGATAAGCAAATAGTACTTTACTATTTGGTTGAGCTTCAGATGTCTTCCGTATAAAGTCTTTGAGAGAGTCAATGGAAACATGTTTTACCAAGGGGGGCTCATTACGTCATTTTCAGCCCATGAGATCATGTCGATGTAATCCTTTGCATCAAAGTTTATCTTTGGAACTTTAAACTTCCTGACTCCGCCTCTACTTTCTGTTCTTGCTTTTAAAACACGTCGTAAACCAAGTTCTCTTACATTTTTGCGCTCATCACATAGCATGGACAAAAGGAGATTTTCTGCAGCAGCAAAGTACCCATTTCTTTGAATAACCGGGTCTAGAACGTTCTTGAAATCATCAGAGAGATAGCGTGAATACGAGATCAGCTTAAACAGATGTTTGGAACCATAAGTACATGAAGGTTTTAACTTAATGTTAAACCACACAGGTGCATACACTTTCACAATGTACTCAGCCAGAGTCTTAAGGTTTTCAGTTGGATTTTCAGTTGCCACATACAATCTAAGTATACGGTTTGCTAATGTAAGCCACCTGGAGTGAGCAAGTTTTCCAGGGTTTCTTAAAGATAAATCTAGTGAGCAATTTCCACTTGATACAGCGATACACACATCCAATAAATACTTCTGATCTGTACTTAAATCATTTATGTTCTCCAAAAGAGGAAGGTTATTTTCAATTGGCAAGAAAGTAACCATAGGAAGATTAGCACAGTTTTCCAGCTGCTGACCTATTTCGCCTTTAAACTCATTGGGTCCCTTCGTTGTACCATCTAAATGACAAAAAAGATGTCGCAAAGGTAGCTCATTTCCATGGAACAAACAAACTAACCATTGTAAAGGTCTTCCTATTTCATTTTCCATCAAAGAAATCACACCATTATTATGTCCAATGTTTACAACGGTTCCATCACACCCAATAGCAGTAAAGTTCAAAAGTTGTTCGTTGTGTTCTCTATCTTCAACAAACTCCAGTATACTGTCTGCTATGTCTTTTCCAGTGCCAGATTTAGGTGTTACGTGGCCTAAAAACTTTGAGTTTGGTTCCTCTATTAGTGAAACGTGCTCTTCTGAAATAACTTTTTTGTACAACTTAATTCCTTTCTTTTCTTGAACAATTGTTTTGTCTCGTCTTCCATCAAAAAACAATCCTCTATAAAATAATCCACTATTCATATTAAAACGCCTATTTGAAACTTTTTATTGCATAATCGAGACACGTAAAATTCTTTGAAAAAGTTACAAAAAGTGTGTTTTTATAAAACTTTACCGCTCTTGCGGCACCTCAAGACATAATCCAAAAAGTTAAAAAAAAATTGTATGTCTTTTTTGATATAAAAACTGCTTTTTTGACAGTATTTGAAATAAAAAAAAGTTTGACAACTTCTTAAAAAAACTTAAAAATGTAGCGAAAATTGCAATTTTATGAAAATTTATCGTCCTTGCGGCACCTCAAGACGTGCTCCAGTATTTTTCATATCTTTTTTTTATCTTATCTACACCAAAAGGCAACTTTTCCGCACTATTACAAATTAAAAATCCAAACTTGATTTTTTCGTTCCACCCTAGTGTGCATACTCAAATGATGTGTCACGTGTATTCTGTACCGTATTCTCTGCTCAGTCGTCGGCAACGAATGGTTTCAAAAATGTTACAAGACTGCTTGCCTTAATCTCTAAGTACTGGTTAAAAGTACTGGCTTTTTTGCATTTTAAGTAGCAGCATGAAAAATGGGGAACAACGCAGTATGCGTATGTCGGAGAAGAAACAACAGTTTTAATCTTATAAAACAACGAAAGTATACAAATGCAACAGCTAAAAATACTTAGGAATAAACTTTAATGAAGAAAGAACAGATGATGTTGAAATAAAAGCAAGAATAAACAAAGAAAAACAATTATTTAGATCATTGAATGAGATTCTGTGGAGCACAGAAATCGGGAAAGAAAGGAAGAAAAGAATATACGATAGTATGATGAAAGGCACGTTGATGTACGGATTCGAAACATGGAGAATGGAGGAACAGGTAAAAAGAAAGTTAGAAGCTACATAAATGGATGCTTTGAGAGAAGCTGCTAGAACTTCAAGGCTAGAACTTTCAATACGAAATGAAACGATCAAAGAAGAAATGAGCGTACAAAAGACAATCATTGACTGCATTGAAGAAAACAACTAATCTGGTACGGACACGTACAAAAAATTGGACAAGACCGACTACCAAAGAAAACAATGAGATGGATACCTAGAGAGCACAGAAAGAAAGGAAGACACAAGAAAACATGGATAGAGGGCATAAGAAGATCAATGAGCGATAGAGGACTAAACGAGTAAAACTGCAACGACGGACAACAATGGAGGTTGGGCATTGGACAACGTCATAGGACGTTTTGACCCCGAATTAAAAAAAAACAAAATTGTTATAAAAGTAATAAATAAACCAAATGACTTCAAGACTACCTGTTTCAGCAGCTTTGTGACGGCCATAACGAAGATTTTACAGGCATATTATTGCATACGGAATAAGGCTGACTGTCCAAAGGTAACAGAATTTGTTTTTTGTTGCTCAGTTGTGACATTTTCCAGAGGCAATGATGTGGAACACAAGACGACCTCTGCTAAATGTGATACATTTTAACCGTGCAATGGCTTCAATAAATGGGTGTGTCAAACGCCAGCAGTGAGAACTTCAGCGCCGAGGGCGAGTGGACTGATTCAACTTGCAAGAGGATGCTTGTATGTCAGTGAGTAAGAGAACTTTTGCTATAAACAATTAACATTCAAATAAAGGTGAACGGATAATTAGACGATACGAGGGCATATTAGTGTTTAAATGCATCTTATTATATCGATATATTATATATATTTAATCGATATTTACAATGAACATAAATAGAATCATATCAAGCCGTATTATTTTCAGTAGGTTTATACATACGTATACAAACAATACATTTTTTTAATGTAACAATACTATTTACGCAATAGTTAGTTGAAAAATCGGAGAACCATACACAGAAATAGTTAGTTGAAAAATCGGAGAACCATACATGACTTCCATGTTCTAAGATTTATATTTAAAATCATTTTCGAAATGAAATATTTCCATAGAAACTACTTCTTTCTACTTACTGCTTCAGCCTTAACCACAGTACTGTGGTCACTAACGTCACCTCACGTTATCGCACTCGATTTTCACTGATGATGGAAGTCGAAGGCACTGCCGAAACGTCTGGTTTTGCAGAAAACATTGGACTACGGCCAAACAGCCCGGGAAGGAATTTTAACAACAAAATACTTCTTTGTTGCCGATAACGTAGTACACATATAAATAACCGTTTAGAAATGCTTATTAAAAAACACCAAACAGTATGGGTAGCAATCAGCCATAGGGCTAGGCGATCAATGGACGCAGTTTAACGAGTTACCTTCAGGAGTAGCAATATTCCGTAGCCCGCGAGGTTGCCAGCGGCTATTTATTCTACTGGGGATATTTTGAGAGTAAGGTTTATAATGATCCACACCCATGAAACATCAAAACACTCAAAGTTGATATAATTTCTGTTCACATGTTACACCGTGTAATGGAAAACGTAAAAACTCGACTTCAAAAGTGTGTGAGTTGAAATTGTCGCCACATTCGGGGCGTAGTGTTCAAAAACTTGTAGTTTCTGCGTCTAGTTAAATGCTACTATGTATACTTTCAGGTTAGTGTAAATGTTAATTTTACAATCCATGAATAAAAAAACAAAACAAAATTTTTTTTTATTTTGTTAAAGTGAAATGAAGTGTTTCCATAGAAACTACTTCTTTGTTGTCATTAACGTATTACACATATAAAACTTACTTCCTCCATCAAGTAACATTTTAATTTATAAAAAAAATTACCCCCTCCTCCTTCAACTACCCTTTTCATTTATAGATATTTCATCTACCTTTCTACAGTGGATTATTATGACCTTCTTTTCAGGATACTTTATTTATCAAAATTAATCACTTTACTCTTGTTAAAACGTAAAACGTTACAGGTAAACTACCCCTTTTCCTTAACCGATCTTCACCAAAATCAATAGGCCTTGAGTTCTCTACAATTCAGGATTGTATGCAAAAAATTATTTGATTCTGTTTGAATTTGCAGCTGTTATCGTTTGCCATAGAAAAAACATTCTAACATTACACACACACACGCTTCACACGTTTCCATTTTTATTATTGTGATTACCGCAATAAAAAGGCAGGTAAGACACACACACACACACACACACACACACACACACACACACTTTTCGAAAAATGACATTTTTTCATGTTTTGATGGTAGTACAATCAGAATCTGCCGTTATCTCGAACACGATTTTTTTCGCCATGACCATATTTCCATTTCCTTATGGAACATGGAAGTAAAAATTGAATGTGATATGCGCAGTTTAATAATTTACAAATTATAAAATAGCGAAATTACTAAATCGAATTTCGAAACGTAAGAAACTTTCAGCCAAGAAAATATAAAAATCAGAATCAAACTCATGGATCAACTAAAAAACGTAAAAAGTAAATAGAGGTACAAAATTAGGCTCTTTCGACACTTGAAACTTTGGCGATACTATAAATATTGTAATAATAAATGGCATCACTAATTTCAAAGTGTTTTTGTGAACTGAACAGTTGCGATATTGCGTAAATACTGTATATTAGGCTAATAACTAAGTTCAAGAAAAAGGTTTCAAAAGTATTCAGGCCGATCTCTTACTACGTGAGTAGATTTTCTTTTATTATAAATATAAATTTTTTATATTTAAGGTATTCTTGTAACAGTATTTAAACATTTAGAATATGCTCATATTTAAACAAAAATATTACGCTTTGCTTAAACCACACATATTTGTGGCAGTGGGGCAATTTTGGGTAGGTATGTGGTAAAAAGAGATTTGACTGACCTGGAAACACTGCTTTTTCATTTCAGCTATTTCGTTACACGTTGAGTCAGTTTACCGGCCTGGGAGCGCGATGTACACGGGAGTGAGTCGGGCACCATAATTTTCACTTCAAAAAGTCAGCTAGTAAACGGAGAATTTGATGAAAGGAATTTCAGCCTTTTTTTATGCAAGGATGATATTATAGGGATTCTTTGAAAATTCGATAATGTCTGCAATAATTAGCCGTAGACAATCCATCCAGTTTTCTTCTTTGGGAGCGGTTAGTGGTTGGCTGAAAGACGATGAAGCAATTGTGTTAATGATATTTGCAATCTCATAATGATATTATAGAAGTTCATTTCTATGATCTGGACTGAGCATTGATATGCCGGCCTGGGTACTTGATGTCATTGGCGTATATTCTAGGGTAGCTAGACTAGCTGCAAGCCCACGTACAAAAGAATATCTATTCAGAATTTGCATAAAATTGTTCATTTCGTTAGGAGCATGAAACTTCCCGTACTTCCCTGAATCGCCGCAACTTTTCAATATGTAACCAAAGTGTATTGGGGATAGTCACTGTTTTTTGCCTAAAGTAAAGCACTGAGACTGAGAATCGCGATACCACTTCTTATCAATCGTGGGATACTGCAGCAACAGAGCGAAGACTTTTCCCACTCCGACATATGGTGTTGCTATGACAACGGTGAGCGCCGTGGTGGGGGACAGTAACGCTGTCTAGTAGGCAAAGGCAACCACTTGATCCGCACTCTACAGGTGTAACTAACTTCTAAGGCGCCCGCTGTTGCTTGTATAGGTTCCAGAATAACACCCACTCTTTTGGCGCCGTGCTAGCTTAATTTGCGTAGTTAACGAGCGCTCGAACAGTCTGGAAAGTACTTTCCTGCGCACAGACACTGCACCTAGCCGAGCAACGCACAGAACTTTCACGTAACTGCGCAGCTGTCGACTGCACGAGAGCGTCACGTAATTTCGTAGCAGTGTTAATATAATTTGTATGGTATAGAGAATTCAGAAAAATAATATGTTCTTATTTTACAAATCTGTTTCAGTATTCAAAAGAAGGTTCCATCAGTTAAGTATTAAATCAAGTAAATTACGGTAAATAACTCAAACATTGGTATTCTTCACATGTTTGAAAAGCTATATTAAAAAAAAGAAACTAAATCGAAAAGAAACTGATCTATATACAGGGTGATTCACGAAGATATGCAGAGACTTTAGGAGCTCATTCTACATGTAAAAATAAAGAAAAAAGTTCATATAAATATAGGTCCGCAAACGCTTTGTTAGCGAGTTATGGCTAGCCAAATATTTTACCCTGATTTCAGCTCCTCTGGTCATATTAGGCCGTACCCAATACCCACTCTGGTCATTCTAGGAACCCAAATTAATGGACAAACTTAATGGTTTCATATAGTTTTTTACCTTAAAAATTGAATAAAATAAGTCCCAGAAATGTAACTTCAATAGTTTTTGGGAAAACTGGTGAAAAACGCAAAAAATCGTAGTCGAAAAACACACTTTTTTACGATTATGGGGATCGTAATCAGAGAACTATTAGTGGGGCATTTCGTATGTTATGGGAAACAGGTTCACTTCCTAGCATTCATATCCTCTCCAACATGATACTAATGTTGATGAAAACGTTAGACTATTCTTGCTGTTCAACGTAGGCCGGGTGTCGGTACAAGACGTCTTTCTAAGCGATTCAGAATTTCACAATCTAAAGTATGGAGGACACTTAATCATAACAACCTTTATCCCTACCATAAACAAAAAGTACAAAATCTACATCCAGGAGACCCTGCCCTTCGCTTGGAGTTCTGCAATTGGTTAAATACTCATCGGCAACTCTACAAATACATTTTATTTACCGACGAGTCACAGTTCAGTCGTGATGGCATAAACAACTTACGAAACGAACACTCATGGGCAGAAGCGAACCCTCATACAACGGTGGAACGTAACTTTCAACAGCGATTTTGCTTTAATGTGTGGTGTGGGATTATTCATAATCAGTTGATTGGACCGTTTATTTTCCGAGAGCGCTTAACAGGTGAGGCGTAGGCTACTTACAGTTTCTTCAAGAAGAATTGCCGACACTGCTTGAAGACGTTCCTCTTGCAACACGACGCCGGATGTACTTCCAGCACGACGGCGCGCCTCCACATTTCTCTCGTGCTGTTTCCACCTATTTAAATCAGCAATTCCCCGCTACGATTTTTTGCGTTTTTCACCAGTTTTCCCCAAAACTATTGAAGTTACAGTTCTGGGACTTATTTTATTTAATTTTTCAGGTCAAAAACTATATGAAACCACCAAGTTTGTCCCTTAATTTGGGTTCCTAGAACTTCAGTACTGCCTAATATGACCAGAGGAGCTGAAATCAGGGTAAAATATTTGGCTAGCCATAACTCGCTAACAAAGCGTTTGCGGACCCATATGTATATGAACTTTTTTCTTTATTTTTACATGTAGAATGAGCTCCTAAAGTCTATGCATATCTTCGTGAATCACCCTGTAGGCCTATATCGGTAAAGACCTTCATTTGTTTACATTAAAACAGTTAACACATTCTGTCTAAAGAATTGCACCACATTGAACATATTAATTCTATGGCACTGAAAGTTTTCCAATTTTATGTACAGATCCCAACCTATCATGTTGCTACACGCTAACACACGCGCGCGCGCGCGCGGTTTCCGTTTTCGGGTAGTAGCCGCGTTTGAGTTTGTGTTGTTTATTGGTCATGAAAAAGGTTTCAACGTTTCGGCTTAATCCTATGTGCCGTCTTCTGGTGTGGGTTCGTGTAACTGCCGAAACGTAGCAGCAGATACGACCCTCTGCAGGTGCAACAAATAACTAAGACGCAGAAGCCAACAACGCATATCGCATCCGTCAGAACAACATTAGCAATATCGCTCGTCCGAGCGCGCGTTTGTTTAAGACAGTAATATACGTAAAATCACACACACAAAAGACAAATAAAAGTTTTGAATCTCACTCATAAACAATTATGATGCTAGTGTTAATGAGTGATGCAAGAGTTGGGTAGAGAGAGGAAGACCTTGGGTTGGAAGAGGAGACTGTTGTTGGGTGGATATTGATTATATTAAGTGGGGGACGGGCTTGCGCCGGGGGTTCAACACTGTGAGTCTGTGCAACAGCCCACGGCTCGCACAGCAGTGACAAGCGGGTCTCTCTGCACACCACAACCACGGCAGAACTTCAACCCTCTCTTTCACCTCCATGAAATAAGGTAAGCGGTGTCGCTTATTGATTTCTCTCTCTGTAGTACTACGCAGTTTGATGAAATCAGAATTTCGGTGGGGGGGTTTCACCACCGGTATTTTTTCTTATCGATTTAAAACGGGCGCTGTTAAATTTACTTTAAACACTGCAGAAAAATAGATAAAATTTTAATACGATAAGCGTTGCTTATTAGATTCGGGTTGGGATTTCATGAAACTGATTCGAATAGGCGGCTGATTCGATAACGTGAAGACAACAAAATGCCGTGTTTTTGAATTTGAGAATTTTACACAGTTAGGCGGATTAAATGATACAGTGATTCAAATAAGCGGGAAGTGGTTTACAAGAACTTATAAACATAACGCGTATATCCACAGTCCGTGTCTGTCGATGTGATATCTCTATCGGTCTTCAAGAACTCATGACGTTATCAGAACTGCGCTTCGCAATAAATACAAATTCACATAACTAACTGAATACAGCACGTTGTGTAATGCTGTGAAGTACTAGAAGATCATAACACAACTTGTTAGTTTTACAAAATTAATTTACTTATCAAATTATGGCTGTTGTTTCAGCGAGCGTGATTACTTTTTTCTCCAGAGAGTTGTAAGAATAGCTGATCACAATAAACGTTTTGTTGTGAACAAATTGTTCACAGTATTCGAGTGTTCTTCTAACTCTTTGAAAATACTCTATTTAGCTGAAACAACTGTCAAAGTCTGATTAAAGGTTTGTGAAACTACGAAAGCGTGTTTAGTAATTTTTTCTTAATAAAAATTTGAAAATATTAACAAGTGACAAAACCGATAACCATTTATTTCGTATGATTGTATTATTTCAAGTATAATTATTGTTTTTGTGACTTTAGCTAGCCGTGGGTTTACAAGTTTTATAGTTAATTTACTGTGAAATGCTGAAGACGACCTTAGACTCACAAGTTACAATGTCAAAAGAAATAACTGAACTGTTTCGGATGTCATGGGTGAATCGTTGGGTCTGTTGGAGCCAGCGTCTTGGAGTTTTTCTGAAAACTCCCGAACCTTCTTAAATTTCTTAAAACTTAGTATAGAACTACACAAGATACAATCAGGAGTAATGTGTGGGGAGATTCGCTGTTGTCAAGTTATTTGCTTTTCTCATTTTCTACATATTGCGGTCATACTATATTCAGTGAGGAAATATGTTAAAAAAAGAAACAAGAAATACAGATTTTAATTCATAAATAAAGTACATTCTGTATCAATAATAATATACATAAATAAATTAATGCAAAATAAAATGAAACTTGAGATGAAATAAATAGAAAATGAAGCTGATTAAAGAAAGCTAAATTGAATTTCTTTGTTAATTACCCGATGGCTTGATAAATAGACACCTTACTCCAATTACAATAAAATTTTTCTAATACTTTTTACTTATTACAAAAATTGAAGAAATTTTAATTTTGTATTTGTTTAATGCAATAATTTACACGGTAAGAACTACGTTTTATTTTGTAATAACAAAATTAATTTTTGTTTGGTAATGCCTTTTTATCCGTTCTACAAAGGGAAATAGAAAAAAGAAGTGGGTCGAGATCAGAGTGTAACGGTTCGTGAAGAAAAAACAACGGTTAACGAATTTCGCAAATTACAGCGCTGCGTTAATTGTCTGTTGGCACTCACTACAAAGTAAATGTTAACGACCATCACAATACAGATGTTGCGGACATTCAATCGTGTAGTTGGCGCAGGTCAATCAGACGTTAAAAACCTGAATCGCTTTGAGGTACCGTCACACGTTCAATATGAATTCTCCATTATTTGACATATGTATTGTTACGACGGTCTACTCTGATGTTACGTCGTATGGTATAATGGAAAACAAAATACAGACACCAATGAAGTTACTAATTACCAGGTTTAATTATCACAATTAATAATTTGTAGTCAACAAGTTATTCAACAAGATTATACTCGTACAATAATTCCAGTTAGATTTGCCCACACGCAATAATAATGACAAATAATAAAGTTCCACACTAGTTATAACACAGTAAACACTTCCCACAATATTTCGACAAACACTCAATCCGCACTAAGGTAATTGCTCACTGTCCACTCATTCACAAAGCCAGTCTCTGTCTCTTAGGCCTATATACGTAGCGGACGTGTTCTAGAATCTTCCCAACCTTAGTTAATTGCTGACCCTAATGCGTATTTCAGTGTTCTCTTGAAGAATCTGGAACATACTTTAACGCTGCCTTGACTGAGACAACACCTTCACATCTAACGGGGGGGGGGGGTTCAGGATGCTCTTGGCTGTTTAGGCGGTTTCATTCGTTTCAGTATATTTTTTTTTCAAAATCATAATTAAATGCCTAAATTAAAAACAATATCTTGTTTGAATCTTGATTGGTCTACGGACATCTTCAACGGTCCGATCTTTCTTCGATTGCAGAATAGGAAATATTACGTTTGATATTAACAAAGCGAGTTAACGTAAATTATGACGATACAGTATATTTTGAACTTACCACACACACACACACACACACATTGGAGACTTCAAGAGGCTTAACTGAGACGGCAGTGGTGTCATCCGTATTTGCATGCACGCGAGCCCCAATAGTGTTACATACGTATGTAATGGTAATGGAAAGCTGACTTGATCAAAAAAAAAAAGGTTAACATCGCCATTTATGTGACGTAGTACGATTTTCAGATGTCGCGCGCGCGCGCGTGTCTGGGTGTGTACATATAACCACCACGACATGCGTATGCTGTTGACTTCAAAACTCCAACGCGGCGGGTATCGGAATATCTCCACCATCGTAAGCTTTTCTATCAATAATTCGACTCCAAGTACGTGTGGTCGTTGTCAGAAGATGAAAAATGCCTTGTTCACAGGTTTTTCAACAAGGATGTCCTCCTTCGTCCGCCACTGTCGGTTCCTGAGGACGACAGCAAAAGAGTGGCAGTTGAAGGATCTTGTTAATAGGTGTAGACCATTGTCTCTTTCAACAGATTTGTTCTAACAGATCGCTCTTGTAGATTTCCGCTGCGTGTCTGCAGTTGTCTTCTGCCTTCTTTTTCCTGGGTTTAAACTTTTGCTCTGACGTCTTTTTCAGTGGCGTATACAAATACACTCCTGAGGAAGACACCAGAACAAACGAACATCCTCATTGATGTGTACTGATACAAACATAATTCAGATTTTTCCTTATCTACTTTCATCCCGCACTTTCTGGATCCTCTCATGAGAATGTTCTGAACTGTCTTCTGAAAGCCGCCTTAAACAACTTGTCTCGGAAATTGTATAGAAGGTTTCCCGCTTCCGGTGATCGCAAACCTCGGTGAAATACCATCAGTGCCAGATAAACATTGAACTACCTCCGTGACCTCGCGTTCGATTAGCTATAATTTCGTCGTACTCCACGGTCGGTAGTAGGAGACACTCGACTCCGCGAAAATGATCTGATCTGTGTTCGCGCGGCGGAAGCTGCAACTGAAGCACGAGGACAGCCTTTCCGTACTCCTGCAGGTGCGAGTCAGCATTCGATTGCGAAATCACTACAACTAACGTAGCTTACGTACGACGGCCTCACGGATCGTCGTGTTTTGCAGTGGAAACAAAATAACAGACACCAATGAAGTCACTAATTACCAACTTTAATTAGTAACAACAACAACAACTTGAAATCAACAGAGGTACTCTCAATAATAATTCAAGTTAATTTTATCCACACGCAGTAATAATTGCAAACTATTGGAGTTCTGCACTAAACATAACACAATAATCATTTTGGAATAATCCGCAACATCACTTGATCAGCACTAAAGAAATCGCCCACTGTAACTGACTTCTAAGCCGACCGTAGACCCGGTAACAATTTGCGTAGTTACGAGTGCTCGAACAGTCTGGAGGCTACGTTTGTTCACAACCTTCACTCAGACGTTTGCACGCGCTGGGCTAGTTGAGAAACGTGTACATTGACGCTCTCGAGAGCGTTACGTAATTGCTGTAGCGTATATTTGAAGGCGTCGTCACCCGAAAGCTATAAACAAGGAGTGAAGAGATTTTGGACGTGAGAAAAATATAAATAATACACACACGCGAAAGCGCGCTCGTGTTTGTATACTAATTAAAATTAAAATATACTTATAGAAGTAATCTGTTCTTTAAAAATAATATAAAAATACTGGATGAAAGGAAAATAACAAGAGCCAAAATTTACTTGAAAAGAAAATATGAATAAGCACACACACACACGCGCGCGCGCGCGTGTCTGTAATTTGAATATATTGGTGCTCTCTTTTCCAACAAAAAAATTATCAACCGTCACGCTTATCTGAGGGCCAGAAACAATCAATAACCGCATCAAACATATCAGGGAAGCGTCCACTTATTCGCTGTGCGCAGGTAACGTGTATAAAAATAAATGACCTTTTTTTTTAAATCGAGAGCTGTAAATATTTAAGCCCACCAAACAGTCCTGTGCACGGAACTACACCGTTTTGCACTTAACTTTGTTTTCAAATTGCCTTTTTAACGTAAAATTCGCAGACGAGCCGCTCTTTATGGTTATAACAATGTACTCGTAAAAACAGTTTATCAGTAAATTTTTATACAGTTAATTTTCAAGCTATAATCCTTTTATGTACATACTATTTATGGTAATTACGCATGTTATTACTGAATTTAAATCTGCTAGTTGAACATTGCTCTCCTGTCTTGTGCACTTTTAACCTTTGAAATTCGTCAGCCGTTTATTCTTCGTCCACCCCCTTTACTTCTTTTGTCTTCCATTTTATCACAAACAATTGATATCTTTAGAATAAAATTATCGTTTATTTTTTTAAGAGACTTATTATTTCGGTTGAAGTTTTTGGTGTTTCGTCTTTATGTCAAGATGCTGTCTGTTCATAAGATTGACAACAACTATAGTCATCACCACCCATAGGTTATTAGTATACTTAGTTAAAGTTTCGTTCCAGTCTCAGAAAACTGATCTGACCATAGTTTTCGAGGTCATCCAACTCCCCCATTTGGGTCTTTTTCTGTATAACTCCGCATTCGTTAACTTCGGCAATTTGGTCATCCTTCATTGTACTATCTCTACTCTATACACTGTCTACAGTCGGAAGATTATTGAGTATTCTAAGTGACACCTCCAATACACAAAACGTCTGTTGATGATACACATGATACAATTAGTTCAACATTACCACCTACACTTAAACGTAATATAATCGATACACATTATTCAGTAACTATCGAGGCGGCCATTACACATGAATATCTGTCCAAATTTGTTGAAACAAATCATTGTCTTTGTGGCGATACCTCCGCATGGATTCACAAAGGTACGAATCTTTGATTCCGGCTAGTTCCGCATTTACGCTTGTTGCGACGTTTAACGGCCGCCCATAAGGACTCGATCGTCTGCGTGTGTGCCCCCCTTATAGGATCCACAAAATTGTGACCGTGATTGGAGGAAATTCGTTACTGATAATTTCGGTATTCCATCGTACGCTCTCCACAAATCAGATAAAATGGTTGTACTAAGTCTTATACAGGCTCTAACTGTGTCAAGCAGGGTTTCAGATTTTACAGCATAAAGAAAACATTCTTTATCTTCGCGGCAGAGCTGATCCCGAAACCGGGCAAAGACCCCAAGTTTGCCGAGAACCTCCGGCCTATCAGCCTGCTGTCGTCCACATCGAAAGTCTTCGAACGACTAGTCCAACGGCGACTAGCGGATCACCTTCAACGGTTCGATATTCTGGTCCCCGAGCAATTCGGTTTTCGTGCCGGGCACTCCTCGACGCACGCTTGAGACGTCTCGACGCTTCATGGAGACCGTGGTCGAGGCCGGTTGCTCGCGAGTGCAGACCGTCGCCGTTTTCCTTGATATCGAGAAGGCTTTCGATCGTGTTTGGCATCCAGGCCTCCTATACAAACGTACGGAGATTCTGCTTCCGGATTGCTACATTGATCTGATTGCTAGCTTTCTTCGGAACAGAACCTTTTACGTGAGAGTTGATAACACCCTGTCTTCGGCAAGAGCTATTACGGCTGGTGTACCTCAGGGAAGCGTCTTGGGCCCCCTGCTTTTCTCAGTGTACGTCAATGACGTGCCCAAGTTGCCTGGCACCAGGTTGGCCATGTTCGCTGACGACACGGCGGTGTATGCCGTCGATCGTCGAGCTGAAACGGCAGTTATCTGGCTCCAGGAACAATTGGACAAATACGTTGAGTGGGCAGAGAGATGGAGGGTTGCCATCAACGCGGCCAAGAGCACAGCAGTAGTCTTCTCCAGACGCTTAAGGGTCCCCGACAGATTGTACGTAGGTGATACTCACTTGCCCTGGTCTAACAAACACCCATGGTTATGGATATACACGGGCGACTTCCATTTGCTTGCTATATATCATATAAAATATCACTTACTCGTCCGTTAGGGTTTTTTGAGAACTACGTAACGTGACGTAGAGTAACAATAACGCACCGAGTTGCCAATTGTTATATAGTCAGTTTTATGAAAGCTGAACATTGGTAAAAAGTTTGTGGGCTTATACGGAAAAAGACCCCCCCTTTTTCCCAAGCGATGTTACAAGACGGGTTGCTTAGGAATTTCGTTGTCATATATGTGGTTCAATTTGCAGATAGCGCGAAAAGTTTGGCTAGGCAAGAAGACGGCGTGTTTCCCAGTGACCTTGAATACTTGTGTCCAGGTTGTTTGGTTGTTTACATTGGTGTTATTGTGTATAGTTACTGTGTTTTCACTAATAAAGCACACTGTATTGAATATATGGGAAAACTTACAAATATATAAAAAATTTAAACACAAGACAAACTAATGTCAGAACAAATACAAAACAACACAAAATATGACACAATTGTTAAAACACTAAACATTGGAAACACTCAAAAAAGAAAACTATGTACCACACCTATACACAATAACTCCACCGTAACCAACCAAAGAAATCCATAGCAACAAACAACCTGGACTCAAGTATTTATCAAGACAAAAAACTAAGATGGCTGTCGATGGGCAAACTAACTAGTGCCCGAAACATGTATCTATGACAAAATATATCTTGAACTTAAAATAGTGTTTTATTATAACGGTCTCCTTGACCATCGTATGGTACAGTGGAAAACAAAATAAAGACACCGATTAAGTCACTAATTACTAGTTTTAATTAATCACAATTAACAGTTTGAAATCAACAAGTTATTCAACAAGATTATACTCGTACAACAATTCAAATTAAATTTGTCCACACGAAATAGTAATGACAACTAACAGAGTCCCGCACAATAATTACTTTTCACTAATAACCACTTGTGACGCACTCAGTAAATCGCCCGACATAAACTGAACTGACCGTCGCTGGATGCTCATATTTATACCCCGCTGAGATGCCAGAATAATCTGTAACTTTTTGCATTACGTGTTAAACAAATGCTTATTACAGGCGCTCTCGAATCCACTTGAAACAGTGCCAATGTCTGGACTTGAACACAGTGCGCCGACCGGTACGGTCTGGAATAGCCTCGATTGTTGACGCATGATAAGTGTTACGTAATCGTCTTTCATCTCAAAGCAGCAATATGTACGCACACAAACATTACAGATGAGCTCTGCTGGGATAGCCCAGACACATATAGAACGACGTTCTCCATTGTACGAGAACGTTTCGTATTGCGTATGTATATAGGCTATATATATCCTTGTTTAAAAAATTGCGCACGCGCGCGCGCACACACAATATTGTACTGAACATGTTGTAGTACCGTTACACTGATTTACACTCAGTGAAGCTATGACAACATATGTCACTTGATAGGGACGGCCCCGCATCCTGTCGATCTGTACACTCTCGATCAATGGGATATCAGGGAGTGGTGTAGCACTGCCGGAGGCCCCCGTTAACTATGCAAACTAATGATTATTACAGTATCCTTCCTGAAGGCTTTGTTCTCGACCTCTTGCAATATTAACATCGATCGCCATCGGCGTTTCCAACGCTCGGCTGCTCGTCCGTACGTCCACATTCCACTTGGGCTAAATTTTATAAACCCTTCCTTCCTGCGATACACGTTCGTTCTAATCCGTTCTTTGCTCGTTTCCTACCGTTTCATATGCTATTAAAATTTTTTCGGTTTTTGTCGTTGAATTTGAATAAAAATATTAACGTTAAACTAAAATACGAATTCACGTCGCAGTTTCTTTTCATCTTCATTACGTAAAATTTTATAAAAAGTAATGACCCCGAATTTTTTCCCACTGTTGGAACGAAGATTCACTACTCTGCTATAGGTTTTGTAACTGTTATTTGGTGTCACGTCACAAAAGTGGAGCGCAAATAGTTATTGATCTTCTTCTTCCTCTGGCTCTACATCCCTCTATGAGAATTGGTCTGCTGAACAATTCTACACCATTCCCTTCTGTTCTCAGCAACAATCTTCCATCCTCTTGTACCCATGGTTCGCAAGTCCTTCTCAACACGCTCCATCCACCTCTTTCTCGGTCTTCCCATGGCCCTAGACTCCAAGGGTTTCCATTCTGCGATAGCTCTCGTATAGTATTGGTCTGCATGATGCAGTAAACTTCACGCCGGTGCAACAGAAAAATCTAACAAGTTAAAACATTTGCCCCGGAGGCAATTACGGCCGGAGTCTACGTTGTCGTTGTTGAGCCGTCGTCGGTTGCTTATGTTAGGCCTACCGGGTTTAAACGTTTCGTTCGAACGCGCCTCACATTTGACGAGTAAGCAGTGAGTCATAGATAGAGGATGCACAGGCGTCTTGCGCCCTAATTTGTGTGCGTTGTCCAGGCCTAGGCCTGATGAACGCCAGGTGCCAACAGGTCAGCTCGGTCGTTTCCTTTGCATAAGGGAGTTATGATGCAGTCCGCGGGATCATGATTAAATTAACATGGCCACCACGGGAGCAAGCATGTGGCTTTTGGTTCAGGCAATTGTCACGCCGAGGCGCGGCACCATGGTCCCCTCGGGCATCGCCTTTGGGAACGTAGTGACGCACCGGCGAGGACAAGACGCTCGAGCGCCCTAGGGCGTCGGCCGAAACAATGGGGAGTGACACCGAGACAGCCAGCAAGGAAGGCACTTGGACAACCTCGCGGAGCTCGTGTCTCTGGTCATTACCCTACCGAGTCAGCAAAGCAGGTGCTGACGGGGATCACAATTGAAATGGCTTCAGCCAATTGCCACGCCTGGGCGCGGCTCTGTGGTCCCCGAGGGCATCGCCCACGGAAACTTAGAGGCGCGCTGACGAGGACAAGAGGGTCGACCGCCCGAAGGCGGCGGCCGAGTCGAAGGGACGAAACACCGGGGCAGACGGCTCACGCAAGGAAGGCATAGCATTGAGTCAAAACATGTTACGCAGATAACTGCGCGTCAGGTTTCGGGTAACACAAAACATTTTTGAAACTCTAGAAGATGAACGCTGTTCTAAATGACAAACATAGTACGGACTGATACAAATATACCGACAGTGAGAGATCTGCCTCAGTTTAGAGTAAGTTTTTCAAATTCTTATTTATTAAGTTACTTATCCTATTTAAGTTACTTTATTAGTTTCCCGACTAAAAAGTCTTACAAGTTAAACATTTTTTTTTGCGTATACTTGTTATGTGTTATTGGGTGTTAAACTGACTTACTAACACATATTAAACATTTTAATAATAAAAGTTTAATTTGAATGATTGAACATCTGGTAAAAATTTTAAAGTAATTATCTGTATTCTGACTTCATTAATATATTATCCAATTTTAAGTTACCTGGGTTCTTAACCCAAGAGATATTCAATTATCTCTGACCTCCATTACCTGCGTTGCACTATCAGTATTGGGAATGACACAAGCCGAGATATCACTACAAAAATACCAAGGTTTTAGATGATGTGTAGCGTCATGCATAGAACGTTGAGAAAAAAGACACGGAAAGCGACAAGGCTTAATTTTATAAAACAATAGCAGTGCTTGTTTTACTGTATGGATGTGAAGCATGGGTTCCTACAGAGAAGATTAAAAACCGAATGCAAACTTTGGAAATGAAGTATCTGAGAAGCACAAAGGGTTGCACGAAACAGGATCTTTTGCGCAATGAGGATATTAGAGAAGTATTCTCCATTAATGATAAAATCCAGACATATCGCAGGGAATGGTTACAGCATCTGGACAGAACGGAGGATGGACAATTACCTGAGGTTGCGTTTCGGTATAGACCGTTTGGTACAAGAGATGTAGGAAGACCGAAAGTGAGATGGAGAGATACTCTGTGAAGGCGGAAGTGCCTGCTGAGTGAGGTGAAGAAGAAGAAGATCTACCAGGCTTTCCCGTCGTCGTACGTGTCTTAAAATTCCAGACGTTTCAACTGGATGAGTTACTCTGAATCCCTAAGAATTGGAAGAGGATTTCCAACGAGGTCGATTCCCGCAGTTAGAGTTAAAACGTCTGGCATTTTAAGACATAGATCAAGGCTCAATACCCTGGCTGTAAAAACTGAAAAGAAGGGGTGCACAGAATATGAAAGAGAAGGAGATTCATGAAACGACCGAGCGAAGACTAAGAGAGAGATGGAGAGATACTCTGTGAAGGCGGAACAAGGCAAAGTGCGTACTCCGTGAGGTGCAGAAGAAGAAGAAGAAGAAGAATTTCAAGTAATTTGTTCAATACTATTACCCCCCCCCCACACACACACATATGCAGTTGGTGACTTTTGGATGCAGTTCACGTAATCCATATTCATTACACATCTTTCCTTAGATTACCGGTAAAAATCAAGGGTAGTTTCTGGTTAAACCGCTCCGAGCGTCACCGCAACGAACAATTCAGTATTAGCTGGCTGTAGCCTACGTGTAGTATGGCGGTGGAAAGGGTGAGAATTTTTCTCATTCCAAACGTTCCATCGTCACCTCAGGCAGCCAACTTTTATCGCCTCTCTCTTTCTCCGAGTTCTCGTAAATTCAGTAAGTGAGATAATTTTCCCGCGTTTCTTCTGCACCTCTATCACGTCCTATACAGAATTTGCGCCAACAACATGAACTAAATTATTATCGTATAACTAAAACTAAATTATTATCTTAAAAATTGTTAAAATGGCGGCTGATTGAAAAATTAATTCTAGATTTTACGAAAAAACCGTTCTTATAAGGAAAAAAATCATATTACATGAAACATTACTATTTTTTTTATTAAAGAACAGTACTTTGTTTACGGAATTGTAACAAACATTACGGAGTTAGTATGTTCCTTTCCTAACAAAACATTTCCCCTATTTTTCGTATAAGAACCATGTATTTTTTCTGTGTTGTTAAATATTTAAAGAAACTGGATTAATTTTTCCGATTTCCAGATGCTAAGTGTAATAAATTTAAATAAAATTTAATTATTTATTTCTCTTTCCTAATAAAATACTGACTATGGTATATATATTTATATCGCTACTATTAAATATGAGGGAGTACCAGTTTTAGACACAAGTTACCGTGCGGGTTAAACACAGTACTTCTGCGACAGTCTCACGGATCGTCGTATGGTACAGTGGAAACAAAATACAGACACCAATGAAGTCGCTAATTACCAGCTTCAGTGACTCTGTTGTGTTTTACACTTTAGTTATTTATAACCCGTAAAGTAAGAGAAATGCTGCCATTCTTAGGTTTTACTGTTGTCAAAAATATGAGTAGGTTCTTAACCCCACAGCGATAAAACTTCTAGGGCAATTGCCGGTCCCTTTAATGTGAACACTGGAATTTTATGTAGATTACAAAAGATACACTTAATAAATTGTCAATTACATTATATGATTGAATAAAGCGTAACACATACCTTGTGTCGGTAGAGTTTCTTTTAAATGGTGAACTCACGTACACGCAGTATGTTGCCTGAGGTCGTGATGCTGGATGATGAGATGAAAGGGGTTAGGGGCGTTGTTAGGGAAGGCCTTCCCAAAGGGAAGCTGTGGATGTTGCTGCAGATCCTTCACTAACGAGGCCACTAGATGTATTATAAAACACTGAATTGACATGTACGATAACTTTCATGATATCCGACGTAAAACAGAAAAATCTTTGCCTAAAAACGTATTGTATTGTTTTTAACCAAAATTGGAATTTTTTGTTGATTTTTATTGACTTTATTTACACCATTTTCTCAGAATTAAATTCTTTACAAGTTTTGTTTTTAACTGTTATGCATTTATTAATCATTTAACAAAGTTATTGTACTTCTAACCTAAAAAAACGTTTTTTATGGGAGATACAGTTCGCGACCTGTTTTATTCGATTTTTCAGGTCAAAAACCATAAGAAACAACAGAATTCGCCCCTTAATTTACCTTCCCAGAATTTCAGAAAGTCTTCATTTACCGAAACCCGGGCGAAATCTTTCGCTAGCCGTAACTCGCTTACAAAGCGTTTCCGGACATATGTTTATATGAACTTTTTTTCTTCTTTTACACTATAGAACCATTTCTCAAATTATTTCCCTCTCCTCCCGGGACACCCTGTATATTCAATCCAGCTCAGGTTACATTCCTCGATTCTTGCATTTACATTTACAGAGAATATACCCGATCACATAGTACCTAATTCTAACGTTTCGTATACATCCCTTGACGTATCTCAAGAAATTCGTCTCTGCAGCTTGTATGTGACTTGGATCTTTTTTAGGTAATACCCGTGTTTCGGAACCGTATAAAAGAGTCGGGACTGCCATAACCTTATAGAACTTCATTTGAGTTTCCATTTTGTTTTTCTCCTTACCCTACAGTTCTTGTAATAGTGCCACAAATCGCCTGAAATCTGTTTAGTTTTCTCTGGATGTCGTCGTCAGATTGATATGTAATATCACATCCCAGGTATTGAAAGTGGGACATTTACTCCAGCACTTTATCGTTGATCGTAATTCTTGATCTTATGGGATGTTTGCCTTTGGAAGCCTTTACTTTTGTTTTATTAGATTATCTATAATTTCTATCCATTGTCACCGGACAAAAGGCTTGCCGCATGACAAATGGCGCCAATCGTACACTCTAGTGTTTTTGGTGGCCCTAAAAAAGACCTTGTGGCGAGAATGCAGATGTTGGTTGTGCCGCGCTAAGATGTTTGGCGGCTGCGGCTGCTGTTCGTGGCGTACTACAGTCCTCCTCTTCTTTCGGCATCGGTTGTAGAGTCGGCTGCCGGCCCAGCGAAATCCATCGCTGGCGCGGAACGGGAGTGCGAAGACGCAAGAACGGCGGCGGTTCTATTCTTCGGCTGTTCCTTCCGGCTGACTCCGCCTCGATGTCATCCGAGAGAGGAGAGGAGATGAAGTGCGTCCGATGGCGTGGCGATGAAGTGTGCGCAACATTTTTTTGTTTTTGTTTTGTTTTGTGTTATTTGAGGGGACCAAACTGGTCCTCTTCGGCTGTTTTGGAGCAAGCTCCCTTCAGTCATGTGGAAAAGGAAATGTGGGTAGGTAGCGTACGCCAGCAATGACCGGGCGATGAGAAGGTGTTGTTACCAGCGAAAAGGGCGGAAAATGGTGTATAGGTGTTTGTAACCTCAAGGAGAGGGGGTAGTGGGGTAATCAGTGCCAAACTTACGGACTGTAATGCCAGTGTCGTTTGCAGCAATTGACGCTAAAGTTAGTGAGGAGCGTCGAAGTGATGTCAAGGGCATGGTCGGGTTAAAGAACAGGTTGTTTTGGGTTTTAATTGGGCTACCAATGGAGGGTTTTGTTTTTATTTATTTAAGGGTAGCGACGACGTTGAAGATATAGGGAGATGAGATGCTGGTTTTTTTTTGTAGGAAGAAACAGGAGGACAGGTTGTTTTAGGATTTTTTAATTTTTTATATTCTTTTTATTGTGTATTTTCTGTTTTTTTTTAATGTTTTTATATTATTTTTAATTTTTCTATTGCGATAGAGGAGGACCCTAGACGGGTCCGGGGACCCTTCTGTTGCGTGGTTTTCTACGCAATATCCTGGGCGGGGGTTCATCTGTAAGAGTCAGGAGACGGTTTAGAAGGAAGTGTGATCGCCGGGCGTTTTGAGCAGGTCTATTAGGGGGGGTGAGAAGGGTTTGTAATGTTGGTCGGGTGTTTGCTGTCTTAGCGTATTTCCAGTTTATTTTGTGTAGGAATTTGTCCAGGTCAGGGAAGTGTTTATTAAGGCCATATAAGGTCGTATTTGGGGTTTTGGTGATAGGAGGACGGCGGTAGATGAGGCGCAGGGCCCGCCGTTCTGTGATTCTGTATGCGTCGATTTTGTTGGTCTCCGTCATCAGCAGGATCGGGTGTGCATACGTTATTATAGGCCTGATGCAAGTTGTGTAGATCCTGCTGAGTAGTTCACTGGAGCAGCGATCGTTTGAGCTTAGCGTGCGTAGTGCTCGGATTCGGATTCGCGCTTGGGCACTTATTTTCTTGATGTGTTGGCGCCAGGTCAGTGTGGTGTCAAGGGTGACTCCCAGGTATTTGCAGTCACGCTTCGGAATTATGTTTGATAGGCCAACACGGAATGGAGTTTGAAAAAAGTGATTCATGTTCCGTCCTGTGCGGTTGAAAACACAAAGTTGGGTCTTGTCCGTGTTTACGGTAATTCTCCATGTGTTGCAGTATTCAAAGAAAGTCTGCAACATATCCTGCAGGTGTGTGATGGTTCGCTGGTGACGTTGATGGGAGACCCAGTATGTAGTATCGTCTGCATATTGGGCCAAGCCTGCTGATGGGTATGTTAGCTGAGGCGGGGGGGCGGTGTGTCTTTGGTAAAGATGATGTATAGTAGCGGGCTAATGGCTGAGCCCTGGGGAACACCAGCGTGCAGTTGGAAAGGTGCCGAGAGATGCTGGCTAACTCGGACTTGAGCTGTTCGGCCATCCAGGAACTGCGAAAGCCATTTTATGATGTTTGGGGGGAAGTGACATCCGAGGGTTTTAAATCTGAGGCCGTTATGCCAGACGGAGTCAAAAGCTTTTCGGATGTCGAGAAGTGCTATGATGGTTGGGTGTCTTAGGTAAGAGTTCTCCTGGATGGCGCTGATCACCCTGACCAGCTGGTCATAGATATTGTACCCAGGGCGAAAACCTCCCTGCGTACTGGGTAGGACGTTGTGGATTTTTAGATGGAGATGGATCTTGGCGACTAGTATTTTTTCGAATAACCTGGAGATTGCGGGGGTAAGCGATATTGGTCTGTAGTTTGATGGTAGTCTGGCGGATTTCGATGGTTTGGGAAACATCAGGACATGGGCATGTTTCCAAGCTTGAGGAACGTAACCGAGCTGTAAACTTGTTGTGTAAAACTGGGATAGTGCGTCAAGTGCTATGTCAGGGAGAGCTTTCAATACTTTGTTTGGAATGCCGTCAGGGCCTGGTGCTGAGTTGCGGCATTGCTGGAGTTTGTCTTTTATGTTGTCAGGTGTTATTGGCTGCTCCAGTGGATGTTCATATGGTCCATTTAGTCTGTCGTCTGGTTTGAAGAGTTCTCTGTGGGTATGTATGAAGGTGTTAATTGTGTGTTCGGCGACTGCGTCAAAGTCTGGGCTAGTCGGATAGCTATGAACCGTCTGGAGTGTATCCCGGAAGGCGGCCGCCTTTTCGCTATCGCTAACGATCAGACTGTCACCCACCAGGATAGGGGTAGTTGGTTTTGGAGGGGCGCAAAATTTTCTGCCGGCCCGGGTTTTATACACTAACCGGGATCGCTGATTGACTCGCTCCGAATGCTGATGCCGGATCGGCTCGCTGTGTCCACCGCTGGTACCGGAGAGCAGATGTTCGCATACCGCTGCCGCCACACCATATATATCCATAATAGATAGATATGGAATTTAAACCATGGAAATTGTGTAAACGTTTTCACTGTATATGGAAATTGTATATACAAAACCATTTGAGACTGATAACGATTTATTTGATTGTCATTCTTAACAGTTTCACTGCGACGTTTACATGTGGGATTGTATTGACTCTAAAAGTGACCCAATCCTTTACGAGCCCACAGTATATCGGTACGAATTGTGAATGTCGTTCTAAACGAGTGTCTACCTACCTTTGGACTACCTTTCTGACAGTGGTGTCTATAGTCAAATGTTTGATGGCGCGTTCCAATGGTCAACTGCGTACACCGGAATTTTTTTGTACAATAATAACTTGTTGTCTTCGATCAGTCCGCATTGTTTTCCTACTGGCCATGTTGTTTCTTTGAATTTTAGTTAAATGATTGGTTGCATCTATGTTTTCTATGTTAGTTTCTGGAAAATGGAAACTTTTGAATCGGTAAATTGTAAACAAATACAAAATAAAATAAAAATTAAAAAGTCAACATTTTAAGTAAATAACTACAAAATTTTAACACACAAGTACAATTTTAACATAAATTGTCTCTTGGCAATTGTGTCTTGACAATAATGAAACGCAACGATGAAGTGGAGAACGCAAGAGGACGATCGAGGAATTGGCGGACGAAATTGTGAGCGATGACGTGAATTATGTAAGCTGTAAACCATTAAAACGAGAGCTTTTTAATATAAGTACGAAGGGTTAACGACCCGTAACACCCAACGATTTTAAAAGTAGTATTGTGCAAGGTAAAGAGTGTACGAGAGAGATGGGAGGGCGGCGGGAAGGGGGAGGTGGTATGTATGAGAGAGTGTGAAAACATCCAGTGGAGAAACATTTGTTATTGTGCTAGTGCTGGTGTTTTCCACTTTCCTTTGTTGTGTTTCACAAATTCACATCTCGAGATCCCGCTGAGCGTGTACCACTTATGGCCATGTGGCCAATACGTGAACATAGCTTTCATGTTTGATTCTGTTGTACAAACTGGTCTCACTGTAAGAACTAATTAGAGTTTTTGTTAATGGATGCCACTGCTTAACTGTCCAAAACTTACTCCGAGGTGTAATTATCATGAATTTAAAATAGAATTAAAAAAACCATTCATTCATAAAAATTAACTAAATTTATTTACGAAGCCTTAAAAAATTCAGAGAGGTGAATGTTGTAAATTTTTTATTAATTCGTGGTCAAAACGTCCTACGACGTTGTCCGATGCCTAATCTCTCCATTTCTGATATCATTATGTAATATACGGTAATATCCTGTTGCGTCTTCACTAGAATCATCTCTGCAAGCGTCACCAGTATGGAGTCCACAGTTTGTAGTCTACCGTTAGCATAACTATCTTCCGTTTTTTTTTTTTTTTTTTTTTTTTTTTTTTTTTTTCGGAGTTACAACATCCTACGACGTTGTCTGAGGCCTAATCTCCATTGCTGTCCGTCGTTACAGTTTTCGTCGTTCAGTGCTCTGTATGATCTTCTTATGCCATCTATCCACGTTTTATTGGGACTTTCTTTCTGTGCTCTCTAGATATCCATCTCATTGTTTTCTTTGGTTGTCGGTATTGTCCCATTCTTTGTACGTGTCTGTACCAGATTAGTTGTTTTTCTTCAATGCAGTCAATGATTGTCTTTTGTATGCTCTTTTCTTCTTTGATCGTTTCATTTCGTATTCGCTCTAGCCTTGAAGTTCTAGCAGCTCGTCCGAAGCATGCATTTCTGTAGCTTCTAATTTTCTTTTTACCTGTTCCTTGATTTTCCATGTTTCGGATTCGTACACCAACGTGCTTTTAATCATACTATCGTATATTCTTTTCTTCCTTTATTTTCCAATTTCTGTGCTCCATAGAATCCCATTCAATGATCTAATTATTTGTTTTGCTTTGTTTATTCTTGGTTTTATTAATATTTTAATAACCAGATAAGAGAAATAAACGCTTGTACAGAAATTGCTAGAACTCTGTGGTTAAGTTAACATAACGTAATCCGGTTGGCAGTTGACGCCATTGCGCATTCCCTCTGTTAACACACTGAAAAAGATCTGAATATTTAAAAAATTTAATCTCAATAAATTTTAAATTTTGACAAATATTTGCCCCTCCTGACCATATATCAAGACCGGAACACTGTTGTTTTGTGAAAATTGATTTTTGTGTGCTTTTTAACTTTCTTCTTTAACCAATTAATAAATCACATTGTTTCTTAATCAGTTTGTTCCAAATTAGTTAATGATATTAATTAATTAGAATTAAACTAAAAGGCTACCCAAACGCGTAGAAGTATAAAAGTGATAAATCTTCCACTTGTCAGTCAGTCAGTCCAAAATAGTTTGGGCGTGTCCCCAAACGTTCTGCTATTAATACCAGTCAAGGAGAAGAATAATTGAAGTGAAAGGCAAACAAAAGGCGTTCAAGTATTTAAAAAACTTTTAAGTAAATATCCCTTATGTGTTTAATTTATACTTGCATGATGCCATTAGAAAATAGGAAGATAAATTAAGGGTTTTAGATACTAACGATGATAGTTGTCAGAATAATTTTATTACGAATCTGTTCTTTGTAGTCGATCGAATGGTAATGTCAGGCAAAGAGGATATTTGTGTGCATTATTTGGGTTGTAACGGGGTATAAAAGAATATCGCTTTGGAACCTCTCTTACTATAACAGTTTCTATGGGCCTTTGTGAATCTACCTGTCTAATGTGGTAAAGTTAGTGTTGGAAAACTACATCATCTGATAAGTAAACGAACTGACATTTTTGGGCCGCAGTATACCTTCCTTTGAAGAAATAGATGTTAAAAGGGAAACTGAGAAGTTTATCAAAGGATGCGGAACAATTAGAAGAGCACTGAGAAACAAGACGTAACGGGATACAGTGATAAAACTGTATTTGCATGATTACAATCAGGTTTAACGTGGGTTCTTATTGACCTGGTATGTAGGGACACTGAGCAGATAGGCCTATATTGGTTCTTATTGAGCTGTCTAAGAAGAATATAGCCAGCTGAGATTATTTCTGCGCTTCCTTTTTCCGTTGTAGTCACGGCCGGATTAAGGCTATAGAGGGCCCTGGGTTAGTTTAGAGCAGGGGCCCATGTATGGTATTTTCCCGTTTTGCATAATACTATACTTTATTCAGTCGATCATTTAATAAATATAATAAACAGAATATTGTTCTTAAACCGTATTTTTACTCACATATTTTTTTTATTTTATACTGTTTTTATTTTATAGGGAAGAATTATCAGAGATAAGATAGAAAGCGAATATAAGGGCTATGAAGAGGAAGTGCAGTGTGAATTTAGAGCAGGTAGGTCCTGTACAGACAGCGTGTCTTGTCTAAAACAAGTTATTGAAAAGAAATTAGAAAGAAAGCAACTCACTTAATATTTATAGACTTACAGAAAGCTTACGATAATATATAGGCCTACCTATCGTTAAACTATGGGAGGCGCTTCAAGGTACCAACATCAACCATACACTTGTTAGGGCTGTGCAAAACTTGTACAACGATAAGGCGTCCACAATAAAAGTGGGAAACAGAGTATCAGAACCGTTCAGAGTAAACAAGCGATTACAACAGGACTGTTGCATCTCCCCCACGCTTTTCAAAATTTACGTTGAAAAAGGTCTAACTCATTGGAAGAAACTGAAGGGAAGAGTATGAAAAATGGGGATTATTGATGAACATAGAAAAAACTCAATATCTGTGTGCCGGAGAAAAAACAACAGATTTAATCTTAGAAAACAACAAATGTATAACTGCTTACTATTATTTTATTTCGCAGATCTTTTTTACAATAATCAAGAGCACAAATAAATTATAAAATACAAAATAACTTAATTGAAATATTTCTTTCTGCTCTTCATAACAATACCCGTACACGCGTGTCGACACGTACAAACCAATAACGGCTGCCTCCACTGCGCGCTTCCTTTGTTTATTATCAGGGTTTATTATTTTTTAAAGGCTTTTTTAAAACTTTATATCTTCGCGTTGAATTAATATTTCGTCACTCGACAAGACTCAAATAAGCTTTTCTTTTCTACTTACATTTTATGTTTACTAAGTATTTCTAAGCACATTAAAATCTGAATTATTGAGTTTCAAAGGAACGTATAATTTGCTCGAGCCTTCTCCAGAAATCATCATAAAACAATTGTGACAGCTTATAACTGGGGAAATTTTGAGCGTTAAACTTTACTGCTTTGGCTTTTACCATAACCTCGTGTACCTAAACATGTCCCCAAGTTTCATTTAAATCCTTGATCCGCACTTCAGGTGTTCTCTTTGTCAGTGCGGTTTTTAATATTTCGCTTGCTCGGAAAATTTTATTTATTCGTTCGAAAATGAGAATTTTTAAATTGTCGGGCATGAGCCCTTCCGACAAACGGGGCTCGGGGCTTTAGCCCTCTCTAGCCCGCCTTAATCCGGCACCGGTTGTAGTGTATACTATACGAAACAGCGCTCGAAATGGGCACGTAAGATTAAAACTGGGAACGGATAAACTTGAACCGAAGAATTGCCCAGTACGAAAGCGAGTGGGGGTACCATACGGGTACAATAATTGATGATGACCATTTTTCTATGAAAATGTGAAAATACTTTCGTATAAACCAACAAATTATTGGAATATTCAGAACCTAGGGCCTGACTTGAGATTTTTGCCCCCCCCCCCCACCATTTACATCACAACCTCTCAAACGAGTGTTACTCTCAATTTACTTATACAGTGTACGCTACTTATTATTTAGAGATTTGAGGGTTGAATAAAAAAAATGGTCTTGCTTTCGTTTTAATTACGTAAACTTATTTATTACAATATCATGAACACATTGACAAATTATACATACATACATCCTCGGCGCTACAGCCCAGTCTGGGCCCTGGCCTCCAAAAGAAATCTTCCCCACTGGTCTCTACTCCCGGCCAATGTCCACCAGTTTGCTGCACCCAGCCTCACTGCCTCCTTACCAACCTGGTCCAGCCATCTTGTACGCGGTCTTCCTTTCCTTCTCCTTCCCATCGGCAAATAATTCGTAATTCTTTTTGGGATTCTATCCTTCGCCATTCTCTCTCTGTACAAGACCAGCCCAACGCAATCTGTTAAGTTGTATGAGTTGCACGATCGGAAGATCTTTAAACCTTTCGTACAACTCTCGATTATGCAGTCGCCTCCAAATGTCGTTTTCCCTCACAGGGCCATAGATTCTCCTCAGTACCCTCCTCTCAAACACGGATAGTTTCTGCTCATCTAGTTTTTTTTAGCACCCAGCATTCCGAGCCATACATCAGGACTGGTCTGATCAAGGTCTTGTATAGGGTAGCTTTTGTATCTTTACTTATTAATTTTGACTTAAAATGTTTCACCAGTCCGTAGTAACACCTTTTAGCAGATACTATCCGTTTTTCAATGTCTCTAGAGGAGTCATTTCCAGAGTCCACATATGACCCGAGATATGGAAAACCCTGAACCTTTTCAAATTCATTGACAAATTATAATAAGTAACGAAAATATTACAAAAGTCCTTAAAGTCCTACACTTCACTGCTACTTAACCTTTACACAAAGTAAATCAAAACGCTAAGAACAAAAGCTTTTTTACGAATAATTTTCATGTCTGTTATTAACTGCTGCAAAATTAATTAATGGGAAGCAACATTGACTTTAAACATTTACGTATTTACTTAAGGGCTCTTGTCTCTTGGATAGACGTTGGAGGACTGAAGTCAGACTATCGTCTGGCCGATCGAAATCAGAAGAAGAGCAACCTATACTGGTACTCGTTCCATGTTGTGTCGTCGTGAATTAGGTTTCCCGGCCGCCGGCTTGCCCATACGAAATGTGTTACTTTCGGGAGAGTTTTTGCGCTTCAAATGATATGATTTCAGCATTGACACGACGAAAAGAAATGTACGGTGCAATAAGAGATTTTAATTGTTTTGCTTTCTTAAATTTTGCGCCCTTCCCTCTTCAAACTTGCGCCCTAGTCTGCAGCCTACTCAGCCTAATGGTAAATTAGGCCCTGTCAGTACTCAAGGAAACAATGGATTCAGATGTTTCTTTATGTTTTGAAATAGACGTTAATCATGCTGACGCAATCTTATAAGTTAGACATAGCTTATTATTTCAAAATTGTCATCTTTTGAACGAGCGAAACGAGTTCTCAGTTTTGCGTCAACCGTTTAGCATTTGTCTGTCTGTTTATCTTGGAGGTATGTCTCAGGATAGTTTTTGTATCAACCGAGTTTAGTAAAACTTTTTCTCCACAGAACCCTGCTGTTTTTGAGATTGAACCTCCTAATAATAATAAACGTATTTATAGGGTGTGTCAAAATTGTGAAAAAGTGTCGAAAGACCATGTAGGTAATCACAGTAACAGGAATTACAACTACAATCTGAATTTAATGTTCATTTGAAAATTTTAAAATTTGTAGACGTCACGGCCGAAAAAGTAATGTGGTATATCAGAGTAAAGAGAATTTTAGAGAACATCTGAATGTAGTGTCAAGTTGTGGAAATTTCAAAATTTTAGTACAGAAGTTCAAAAAAGAGTTTAAAAATTCGAAAAAATTGTGAAAACCAAGCAGGATGTCAGATTAAAAGCAATTGTCCGAAATTTCGAGGTTTTTGTGTTTATTGTGTGGTTTACAATTGTTATACACTAAAATAATAGTAGAGGAATCGCGATTTTTATAAGTATTCCCGTGACTAAAAATAAAAAACCAAAGAAAACAGCAAGTCAAAGTCAGGTGTTTATAAAACAGCAAACTTTTAGTGTTTATGGTATGATTTTGTACAATTGTTATTTCACTAAAACAAAAGTAACGGTAATCGGGGTTTCCGTAATTCTTCTATAATTGAAATATTATTTTATGTTGAAAATGTATGCCTTTAAAAATAGTGGACGAGTTCTATTAACATACTACAACACGGAGAAAGCATTCGTTGTTGAAGGAATATGAAAATTAGTACCGCGACGGAAGAAGAGAATAATTATAAAATACACTGTGCAGAATGCGATGCTATTTATATCGGACAAAGTGGCCGTGCTCTGAAACATCGCATTTCTGAACATAATAAAGCGATTTTAACCAATACAGCCAATGTAAGTTTTACAGATCATTGCTTACAACACAATCACTTCACAGATACAAAAAACATAACACTACTCCACAACATACAAAAAAGGTAAAACAATGGATTTATCAGAAATTCTAGAAATTAGAAAAGCAATCAAGAGTTATAAAAATTTAACAAACGAACAATCTGAATTCTGTGTATCCCCTTTATTAAAAGTTGTTATTTAGTTTAGTTAATTATTATATTTTGACTTCCGATTATACTTAGTTATACAGACACTTGACCTTCCCTTAATAGTTTCTCCGCTTCCCCGTCCATCATACACAGCCCTCACACATGTCGGATACATACCCTAAACACATGTTCACCAACCTTACATTCTTTGTTTAGTTGTCCGTAGATCTCTTTGAGAATAGCTTAATACGCTGAAACAGCTGTCAGAGGTAAATAATAAACTGTGAAACTTAACCAAGTGTTTGTATATTTTTAAAACTTTTTTGTATTAATATGTTTCACCAAGTGCCCAACGAGTCATCAGTCAATACCGTGAGTATAATTGAGGCTGGCAATTATGTTGAAATACAAAGCAGTTGTAAATTATTGAATAACTCGTATCAAGACAAAGGGTCACTTGTCTCCTTACTTATTGATTAAAGCTCGTAATCGAAAATATTAATAAGAAAGAGGAAAGAGAATGAGGTTGAGAAGCAGATTCCTATTGCGACGTGAGCGCGCGTGTGTTAAAGCACGATGTGAAGGGTTATAATCGTTTTACGCTGTTCAGACGCTCCAGAGCAGCTAAACGACTGCAGATGTTTCCCTCCCCAACGCAACCTCCCCTACCCTATAAATTTTTAACCACTTTCCATCCCCCAACGAGTAGTTGTGTAATTGCTGCTAATTCTTTCTGTGGGACTTTAACGAACAACAGCGCCCCAGCATGCGTGCTTGTGTGTAACTGCCATTTAATTGAAAATCACAACAGACTTGTTTGTAGTTTTCCTACGGGAGGAAACGAATATTACGAACATTACTCGCATTCGTATACGTAATAAGCCAAGAAATCGGAAGCATTTACTGCTGTCAATTATCGTAATAATTCAGCATGCGCCAATTTATGAATATTATGGAATCTAAGTTTAAAATTACAATTAAATTAATGACATGGTTTCAGTTTAATTTCATTTGGAAAAAAAATACTGAATATGAATTCCATTTGTTTCAGTATTTTTTTAGCAAACTAAATTAGCACTAGAACAACTACATATAATATATTGTTACGTTACGTAATACGGAAAGTTCTACAAGCACGGAACGTTCTAGCAGAGCCCAGCTGTAATGTGTGTGTGCGTACATACTGCTGCTACTTCCAGATGAAAGATAATTACGTGACATCACGCGCCAACAATCGAGGCATTCCAGACCTCACCGGTAGGCGCACTGTGTTCAAGGCCAGACAACGCTGTTTCTAGTGGATTCGAAAGCGCCCGTAAGAGGCGATTGTTTAACACGTCATCCAAAAGTGACAGATTATTCTGGCATCTCAGCGGAGTATAAATATAAGCATCCAGCGACGGCCAGTTTAGTTTACGTCGGCGATTACTCAGTGCGTTCAAGTGTGGTTACTCAGTGCGTTCAAGTGTGGTTACTCAGTGCGTTCAAGTGTGGTTACTCAGTGCGTTCAGGTGTGGTTACTCAGTGCGTTCAGGTGTGGTTACTCAGTGCGTTCAGGTGTGGGAAAGGAAACGGCAATGGATAGAGGAACGGAGGATAGTCATGCTAACAGTGTACTACAAACTGGTGACGCTTGCAGAGATGATTGTAGTGAAGACGGAACAGGATATTACACTATATCACGTAACGATATCACGGAATCACGTAATAAAATGCTATTTTTGCAATAAAAGCTGAATGCCATCACTTTTTGTCTTATTAGAAGATATTTTCATATTATACTTCTAAGATGTCAAACTCAACTTGTCCACGGCTAATAACACAATAACAATACGCGTTATTGAGACATTGTTTACAAGATATTTATCGACTGAATTAACTCTATTTCATATTTCAAACGTATATGCTAATGCTTTGTAATAAACCTGTTTGTATATTTACAAAAGAGTTAACACAATATTAGCGTACACAGCTGAGAAAATAATAAAACAATATAAAAATTAAGAGATTTACAAAATTCTTTAATTTTTTTACCCTCTGGGGGGGCCCGTTCCTGTTCGTCCCCCTGTAAATAAACTTTGCTGGAAAGAGCCCTTTCACGTTCTTCTGGAGTAATCAAATCTTCCTGAAAGGGCTCATCCGTGTCTTCTACTTCGTAACGTTGTTGTTGATGCTCTTTGTACCGTAGACTTCTGTAGCGATGTTTCCACTCCTCTTTTCGTATACTCTTCCTTTATGTTAGCAGTGAGTGACTCTACTTAGATTCTTCGTTATCTTAAAAACAGTTGTTTGCTTCCCGTGTATACCGTTTTGGATATTGCTTATAAATACATCCCACGCCCTGTCCTTGGTTTCCGTGTTTGTGTTTTCACCACATTTCCTTTCATGTTATAAATTTCTTTGTCTGATTCTTTCCTTGTTTGTAAATAAACCTTGTATATTTTTACTTCTTTTTTTCTATTGATGTCGCTACTTCATTGTTCCATATTCTTAACCCTGGTTTATTCTTAGCTTACGCTTGTTATCAAGAGTTTCAACAAAAAAAAAAGCTTTGTGAACACAGCTTTTGTGTTATTTCAGTCTTTTACAGTTTTATTCCAGTTGTAGATAGTTACCTAGCTTTCTACAATAAAAGTCCCTTATCCCTTGCTCTTGTAAACGTTACACATTGTACACATCTTCCTTGTTGTCTGAATTTCGCTTTTTGCAACAACAAGAAAGTGATCAGAATTTCTATCACAGCCGCGGTAAACATCTTGCACTTGTTTACAGATTTTGTTAACATAGTTTCATTATTGATCTACTGTTACAAGCACTCCATATATATCTGCAAAAATATCTTTTTACTTAAAGAATGAGTGGGTAATCCTTGGTCATTATTTTTTATTTTGCTAAATGGATCAAGCTTTCCTCGTATTATTTAAGGACTGTTCTCCATTAAATCCCATTACAAGGGTTTACAGATAGAGGTTATTTAACGGTCTTTAGTGTGTTCCCCCCCCAAGAATTAGGGGCGGTGATACGGAGGATTTTTATAAAACACTTTAGAGAGAAGTGGATAAGCATAATACACTCACCATGTAATTATAAGTGGGAATTTGAATGCGCCAATCGGGTACAACCCGGTACCTAACGTACGAGGGTCACTTGAAAAGTTCGCGGACTGAGATCTATAGGTTAGTGGTAGAACTAAAATTTTTCCTGTTTTACGAGATTTTTATTACATGCAAACACCTGTTGATTTCCAAATCTATCAATCAATTTATTCACTGTGTACGGAAGTTTATTCCGTATACCAAACGCCTTGTACTGGTGTTGCTTTGGTAGATGTCCGTAAACCCGAAACAGAGATTTTCCCTTGAAGATTGTGAGTTATTATACATGTCGTCAGTACAGAGTATCACAGTGTAGCTAAGTTAGTCACTTGGCGGGACTCTCATGTTATGGGCTTATGACTTGCCAGATTTTGCACTAACTCCACAATCAGGTCTGACACTTCCACTTTCTTCTTCTTCGCCCCTCACCGTTGTCGTGTTTTTTATGATTTAGTTATTACAAGTACAATAATATTCATCAGTATCATAGCTCATAGTGGAAGTATCCGCTAATAAAAACGAAAACGTGATTAAGCATACTTTCTATTCGCCAAGAGAAAAGAGAAGCTTTAAAAAAATTGTAAAGCTTTCAGAGACCGTTCAACAGTTTGTAATTTACACACACTCGCGGGCGCTCGGACTAGTTGCAGAGGCAGCCGGAATAACTTCTTCTTCTTCTTCTTCTTCTTCTTCTTCTTCTTCTTCTTCTTCTTCTTCTTCTTCAGAATTACAGGCCAACGTGAGCCCTGGCTTCCAGCACCAATCTTCTCCAATGTCTCCTATACATTGTCATCTCAATGTAACCCCTCACATCCTTTCTTCTTAGACCTTCCAGCACATCATCCAACCATCTTATCCTAGGTCGGCCCTTCTTTCTGCTTCCATAGACTTGCGTCCTCAGGATGTTCTTAGGCATTCATCCGGTCTAGGTGACCTAGCCGTTGTATTCGTTGAGATTTACGAATCTTACAGTGTCCTCATGCTTCAATACCACATCTATCTCCTGGTTATTTCTTATTCTCCATTCATCATCTTCTTTAACCGGGCCATAAAGGTATCGTAAATCTTTATTTCAAACCTTCTAAGTGTTACTTGTTCCTTTTTTTTGTCAATGTCCATGTCTTGCCTCCATAAGTAACAACCGGTCTCAGAAGTGTTTTATATATTTTCATTTTTGAAAATATGCAAAGGGATGGGTATTGAAATTGACGTTAAGCACATGCTTGTACACCCGCAGTTTGCAGACGTTCGACTGATATATGCAAATGAAAAAGGAGGCCCGGAATATATGTCACGCAAAAAGAAGGAAGAGTATGAAAAATGGGGGAGTACTTATGAAGATAGAAAAAACGCCGTATCTGTGTGTCGGAGGAAAAACAACATGAGAAGAACAACAGTAGAATTCTCAGCAGTCTACTGTTGCATAATATGCCCTGTTTCGTATTTGTTATCCTGTCATGTATTGTCGTGTTTATGGGACCTTCATTATCTATCATGTTACACAGGTATCTGAACGCATTAATTGCATCAAATTAATTGTTATTTATGCATAAATTATAGATCTTTCTTCTCCTTTCTGATGCATAAATTAGAAGGTATTTAGTTTTGCTGATATTTACATTCAGTCCTTTTCCAGTTGATGTTTGATTCAGCTCCTTGTATATCTCAACTAGCCGTTGAAATAAATTCCAGGAAGGACCCAAAAGTTTCCTAAAAGCTGCGGATAGAAGAAAGATGGAAATAGTGACTTGTTATGTCAATAGACATCACTTTAGCTCCCCTCTCGCAGAGTGATCCTCGCGGGTACGGAGATGATTTACCTGACAGGAACCCACGTCATCTTCAATGCCTCTCTGCTCGAGTACTTCTCAATACCTCTCTTCAGCTTTTCCTTTATTTGTCTGGCCTTTGAGTCGCAAATTCGACACCTGTTTTAGCATTCTGCTTTCAGCCGTTCGTTCTACGTACTCGTTCTAAATTAGCTGTTGTTTATGATGACATCTGTAACGTGACGTACAATTCCTATAATTCTTTATCCTCTCGTTTGTCTTCCACTCTTCTAGGCCCTTCGTCCGCTCGTCACTAAAAACAAGTTAAAATCTACAATGCAACGTACTTTTCGTCTTCGGAACGCTACGTTTTTAGATAACATTTTAATTAAATGTTGTCTTTGGCGAAGCTTGGGACGTCATGTACAACAAAACACAAGAAAGGTTTTTTTTTTATCAAATTCAGGGACGTTTCTGATATAAAATAAAGTAATTAATTAAACATCTATATCAACATTTGTGTACGTTGTAAGCGTTAATAACGGGATCGACACCGGCCGTGAAAACTTACCTACTTTTCTCATTGTTCTCTATCGTTTGTTGCAGCAAACACTAAAAAAAAATTTACATTTCCTAGTATTGTGATTTTTTCACACCCTCAGATATGATGCCTGGGGAAAGAATGGTTGTAATGTTAACTAAACACACTTATTCCCGCTTTAAAAAAATATTTGTTTAATGTATTGTCTAGTTTTGTGTAAATACGTATAATTTTCCTTCAATTACAACTTAGTAAATTTGCTACAGAACTTGGAAATAAAAATATTGAAACAAAAAACTGAATGGTGTAAAATATAAACACGATAATTCAATTAAGGCGGCAGCAAACAGAACCTTTCCATTCATTGTCAGCGCCGCGTTTCCAATCCCCAACCCCTCTCGCGCGCTAATAGGTCGGTGCGATATTAATTTCCCAGAGCAGATGACGCGGCGTTCTCTCATGGGCGCGTTCCCGATTTTCCTCAAATTTAATTATCAAATAATGGGTATTACATTTCAATGTATTTTACAGTTCTATTTTAGTGTTAATAAACTGTCAAAAATTGAGTAAACTATCATTATTAAGGTTATTTAGAGTGAATTTCGTGACACCATCATCGCCGTATAATAAAAATATAAAAAAAATAATAATAACGTCAAAAAATCCTGACAAACTTACATGGACGCTTTATAACTATTTTAAAAAGCTCAAAATGTCCAATAGGTGGTTCAAAGAAACAGAAAAAGATATAGAAGAAGTCCAGATTACTCAAGAAGACATTGAAGAATGCTTGCCACTCAAAAAGAAAATAAGAAATGCCCAAAGTTTTCAGGAAAAACCCAAGAAGAGAACAGGTGCCATCTGGACTGACGAAAGGAGGGAGAGACATCGATCAAGAATGAAGGAGATGTGGGAGAGGAGGAAGAGAGAGGAGAAGAAGGGAGGAACCAAACGTAGTCTCCACAGTGGCTCATACGCAAAAAAAATAACATCAACAACAACAATCGTATACTATAAATATAGTACAATTTATGCGCAAAATTACAGAATGCAGTAAAAAAATTAACGTTTAACCGTGGGTTTCAATTAAACCTTTTCATTCAGAAATTGCAAGTAATTGAACCTAAATCTTACAAGTCCAGAAAAATCTAAGAAGTATTGATTCATGTTCATAAAAATCATGTCTGTCAATCTAAGATAATCGTTTTAAATAGAAAAAAAAATATTAAAACAAAAACTTTCGAAAACAGCGTACAATTCAGATTAGTGCTTAATACACAACACAGTAAACTAGTGTCGTTTCCACGTTACATAGACTAACAAAAGTACATTCAGAAAACAGTTCGAATGAATTTTTTAAATTGTTTTTAAACACTTGACAGATTCGTATTTATCGACAGGTAAGCGCTCATCGCTTTCGAAGAAAACCCAAAGCAAGCATAGGTAACTGCAAAATTTATATTTCGGGTAACGTGACTGAATTTCAATAAATTAACATCTCTCTCTCTCTCTCTATATATATATATATATCTCAATTGGCGCTCCAACTCCTGGATAATCCGCCTCCAGACGTCTCGATCCTCTGATCTCAGTCTCCATCATCTTACATCGAGCTTGCTCAGGTCGTCCTCAAGATCATCCAACCATCGTTTTCTGAGCCTACCCCTCCTTTTTCTTCCACCAGGTCTCTCCGTAAAAATTGTCTTTAATGTGGTTGTCTCTGACATTCTCTGGTCATCCCCTGCCCACCGGATTCTACTTTTCTTAATGTCAGTGACGATATCTGGTTCTCCATAGACTTGCTGGATTTCTGCATTCGTCCTTATTCTCCATGTTCCTTGGACGTTCACTGCACCAAATGCCCTCCTGAGGACTTTTCTTTCCCACCTGCGCAACCACTCATCCTCTGTCACTGTCATTGTCCAAGTTCCGGACCCGTACATGACCACTGGCTTAAGACCTGTTTTGTAGAGCCGAATCTTGGTTGCTGTGCTTCAGTTTTTACATTTAAATATTCCTTGTAGGGAGAAGTAACGTCAGTTACCAGCAGATATCGTTTCTTTTATTTCTTCGGCCATAATGTTGTCCTCAGTAACTAATGAGCCCAGGTATTTAAACCTTTCGACCTTTCGAAATTTGTGCCCTCCAGTTATCAGAGGCGCTCTTCTCTCTTGCATTTTACTGCCTGTTAATATGTATTTCGTCTTTTCTGTGTTTACTCTTAGGCCTAAATTCGTTGCGGCCTCCTCTAGACTCAAGAAACCCTCTTTTGGGTCTTGTTGGCTTCTTGAGATAAGTACTATATCATCAGCATAAGCTAGACACTGCAGCATTCTGTTAAATATCGTGCCCCCTGGGTTTACCACTTTTTCGAGATCGGCAAATTAACATACTACTGTAATAGCACTTACCGGTTATCAATTTTAGGTGAATCATCTGCTTCGTTTACGAATACGACTGCTGTAAAAAAAAATCATTCCGCACTCGGCTACAAGAAGTTTGTTATTTCCTTTTTTATGTGTCTGCGATTGTGATGAATACAGGGATAAAGCAGTAAGAATGAAGTGTTGGTTAATAGAGCAATCCGGTTGATAGGATGCCCGATATCGAAACTTTTGTGACTTCAACGAGCACATCTTCCTCCTATATCCGTGTGTGAATGTGTGTGTGTATGTTTGGAGATGGGACAGGTTGATTGATTGCAATTCTTACAAAATAAATTGCAGTACACAGTTCAATATGGTGATTGATGCTTCTATTGATAGCACACAGTTAACCATAATATATCGTTCCTTCTATAAAAATAAAGTAAAAAGATTCTTCTTCTTTAACATGATTTGACAGTTAACAAAACTAATGTCATTTGAAAAAAATGTAACTAAGAGATTTTTAGAAAAACGTACGTGCATTTTATCATGTTTGCCATATGGGTGTCTGTCACAATTTTTAATTTAAAAAATATTGAATCATCATGTCCTTAACGGTTTTAGGATTTAGCGGCCTGTTCCTATTTCACAGTCCACCTTTTCTTAGGTCTACCAATTTTTCTTCTGCCTCTAGGTTTGTAATATTTCGCCATCTTCGGTATTCTACTTTCTTCAATTCTATTGATGTGTTGAATCCATTTTCTTCTGTATTATTTAATCCTATCATTAACTGCAAAAATATCTAAATCACTTCTTATCTCGTCTATTACACCTTTTACTGATCTCAGAAATTTCATTTCTGCTCTTTGTATTTTATGTTCATCTTTTTTCTTTATGGCCAAGTTTCAGAACCATACAGTAGTGTAGATATTGCCATTGTTTTATAAAAATTTTATTTGGGTTTCTTTTCTACATTTATTTTCCAACGTTCTCCAAATCGTTCCGCACATTCTTGCGAAATTCGTCACTTTATTTTCTATATCTCTATCTTGATGATAAGTAATGTCACGTCCAAGATAGTTGAAATGTCCTACTTTTTCTATGCGTGTGTTGTCTATGAATATTTTGGTCCGAACCGGTTCAATCTCCTGTAAAGGCCATTACTTTTGTCTTTGATTCAGATGTGCTACAGTTATATTCTTTTTCTACTTTATGTAGGATGTATATTGCTCGCTGAGATCGTCTTCTGAAGTGACGAATATAGATCGGTCATCCGCGAAGAGAATGGTTTTCAACCTTTTATTTCGGTGGATTTTAATACCGTCAGGCGATTGTTCTTTCCATTTTTTTAGGAGGTTAAATGGGAGGTTCTTTCCATCTAGATAAAGGCTAAAAAGTAATGGTGACAAACAACAACCTTGTCTTACGCCTTGGTTTGTTTCAATCGGGATAGATTCTTCTCCGTCGTCTATGATAATCGCTGTGTGTGTACAACTCTTTATGTCTGCACAAACTCTTTATTGTTGTGGTATACCTTTATTTTCAAGTATGTCCCATAACTTCGGTCTGATCACTCTATCAAAAGCTATAATAAATTATGTTTATACACTACTAGCTGTTACCCGCGGCTTTGCACGCGAGTATTTGACTTTTAACAAGTATTTTAATATAATTTTTATTGCCTATGTCTATATGGCGTTCTGTCAGCTCGTATAACAATTTTGTACTCATTTGTCAAATTCTCTCCAAAGCTGTTTTCAACACTTGTACTATTTTAACTTGTACTAAATTATTATGTTGGTGCAACAGCCTTTGGATATTTAAAAGTACCCGTTTATAAAGCCTTTGGAGATATTTATAAGTATCTGTTAAACCAAAAACGCTAAATTCTTTATTTTAAGTGTCACTGTGTTAGAAGCATTGTATAACACATTAAACGTTATGTTTTCCTCAACCATGGCTTTTATTTATTTCAGCAGTAAACTAAAAACCAAAAACCGTTGTCACCTAACCTCACAAATGAAAACAACACGTATTTTCGCTTTGCATTAAGTAATAGGACAATTTACAATTAGTACACTTCTTCTTTTCCACATCGTTATAAGTAGAGGGAAAATGACAGTTCAAACCCACAAAGGAATGCCGCCTTCTTAAAAAACACTAAAAAAACACTAAAAAACATGATCTCAGAGATGACGCCGCCACCGCTGGACCCGCAGCATCCCGATGGACCACAGCACCGCGAATTTCCGCGAATAAATTTTTTTATTTTTTTAATTTTATTTTTTTTATTTTTTTTATTAAATTGATTTGGTGGGATGATGTTCAATGGACCACCAGCATCCGTGAATATACTTTTTTATTTTTTTAAGAAAGCTGATTTGCATATCAGTGGGTGGTGTTGGGTGGGAGGTTGTTTTTTTTTTTTTCATATCAGTGGGTGGGGGGTGGTTCCAACTCGAAGCATTATAGTGTATACTAAAATATATGATCAGGTGTACCAACCTTTGCATGAGTTCAAATTTGTTGTGTGTTATAATGTATATTAAATCTATATGATCAGGTGTACCAACCTCTGTAGTATTATTATAGTGTATAGATATTTTATATGAGCAGGTTTGTCAACATTTTCTGTGGCGGGGGGAGGGAAATTCAAATATGTGTTATATTGTGTATGTATAGAGCAGATCTGTCAACATTTTTTTCTCTTCTGTGGTGGGAAATTCAAACTATATATGATCATAATTGGTACTCTCTCTCGCTCTCTCACACGTTGTGTATGTCTCTCTCTCTCTCTCTCTCTCGTTGTCAAACGTTATGCTCACCGGCATTATAGTGTATATTAAAATATATGATTAGGTGTACCAACCTTTACATGAGTTCAAATTTGTCGCGTGTTATAATGTATATTAAATCTATATGATCAGATGTACCAACCTCTGTATTATTCGTCCTCTCACTCCCTCTCTCTCACTCTCTCTCTCTCTCTCTCTCTCTCTTGTTGTCAAACGTTATGCTCAAACCGTTCTCCTCTCTCTGTGGTCAGTACCGAACGCATGTATATGAAATTAGAAAGTTTATTCGACAAATATTAACGTCCTCTCTCTCTCTCTCTCTCTCTCTCTCACTCTCACTTGTTTCAACTGTGTCAACAAATAGTAACGTCCTCTCTCTCTCTCTCTCTCTCACTCTCACACGTTTCAACTATGCAAGGTTCCATACCCTTTCTCCTGTCTCCCTCTCGTACATTGAGTAGTCGGTGTGATGAATAAATAATTTTAGCACTATCTCTCTTTCGTTGTCAAAACGTCGTCTTCATTTTCAATGTATTAAATAATTAATAGTTTTATAATGCAGTCAGTGTGATTGATCCTTGTTAGAAATATATATATATTTGGCGTCAATGAACTACTTACCTGTTATGTTGTTACAGACAATACTTCTGTTTTAAGGTTGCAGTTTACACACACATAGGTTCAGTAGTGTATAGCGAAATAAATTAAAATTATACACACACATGAAAACGGCGGCTGAAATTCATACAAATCTTCTGATGTAACAGTTCACAAAAAATAAATTAATTGTACACATGTTCAGAGGTGTAGAGTGAAATAAAATAAATACATTAGAAATTGATATTTTTCGAAAGTTTATATATAATTGTGTGTCGTACTTGTAGAAGAAGCAACCTGCAACATAACAATACAACAACAACATTAAAATCATGTTAAATATCACACACACACAGATGTACACGCAACGCGCGCACATACAGACGCATACGCAACGTAATCACACACACACACACACACACACACACACACACACACACACACACACACACACACACACACACACACACACACACACACACACACACACACACACGCATACGCAACGTAACCAAACACGCAACGCGCCCACACACAGACGCAAACGCAACGTACACACGTTTGGGTTACACCACACGTGCACGCACACACACACACAGACGTACACGCACACATACGCAACGCGCCCACACACAGACGCAAACACAACGTAATCATATACATACATACACGTTTGGTTTGAATCATGTAGGACCAATAAACAGATAACAGATTTAAATATGCTATAGTCATTGTAAGACGTTACAATCATTGAAGTGTTTAATAAGTAAATTGTATGTATGTATATATCACTGAATAATAATAATATAATCGTTTGCTGCAACAGGTAAAGCAGTTACAAATAATTACATATAGGTTCAGAGGCGTATAGTGAAATAAATTAAAAATCCATTCATCAAAACTTTGTAAATTAGAATCTGCACTACATTCAAACATACGCACACACACAATGATAAAAAAATTGTTTATTAAAAGTAGTTTGTTACCTTAACGAGATACAATTTCCACATGCGCTGTCTGGTTCTTCATCCCTCGAAACACAAGATGTAGGTCGCTGGGATTTATATGACGGAGTTCTTCATCTGTAAAGACGTCAGCATACCTCTTAGGTAGATATACACGATAGCGGCGCTCACAATCTTCCAACGTTACAAGCACAGACTTCCCATATCGCGTGTCCACATGCAACATGTTAACGATCGGATACTGTTTGTCCACTGTTAATTCTGCACAACGTTTGTACTCAATAGCAGAAACTGCGTTGAATTTTGTGATAAACGACATTATTTATGAGAAGTGAAGACGTCTGTATCAAGCAAGGTGGAACCATACAATGTCAGAATATTCGCTACAAAGAAGACTAGTGAAAGTAATGGTGGTGATGTGGTCATCAGGAAAGTTCACGTTCATCGCCCGAAGCTTTGCATGTACATACACACAGGCAGAATTAGCGCTGTTACAAAATATATATATTAGGAAAGTCCACAGAAATAGTTATCGCCAGATCCGTTCTAAATAAGTTAATGTCTTTTCAAATAGTATTCTCTGCACTACAGTCAAACATACGCACACACAGTGATAAAAAAATTGTGTATTAAAAGTAGTTTGTTACCTTAACAAGTACTGTTATCCTACGCCGTTTTTCCTCATGCCGCGAAACACGAGATGTAGATCGCTGGGGTTTTATAAATTGTTTATTAAGTCTTTTAGAAATGGTCTTATACTTGAGCTTGGCCTGTTGACTATTGCTTTTAATTTTGTAATTTCTACAGGTGTTAACCGTTTCGGAGAAAAAAACCATTTATGGAGAAGATCCTCCTCCTCTTGTTTTGATATGGTATTTATTCTATGATCCATCCTTCTTGTTCCTATAATAATAACAGTACCTGCTTCATTATCATATACATTATGTGCTGTATATAAATATATACATAAGGCTTTCAACACACACATCATAAATCCGGAACAGGAAAGGTATTATAACAAATATTACGAAAACAAGTACGTATGGTCACGTACATAGATCAACGTTTAAACAAATTACGAACTAATATCGTTACAATAATAATAGTACATAAACTTACGTTTACTATCGTCCGAACTGAAGTATGGAGAGGCAATAACTATAGATATCACAGTAAGAATTTTTGTTGTTGTTTTTAACAGGTGGTGTTTTTGCATGTACATACATGCAGAATTATGACTGTTACATAATATATATTAGGAAAGTCGTCAGAAATAGTTATCGCCTGCAGGCATATACAAGTTTACTAACGAAATTAACAAATACTGAAAACAAAGGAACTGTTATACATATATATATATACATAGTTTTTATTTAACCGCATGTATTATGTTAGTGTATCTTAAACCATGAACAACGTACGCAAGAATATTGCGCAAGAGCTACACAGAGCGGCGAGAAGGAATTTCGTTAGACGCGCAGTTGAACTGAAGGGTATGCACGATTTGTACCAAGCGGATCTTGTGGAAATGATACCATACGCTCGAGTGAACAAAGGGTACAAGTATATGATGACTGTAATCAATGCGTTTACCAAGTACGCGTACGCTGTACCATTGAAAACGAAGACCGGGAAAGAAGTGACGAACGCGTTGAAGCCTATACTAGCCGCTAACCGAATGAAGTATTTACAGACAGACAACGGGAAGGAGTATTACAACAGCACAGTACAAGCGTTGCTAAAAAAGTATAATGTGAAACATTACTCAACCTATAGTGAGAAAAAAGCTTCCATAGTGGAACGTTTTAATCGCACACTGAAGACCCACATGTATCGAGCTTTCAGCGAACAAGGACACTACCGCTGGTTGGATCTACTACCTACATTACTGAAATCGTACAACAATACAACACACAGAACCATTGGTATGAAACCTAGTGAAGTGAATGACGCCAACGAACATATAGTGTTGGAACGAATAAGGAAGAACACAGCGCCTAAAATCAGTCCAACGAAACCACCCAAATTTAAAGTCGGTGACCGTGTTCGTATAAGTAAGCACAAAATGACGTTCACCAAAGGTTATACGCCGAATTGGACTAACGAAATATTCACTGTGGATCAAGTACAATCCACGACCATCCCAGTCACTTATCTGCTAAAAGACCATCTAAACAAAGTGTTGAAAGGTGGTTTTTACGAGCACGAGATTAGTAAGTCTAAAGTCGGCGACGTATACCTAGTGGAAAAGGTGTTACAACGCAAAGGTGACAGAGTGCGTGTTCGTTGGCTTGGTTTCGATGGTAAACACGATGCATGGATACATAAGAAAGATCTAATATAAAAAAGGTGACAGCACGTAATGAAAACAGTATGCTTTCGGTATTCACAAAGATGAAGATTGTACAGCAAGCAAACAAATTACCAATAAAGGATATGGACTTTTTGGCTGGTGACGAAGACAGTGCTAAACGTAAACATGGCCCGCTATTACCGAACAGTATTCGCTGTATCGTTACAGGTCCAAGTTCCTGTGGGAAATCAAATGTGCTATTCAACCTACTGTTTGATGCCAACGGACTACGTTTCCGCAACGTATACGTGTTTTCAAAATCATTATTTCAACCAAAATACAGAATGCTAGAAACAGTGATGAAATCACTCGCTGATGAAGGTTTAGGTTATCATGCATACAGCGAGAACGAAGAAGTCCCGCTACCGAGTGAAATCACTGGTCTCGACTCTGTTATCGTATTCGATGACGTATCGTGTGAAAGACAAAACAATATTCGAAAGTATTTTGCTATGGGGAGACATAGCGGTGTGGACACATTCTATCTATGCCAGACATATAGCCAGATACCGAAACAATTGGTACGTGACAACGCTAACTTGTTGATATTGTTCAAACAAGACGATCTAAATTTACGACATGCATACAATGATCACGTTAACATAGATATGAAATATGATGCTTTCAAAGACGTCTGCATGGAAGCGTGGAAGGATCGTTATGGATTTCTAGTCATAGACAAAGACTCGTCAATAAATGAAGGTAGATATAGAATCGGCTTTGATCGATTCATAATTGTTTCCGGCGAGGTATAAAAGTGGTTGCACTGTAGTAATGTCATCAGTCCTCTTGCTAACACAGATGGCGATGAATAAGGAGGAACGACTTGTGTATGATATAGATACGATAAGTGACAACATAAGGAAAAAATATCATGCATTACAACACGGTATCAGAGAAAGCGACGAGAAGTTTAGAAAAAATTACAAACCGATTCTGGAACCGTTAGAAGCTATTTCACGAAAGTTAAGTGGTGATATAATGGAGGAGGAGGAGGAGGAGGAGAAGAAGCAGCAGATAAAACAAGAAGAGCCTACACAACACGTAATAACAGAAAACGAAGATGACATGGAGAGTCAACACATAATAACAGAAAACGAAAGTGACGTGCAGAGTCATAGCGCTTCTCATTTCAGTGACGAGGACGCATGGAACCCTAACACTTCACATTTCAGTGACGATTCATTAGCAAACAAATATGTGCGTTTGTGCGAATCGACGGACTGTAAACGGATTATAGATCGTATGTATGGTGTTCGATACGAAGGCGGTAAATTTATGATAGGTGATTCAAATGTAAAAATCGATGATAACGACAACTTTCATGTCAAAGGAAAAATTTACGAGGGTACACCTGGTCTGTATGAACTTTTGTTTATGAAACTACCGAAAAAATACAACAAGGATGATATGAGGAAATATAAGTCTATACTACTAGCAACCAACGGACACAAACAAAAATATAAACACAATACGCGAATAAACAGTAACAGTGGCGTCAAGTACCGACTAGTAATATCTAAATTGTTTGCACGAAAACGTACAGGGAGTGGGTATATGGAGATGAAACCGAACACTGCAATCGATTACGTGCATTGGGATGATCCTAACGAGTTGGTTAATAGATTGAGACTGTTAATGGCGTCTCAAAATAGCGGCCATACTGGTCATAGGAATGAAATCGTTTCGATATTGGAAGAATTACGTGAAGCCGGCATTATCATATAAAAGCAGACGCACCGTTCTACAACCACCAGTTCTTGTTCATAAATATGAGTGTAGACAAGTTCGGTAGACACGACAGCGCTGTAAGAGTGCGAAAAGAAACTCATCGAAGTCTGCGTGAGGATATCGGTTTAGGAGTGACTAACGACGGTCACTTTGATGTAAAAAACAAAAAGATACGCAACTTGGGTGATCCTGAAGAGCTGCACGATGTTGTTTCTTTACAGTACGTAAAGGACACATGCTTACAGTACAAGAACGACGACAACGCTACCGTAGACGCAAAAGATCATCGAATAATAAGGCTAAACGATCCGCTTAAATCAAGAGATGCAGCCACAAAACGATACGTAGACGAGAAGAGTTTGAAAAAAGATCGTGCAGGTAACGTAATCGTTAATGACTGTCGACTAACGCGTGTGCAAGCGCCTGTTGACTTCAAAGACGCAGTGAATTTGGAATTTTTACATGCACACACAATCAGTTTGCAAAACGATGCTTTCTACGCTGCCGGAAGAAAAATTACGAATATAGCGAACGGTGTCAATGACAAAGACGCAGTCACTGTACGACAAATGCACGAATTAAAATTACATATAAAGACCGAATTGTACAAGGTCACTCAGGTATTTCACGCTCATATAATCAATCTAATAAAGTTTGTCTATAAATATCAAGACAGCACGACACAGCGTTCAGTCCTGTCTGAATATATTGAAGAGGTGGGGCGTTTAATAGACGTTCTCGATACAGAAACGGAAATCAAGGATTGGAGATCTGTTTACAAGAATGCACGTACTTCGTAAGAAAAGAAGAATGGGGCGTGGTGTAATTGGAAAAATACTTAAAAACACTGTGCCCGCTATCGTTTCGTCAGTACCTACTTTGATTAATCGAGCGGTGGACGCATTACCAGTAGAATTACACTTACCGGGCTACCGATTCTGTGGACCCGGAACAAAACTCAAAGAGAGATTGGCGCGTGGCGAGCGTGGAATCAACGAGTTGGACGAAGCCTGTCGCGAACACGATATCGCTTACGCAAGGTACACAGACAACAGTCGAAGACGCGTAGCGGATCGTGTGCTAGCCGGCAAGGCGTGGGATCGAGTGAAAGCTTTGAATTCAGGCATCAGCGAAAGAGCGTACGCGGCGGCCGTAGCGGCAGCGATGAAGGCGAAATCGGCAGTGGGTGGAGGGAGCTCGCGTAGTGGTTGCAGAAAAAACAAGAAGAAGAAGGGTTCAGGAATTAAACGTCAATCCGTGAACAAACGCAAAACGACCTGCAAACGCAAAACAGTCCCAAGACATAAACGTAACAATACAAAAATAGCGTCAGGTCTATACCTACGTCCTTACAGACAAAAAAACTAATTTGCATACCAGTGCGTGCATTGTCCGATAGTGATTTGTATGTGTACGCAAAACTTTTGAAAATACCTTATTTCAGAGGAGTTTTTATGAGTAACACTTTACCACACACACGACCATGGAAGAATGAGAGTGCAGTTGTTAATCTAGACAGTGCAGAAGGACCTGGTACGCACTGGGTTTGCTACAAGAAGCGAAACAAACAAGTTTACTACTATGATGCGTATGGTAATATGCAGCCACCTCTTGAGCTGACACAGTATTTTGGAACCGACACTGACATTTACTACAATTACGAACGTGAACAGCCACCACACACAGTCATCTGCGGGCATTTATGTTTGGACTTCTTAACGCGCGAGTGATCAGTAAGCGACAAGATGTCTTCGCTGTCGGTCACCTTAACAGGTACGAATGCTGCTGCTCTTGTATGTGACTTTTTCCCGCCTCTCGAACTAACGGCGAATGGTATGTAGGTCTATTGGACTTTACTACATACAACAGTATACCGAACGTGATTGAAGGAAAAAACAACGTGTTTCCAGTACTACGAGACGGAACAACGTGGGACTTGATAACTTTACCTACAGGTGCTTATGAAATCGGTGACATAGAAGCCTTCCTCAAAAAGCAGTTAGGAGACTCAAAGATTAGTCTACGTCCTAACAACAATACACTGAAATGTGAGCTGACTTGTGCACTGGATATTGACTTTCAACAAACAGTGTACGGTATCGGTGATATGTTGGGTTTCAAGGGAAAGCGTCTGCTTGAAGCGAATAAAACTCACACGTCTGACGCCACAGTTAACATTATAAAAGTGAACAGTATACTGATAAGGTGTAATATAGCGCAAGGATCATACAAGAACGGTAAAACCGAGCACACACTGCACTCGTTCTATCCGTCAGTCGAACCAGGATTCAAAATAATTGAATCACCTACAAACGTCATATACCTACCTGTGAATGTGAGTCGTTTGGACAACATAACATTATCTTTACACGACCAGGACGGTGACGTAATAGATTTTCGCGGCGAAGTCATCACTGTGCGTTTACATCTAAAACGACTATAGACATGGGCTTATACTTTGTTTCTTCGCCACCGCTGCTACCACAGTCGTCGACAATAAAAGAAGAAGAAGAAGAAAGATCGGCTAGGAAACGCATCAGTACTCGTTCGAAACTGAAACGATTAACATCAGTTAACCGTCGTTTTCTGATTTCATTGGGTTTTGTTGTAAACAAGTAACATGGCGAGTGGAATATTATCTGTGGAGCAGCAACCGTTCTTTGAAGACAGTATCACACACTTTTCATTTCATTCACACGCACCGTACGCAACAACAAGATATGGAAACAATGATGAAATACGTGTGCCGATACAACAACAGGACGTCTTTACACTACCGTCGGAAAGTTTCCTCTACATCGAAGGCAAGTTGGTTAAAAACCCTAGTGTGGCTGCAGATACTGCGTTGAATGTAGAACTGGTGAACAATGCTATAGCATTTCTCTTTGAAGAGATTCGTTACGAGTTGGCCGGTGTGGTAGTGGACCATACTCGAAACGTCGGTGTTACGTCAACTATTAAAACTTTTCTATCACTCAACAACAACACACGTGACGCAATGAAAAACGCAGGTTGGGTGGCGCCGACCACAAACGTATTAAAAGTGAATGATGACGGGGAATTCAACTTTTGTATACCACTGAAAATGCTAATGGGATTCGCAGAAGACTATACACGCATCGTGCTGAACGTGAAACAAGAACTTATACTCCTACGCACATCTACCGACATAAACGCTATGGTTTTAACAAGTGGACAAACGACTGCTAATTGTGTTCTTGAACTAGATAAAGTTTACTGGAAAATGCCTTATGTACATGTAGCTAATGCGTACAGATTACCACTGTTACGACTCATAGAGAATGACCACCCGATAACTATGCCTTTTAGGACCTGGGAGTTGCATGAGTATCCTGCCTTACCACAGACTAAAAGGCAGAATTGGATTGTCAAGACCTCGAGTCAGCTAGAAAAACCACGCTTTGTTGTGTTAGCGTTTCAGACAGCAAGAAAGAATGTACTGACGGCACACGCTGATGAATTTGATCATTGTAATGTAATCAATGCGAGACTGTTTCTAAACGACAAGTATTATCCTTACGATAATTTAAACTTGGATATTGGGAAAGACCGTTTTGCATTATTGTACAATATGTACGTCAGTTTTCAAAGTTCGTATTACCACCGTTTAGACGTCAGCCCAGTACTGACACCAGAATTATTCAAATCAAAAGCCCCGCTGCTTGTATTCGATTGTAGCAAACAGGACGATGCGCTTAAGTCTTCAGCAGTAGATGTACGTTTAGAATTTGAATCGTCAATGAATTTTCCTGCACAGACGACTGCCTACTGTATGATATTACATGATACGCTTGTAGAATATACACCATTGTCCAACGCAGTACATAGACGTGTTTAAGTCTTATTTTATACACATTTTGTAAATACTAGTTTTAAATATATATATATTTTTCATATTTGTAACATTATAATATTGGAGCTGTGTGTGTATGTATTTTTAATTGTAAAACTAGTTTAGATATATTTTAATACGTGTAACAATATAATATTGAGTTGTGTATGTATTTTTAATTGTAAAACTAGTTTAATATAATCTTGGAGCTGTGTATGTATGTTAATAAATGTATATAGTACACACTTTATTATTATTATTATTTGTATAACCCACCCGCCATAATGTATACTTACTTGCAACAAACATACTAGTGAGCGTTGTCCACACACGTACCCTTAAATGCTAGACGTTGTATGCACACTGAAGGCTCGCACGCTTACAATTCAGCCACACTGACTGCATTATAAACGATTAATTAATTATTTGATACATGAAAAATGAAGACGTCGTTTGACAACAAGAGAGAGAGAGCTAAAATTATTTATGAATTTCAACCACCGTTTTCATGTGTGTGTATAATTTTAATTTATTTCACTATACACCACTGAACCTAGAGAGAGAGAGCTAAAATTATTCATATTTCTAACAAGGATCAATCACACTGACTGCATTAATTAATTATTTAATACATTGAAAATGAAGACGACGTTTTGACAACGAAAGAGAGATAGTGCTAAAATTATTTATTCATCACACCGACTACTCAATGTACGAGAGGGAGACAGGAGAAAGGGTATGGAACCTTGCATAGTTGAAACGTGTGAAAGTGAGAGAGAGAGAGAGAGAGAGAGAGAGAGAGAGAGAGAGGACGTTACTATTTGTTGACACAGTTGAAACAAGTGAGAGTGAGAGAGAGAGAGAGAGAGAGAGAGAGAGAGAGAGAGAGAGAGAGAGAGAGAGAGAGAGAGAGAGAGAGGACGTTAATATTTGTCGAATAAATATAAACTTTCTAATTTCATATACATGCGCTCGGTACTGACCACAGTTTGAGCATAACGTTTGACAACGAGAGAGACATAGACAACGTGTGAGAGAGAGAGAGAGAGAGAGAGAGAGTGAGAGAGAGGGAGTGAGAGGACGAATAATACAGAGGTTGGTACATCTGATCATATAGATTTAATATACATTATAACACGCGACAAATTTGAACTCATGTAAAGGTTGGTACACCTAATCATATATTTTAATATACACTATAATGCCGGTGAGCATAACGTTTGACAACGAGAGACAGAGAGAGAGAGAGAGAGAGACATACACAACGTGTGAGAGAGCGAGAGAGAGTACCAATTATGATCATATATAGTTTGAATTTCCCACCACAGAAGAGAAAAAAATGTTGACAGATCTGCTCTATACATACACAATATAACACATATTTGAATTTCCCTCCCCCCGCCACAGAAAATGTTGACAAACCTGCTCATATAAAATATCTATACACTATAATAATACTACAGAGGTTGGTACACCTGATCATATAGATTTAATATACATTATAACACACAACAAATTTGAACTCATGCAAAGGTTGGTACACCTGATCATATATTTTAGTATACACTATAATGCTTCGAGTTGGAACCACCCCCCACCCACTGATATGAAAAAAAAAAAAAACAACCTCCCACCCAACACCACCCACTGATATGCAAATCAGCTTTCTTAAAAAAATAAAAAAGTATATTCACGGATGCTGGTGGTCCATTGAACATCATCCCACCAAATCAATTTAATTAAAAAAATAAAAAAAAATAAAATTAAAAAAATAAAAAAATTTATTCGCGGAAATTCGCGGTGCTGTGGTCCATCGGGATGCTGCGGGTCCAGCGGTGGCGGCGTCATCTCTGAGATCATGTTTTTTAGTGTTTTTTTAGTGTTTTTTAAGAAGGCGGCATTCCTTTGTGGGTTTGAACTGTCATTTTCCCTCTACTGTTATATATCGATACAATCCCATATTATATAAAACATCGAAAATGTACTGCAGTAATGGATAAATGTACAGTTCCGATGCCGCTAAATAGCTTTTGTTTATTTACTTGTTACTATGGTAATTAATTCTGGTCTCCATGGTGTCGTTGACATCTTTATTAGTAGTATTTAATATATATTTTATTACTTATTCAGTGCATCATCAGAAATACGTATAAACATAAATTTTATAATCGTTTAAGACAATTACAAAATATATAGACGTATCTGTATATAAAATTACAAAATATATCGATACAATCGCATATTATAATAATTAAAAACTGCAGGAACGGATAAAGGTACAGTTCCGATGCCGCTAAATAGCTTTTGTTTATTTACTTGTTACTATGGTAATTAATTCTGGTCTCCATGGTGTTGATGACATATTTATACGCGTCAACGAAAAGGCGTAATTAGAAGGTCCTAAATCATGCGAACGGGTCAAAATATCATATTCCAAGTTAGACAGTATTTTGCGCCTTGTGTCAAAGGTTACCTGTGTAAAATTTTGTGGCAATCGGTGTAACGGTGTGGATTTGTATTCAGTACCCATAAACCCTCAGACTTTGGTTTTATATATATAGATAATAGCTTTCAAATCAGGTGCTCGACAAATGTACACCCAGAGAAACGTTAAACGCAACGTTGACACGGGCAGCAATCCACCTTAGCTGAGGCCCTGAACTTGTATTCAAACATAAAGCGTATAAACTGCTGTGAACGTCTGAGGCGCCTGTTAATAATGCAACCAGCTACACGGAGCAGCTTCGCGTAAGGTATAAATTCAGCCTGCGTTAGCTGAGTTAAACTGACGTCTAGCGGTCTGGCGTAGGCAGGGAAAGCTCAGACGATTTACACAACACTTTGCAAATTCAATTACCACCACTAGCTAGTGTTGTTATCGTGTTAGTTTTGTTTGCTTTAGTTTTCAGTTTCAATTTTAAAGTTGAGGTTAACTGTATTAATCTTTTAAAGGAAGAATTTCTTGTTATTATTTGAACAAAATAAATTCGTAGTATTTTGACGTTTTTGTTTTTCTTTCAAGTCACATAACTACTTTTGTTGTGGGTAATTAATTAAAATATCATTACATATAGTAATTTAAATTGTAATAGTGTATACATTAAGTTCTGTCATACTATAATTTTCTCGTTTTCGTAAAGATAATATTGGAAGATGTAAACAAACTATCTCAAGTCTTCACATATACAACGATACATACATACGCACGCACACACACTCACATACACGAACACGTTCACCCAAATTGTTCTGTTGTGTTTGACATTACTTTTGTATTTCATACACAGGTCCTGATGATGACAATAAACATTGTCGAAACGTCGACACAAATAAGTTAAAAATTTGTGTTATTTTTTACCGATCCTCACTAACCCTTCACTAAAAAATTATAATTATAAAATTGTAAGTTATTATGATTTGGTGTTCTGCCCTAAGGCAGGTCTTCAAATGGTAAAAGCTCTCCAAGCTGTCCTATCGCATGCCAGTCTTTTCGTTTCTTCGTAACACCCTCTGATTTTAATGCTATCTATTAACTTCATTCTTCTACGCTCTCTCCTTTTTTCTCCTAACCAATTGCTTTTCGTATTTTCAGTTACCTTCAGGATTCCTCTCTCTTCCCATATTCTTCTTAAAACTTCATCATTCCTTACTTTATCAACCCACATCACTTTTTCCATTGCTCGCCAAACACACATCTCAAATGCTTCTAATCTTTTCTCATCCTCTTTACTCGTTGTCCATGTCTTTGCACCATATAAAGCAACGCTCCACACATAACATATAGCCAACATTTTTCTTAAATTCTTATTAATTTTGCCACAAAGCAGTCTTTTCTTCCGATTAAATGCAAATTGTAAGTAAGGGCACTGAAATTGTCAGTTGTATGTTTTATGTGGGTGTGAAAATTTCGACCGCACTAGTTCTTGTATATAAAAATAGTTTTGGTAAGTTTGTTAGATCAGGGTAAAAGGCAGCTAGATGTCCAGGATCAGAACAACAGATGTTAAGGGACAAAAAGTAAATAAGTTAGATGATAAAAAGACAAAAAAGTAAACAAGAAACTGATGTGACTACAAAACTGTAATAACAGCGTTACAATTACATTGTTATTATGTAATATTTGTTGTTATTGTGTTGTAACATAGCCCTATAATATATATTATATTTTAATACGGTTATTCAGTCGTTCTATATTAGTACATAGTATACAGTATTAAAGTTGATACATGGAAATACGTGGAAACTGTGGATAGCAGTACGAAAAACTGTAGGGAAACTGCATTGAAGAAATGTAGGCAATTAGACAAGGAGTGTATTGGAAAATAAGTCAGTGGAAGGAATGACGTCGTTTATTGAGAGTGAAGTTAATGAGATAAAGACAGTTACGGAACGAGAGCCGTTAAATCGAAGTGAGGAAACGTGCTTTAAAATAAATTGAAGAGATGACGTCATTGATAGAGAGGGAGCTGGTGGACCGTGAAAAATAAATCATGAAAATGGAGACGACGCAGCAGAGCGACATCTGCAGACTATAAGAATCCGTATACAGATTGACTGCAAACTGCGAACGATCAGTGGTGAGAAACGATGATTGGGCGTTATTAAACATTCTTTACAGTTTGACATTTGTATCCGCTCCCGCAGTCACAACTCTGCAACTTTGCGTTTAATTTTGTTCTGTGTGTTCGTATCAATCACCTTTAAACGTTTTTCTGTCCTCTGCAGAGCGATTCTCCGCTAAGTGATTCTTTTCTAAGCAATGCTGTCGTTGCAAAGTGCACTTTATTGTACCAGTGTACTTGATAAAATCACTTCTCAGCATACAAAGGCTCGTTGTCTTGTCACTTTGGCCATCACTCAAACAATGTACGCGGCGATCTGCCCGTGCCTAGGGCCGTCACCTTTTGGGGGCGGTACAAAAAAAAATATTTTAACAAAATTAAAAAATAGCTCAAATGTAGACATATCTCTCAGGATATATTTATGCACTGCTATTAGCGATTGTTCTGCTGAAAGATCATTTTCTGCTTTGAAGAGAATAAACTTATATCTTCGCTCTACTATGAAAGAAAAAAAGTTGAATTCTCTCTCAATTCTTCACATCGAGGCTGATACTTTAAATGGAGTGGGATTTGAGTATAACAACTTTATTGAGGATTTTGGGACGGAAAAGCGAGGCGTAAACGCTTGTGATCCAAACTTTTGCCTAAGTGAACTTTGATTGTGACAGTGACAATAAGATAATAATCCATAAATAACACAGAATTTTTTAGTAAATTATTTGTTTTGTTTTCGTAAACGTCTAATGTTCAATTTATTATGAGTTTTTAATATTAATTCTTATAACAGATCATGGTTGTTTTCAATTTTTTTTACATTAAAAATAAATAGGTTAATAAGTTCATCAAGAGCTAGTGAAATTCCAAGGAACGAGAGCGTTAAGCTGTTATCGTTCTTGTCTAAAACGGAGGAAAGATCTCTAAAAAAAATTGTTTGGGGGACACAGAAATTGTGCCTAGGGGCGGCATCCGGCACTGTTCGGAGACGTACTTTGTAGGCCTACATCTTTCTCCCGACCGAGCAACATCTAGTTTTACCCTGGTTTTGTTCACCAGAAAGCTCCTTGAATTGCAGAACTCTCTCACTGTTTTGAACCAAGTACATTTACTATTAGGCGTATATAAACGTTAATATTAAATAATTTTTTATATTATGGGAAAACTGACCAAACTCCCGATTATTCTACTATTCCTTTAGTAATATAACAATTGTAGGGGTCACGATCATACAATAAACAATAAAAATTCGAATCATTCGGATGTGGATTACAATTGGTTTTGGAGTGACAATTTTTTTCAAATTTTTGATTTCTTTTTTGGGCCCTTGAGTCCAAAAATTGTACGTTTTCCAAAACTTAACACTACATCCAGATGTTAGCAAAAATTATTTTTTAATTTGATACCCCACATGAATTTTTGCCATTTTATCAAACTTTTCACCCACTTTTTGATATCTGATGTCCAAAAATTTTTCCTAATTTTCAAATGTATTCACAAGTACTCATATTTTTCTTGTATATATTTTATATTATTATTAATAATAACAAAACTTTTTATAAGAATGTATTTTTTATTATTTTGTAAATTACAATGTTTCAGTAGTGTTCAACTACCATCATCAGATATAAAATTTATATAAAATATTAACAGAATTTTATATCTGATGATGGTAGTTGAATAGGCGTACTATTGAAACATTGTAATTTACAAAATAATAAAAAAAATATATTCTTGTAAAAAGTTTTGTTATTATTAATAATAATATAAAATTTTTAAATACGAACATTAGCTTCAGATTGTGGTTAAAATTTTCTTTAATTTGATACTCCACATGGGTTTTTGCTATTTTTTCACAATTTTGACACCTCATATTCAGCAGCTCCACAAAGTTTTCCTTAGTATTTCAAATTATAGCTTTGAATTCGTTCTAAATGGAGACCAACTCTTTGTAATTGTATCATAAATTTGTGCCCTGGTTATAACAATTGTGAGCAGAGACTAATATAAGTGGGGATAGGGGTTAGACATGTGGTCAATCATATCGAAGCCACGGAAGATGGTTCATCGAGAAAAGGGGAAAAAGGTAGGTTTTAACAAAAACAAAAAAGTATCTAATACATATAAATAATAATACTATATATTTTTATGTAATAATAATAATAATAATAATAATAATAATAATATTAATACTTTATATTTAATCCTGATGATTACAGTACATTAAAAAACTGTTGAAACTCTGTAAATAAAAATAAATACGAATGTTAGTAACTAATACAATATTTTTTGTGTTATGAGTTTTTTAGAGAGAGATAAAATAGAGAGATCTGTTTGCTTGCAATGTAATTTCCGCGACGAAAAACCATAAAAGATTGAAATATAAATGGAAGTGTAACTAAAATTGAAAAACGTATTCAGGTGAATTTGTGACGAATACACCCGCACATCGCCTCGGGTGGTTTCCGAGAAACGAGAACTCAATGTCGTTAGAGGCAAACTGATGCCTACTACCCTTGTAAGAAATTGACAAGGACAAGTAACAGACGCTGATCCTCGCCTGACAATTCAGTTATCTACTGTCGTCGCGATCGTGTTAATAATAATAGCTTATAGTTATTATTATTATTATTATTATTATTATTATTATTATTTTCGTTGTTATCGTTATTATCATTTAAGTATACTAACATAATCATAATAATAAAATAACAATATGGATAATAAATTTTTGGGTCGAGGAGAAAAAACTATATGTACCATCGGTGGGCTGGATGCTCTCTTCTACTGGATGCCCCCCGTGTGTTCGACTCTCCCACTTCAGGTGTTCAGGGATTCGGGGGTTTCGGGTGAATTCAGGGGTTCGTGCTGCCGGGATTCTTTCAGGGTGGAGTGTCTGTGTGCCCACGAGAGCCCTTGATATTTTTATGCTTTTGGTAATGATAATAATAATGATGTTAAAGATGTTGACAATGATAACAGTATTGTGTAATGTGGTGACATTAAAGTTATAAATTTTAATGAATGATACTACAAATCGATGCTAATGTAATTATTTCATTTTTTTATGAACGAAATTTCATTTCGATCAGTAATAACGAATTAACAAGTTAGTCATATAAACTTGCACCTCAATCAGTTGCCAGTGTTTACAGAAATTCATACAGAATAGTCTGAACCAAATTAATTTTCGAAGATAATAAAAATTAATTAGGAAAATAATAAGAATAATAAAACAGTAACAAGAGAACTAATACAAAGACTTAATTTGATTTCCTTTAATCCATTATTAATATGATCAGAAGGTGGGAAAGGAAAATTCTGAGGAGGATATATGGAGGTGTACTAGATCGCGGAATGTAGCGTATGATGACAAACGCCGAATTGTACGATCTACACAAGGAACCGGACATCGTAAAACAAGGTAGAATTAGGTGGGCATGTCACGTACAAAGAATTACAGAGGAAAGGGCAGTGACAAAGTATTCGTTGGAGGCCCAGGATGAAGAAGGGGAAGAGGAAGGCCAAGAAGAAGATGGGTGGAGGATGCAGATGAAGACTTGAGAAGGTGGCGAAGGACAGAGAGGAGCGGAGGCACATCGATCTGGAGGTGTAGCTGTAGCGCCGTGGAGTAAAGTAAAGTAATCCGTATTAAGAATAGGCCTACAGCATAACACGATTGTCAGATCTTTAAAACTCCTCAGCGATAAGCGACTTCTTAGTTAGAGGTGGGCCGATATACCTATAACAGGTATTTTGAAACGATTATTTTTGTAGAACGGATATAACAGTGACTGAAAAGTTGAAATACCTGTTCCGATTCAACGGTAACTGAAAAGTCGAAATACCCGTTCCGATTACTCGCGATTCCGAGTCGCAGGACCGACCCCCCCCCTACGCAACTAACGAATAAACGAGTACTACGAGTACAAAGTCATGGTTATTGGCGCTGAATACTTGATACTGCGCATGTGTCGATTGCCAACAAGTACGAAACGAAGCAAAACAGCGAGGTTCAGAGTATCTCTATTCCAAAGAGACGAAGCTGTTTTTAATAAATGAAAAAAAAAATCATTCTGATGTTACATTTATTCTTGTGTGTTATGCAGATATATAATACAGATTAAAATAACAGATTATATATTATATACTAGTCACCATCTTGGTAAATTTTGAAAAAGCGAATTATATTGTGTTTTAACCTACATGGTGGCTGATAGGCCAAATAGTACTTTTTGTTAATGTGATTTCGGAGATGATTTTAACTTCACTACACAGCTCACGTAAATTTTTTTGACATTATTTGTTGTGCTGTTACGTGCAATCTAAATTTCATTGCCTGAGTTTCGCAACTGATTTGTCTAACCAAAATGGAATCAATAATTTAATATTAAATCTATGTCAGTTTAAATAAATAATTGCTTACCGAATCCGTCGAGTGACTTACTTGTAATTTCGCTTAACTTGACGCGTTTCGAGGCACATGCCCCATCTTCAGAATAATTTCTCTTTAAAGAACGTCAGACATTAAGATCAAAATATAATAAATTATATTTATTATATTATTTATAATATTAATTATTATATTGATTAATTATTAATTAATTATTATTATTTAATTATATGACATTTAATTATATTATATTAAGTTACTGTATTTATTTAATTATTTATATATTAAAAATTATTTATTATTAATGATTATTATTATATTTATTATTATTATTAATTATTATTATTATATTTATTATTAATTATTATAATATTTATTATTAATTATATTATTTATTATATTTTGATCTTAATGTCTGACGTTCTTTAAAGAGAAATTATTCTGAAGATGGGGCATATGCCTTGAAACGCGTCAAGTTAAGCGAAATTACAAGTAAGTCACTGGACGGATTCGGTAAGCAATTATTTATTTAATACAAGTGACTTGGATACTTTAAAAATGAATATTACTATGTCAGTTTGTTTACTCCTAGTGAAAACTTTAGTATTTCCTATGAAAAATTAGTATTCCCAAAGGGATGTTGTGACTTAGTGAAATACTAAAAGTTTCCATTTGTTAGAAAGTGGAGTATTTGGCTGAATTTAGATATAGAACAAATATGAACTGTAAATAGTAAGTAAAACACTTTCAATGTGAAACGTAAATAATAAATAAGGCACTTTCAATATGAACTGTAAATAGTAACTGGGGTACTTTCACGAGTCCATCAAAACAAGCTAAAGGTCATAGTTTTCTCTCTCCCTTCAATGTATAAAAGAACCAATGTCAAACTGTAAGTTATTATCAGTCTCGATAGACTGAACACGCGACGTATTTAGTAAATCAGTCTCGTTAAACTGCGGGAGAGTTGTTAGTCTCGATAGACAGAAGCAGTTAGCTAGTCAGTAGCATTAAAGTATTGTTGTTAATTTAGAAAAGTTATTAACACTTAAGGGAATTATTATAAACGGTACATTAATCAAACTGTGTAATAAACTTCTGTTGAATGAACTTGTGTACCAACACTTTATCGAGGACCGACTCACACCAACCACAACAAGCTCCCAACCGGCTCACCGCGATATACGCTAGTATACCCTGGGGTACAACAGGGAGATAGGCCTATAAATTCTGTTGTTTCTTATCTTATTTTAAACAGTAACAGCTTAATAAAGTCACGGTGTAAAGTAACACTGTTAATACTTTTAGTTTCAGATTATTTCCTATAACAAATTATATAATACAGTATATACATAATAATAAGTCAGTGACAAGAGAACTAATACAAAGACTTAATTCATATACACGTATAGGTATTTGTACGTGTTATTTTTTTGGAACGGTTTCGTTCGTACCTGTTATTTTCTAATACTAGTTTAGCACACACTCCTGTACTCGGACTGATTCCATCGTAATACTTTTGTCGCTTGACGTTTTGATTCCTAGAATCCTGAACTTCATCAGGGTCTTTTCACCGCCACCCACACACAGCTTCTAAGGACAAAACTTTTTCTCTTCCCCCAATCCAGGGATTCTAGGGATCGAATCGTCAAGCGAGAAAAATATTACGATGGAAGCAGTTCGAACAGTGAATTTACCCTTTTGATTAGATATCAATGACGATTAGATTCCCGGGTGAAGATGAAGTCCATCTGAACAGTTGTCCCTATGCTGTCGCGGCATGCGCCGCCTTCTTTTAAAGTCTCTGTAATTTCGCACCATCATGAATTCCGTCAGCTTTCCAAACTTCTTCTTCTACTTCCCCTCTTCCCTATATTTTTTTACTTCTGTTATCAATTTCTATGAACAGTCCAATACGACCAATTCAATGGCGCCGATCAGTTTTATTCTTGCCACTTATTCAACTTAGTAAGCGGTAAGCAGTGATACAGTAATTATTGGCAGTGTAAGTGTGATTATTTTCTACTATTCCGTCATCAGATTAAAAAGAAAGACACATTAATAGGGTGTGACGTTACTTTATTGAATTAAGTAATAAGCGTAAAGTCTGGAAAATGTACCGCTGAGTTTTGTTTGTATTATTATATTTGTACCAGCGACGACAAGGTAAAGCAGGAGCTGTATGCGGTTATGTGGTGGGGGGGGGGTAGTAAAAGCGAGCTGGTAGAGTCGAGCTCATGAACAATGCATCAGCAAAAGCTTTTACCGGATTGCCCTTGAGAGGGGAGGGGGATGATGTGTCTCTTTCTCTTTCTGTCACGCCTACGCAAATGCCGGTCTCGAGTACGCCAGTGAACACTACAACCAACCTTTTCGCTTAATTGAAAAGGATTCCGTCTCTTCTAGCATTCTCAATCTACCTATCTCTCATGGTCCTGTCTCTCTCTCCATCGTACGTACACACAAAACACACAGTACAGTACAAGAAGAAGTAAATGTGTAGGACTTTTATTTCTACTGTTATTTGAACACGTCTAAGCACACCTGACGTTAATTAGGAAGGGGGTTGTTAATTCTGTGATCAATTATTAAAATCTGTAAACCTATTACAAGCGCTTAATCACACTAATTATAACCGGACGAACGAACGGTGTCAATTAGATAGTAATGAAGTTAGTTTCCCTTTGGTTATCAACCCTCCGTCGTCTGCGTTAAACGCTTTGTATTTCAATAGGTCAGGGCGTTCGCAACCCTTGTCATTCATAATCCTGTTCCTTAAACATTTCTCTCGTTGTTTTGCAGGCAAGCGCAGTGCACTCGTTGATATCTCTTGTCACTGCGAAAATTACGTATTATATTCATTTTGTAACACCACTTGTCAGACTCTTACTTTGTATAGTTGACGTAGCTCTTCCCAGGAATAAAGGTGACCTTTTCATCCGTACGACTGAATTATTGTGACTTACTGTGCAATCTTTTTTTTTTTTTTTAAGGTTTTTCTAACTATTGTTGTTATTGTTATCGTATGTATGTATTTATTTTGTGTTCGTGCATTAGACTTGTAAATTGATCTCATTAATTTGTGTAATTCGCAGACCAAAAGTCTTAATACCGCGCTGTTCGCCGACGACTAGTCTTTAATAGGTAGCTCAGAAAACGATTTGCAGAGAAACGTCCGTCGTCTGAACATCTTAAGAAAAAGGAATACAATTATAAAATTTCAACAAAGAAAACAACATTAACTGATTTTCGGAGTACAGCCGAAATCCAGTCGAAGGAACGCCTAGAAGGCGCTACCCTGGATCAAGTTCCAAGTTGTTTTAATACTTCGATGGAACATCACAACTTTTGGACAGTGTTGAAAAGCTAGTAAACTTTAGAGATATCTGTGGTAAAAAAAAAACTTGTTCAGACAGTGCAAGAGGGAAAATTACTCAAACTCTACAAGCTACAGTTTCACGGGTTGCAATGACGAAAAATGCACGAATACGAGATAGAGTAAAGCGTTTGGTAGCAAAGGACAAAATGTGATCAATACGTATAAACTTTAATGGAAAGAGTATGTCAGTCGCACACATGTGTCCAGATAGATCAGCCACTCAGCATCGTCCGAAGGGAGGGAAGAGACGAAACATAGGGCGCCGGAGAAAATTATACAAATAATTGAATGAACACACACAACACATGACATACACGACACGAAGAAACAGTGCGCACTGCTGTCCAGCCGTTCAGTGTCCAGTCCTTATCTTACTGATACGTCAGTCTGTTTTTGCATTCTCCTTGTTCTTGGTAATGCAGCGTCATACACAATATTTGAACGAACGATAGCTGATGATTAAGTAGTTGTACTTTATAACGCTTGGTTGTCTTGTGTATTTCAAACTCCTCTGAGGGATCCGTGTACCGACCTTTCCCGCAGAAGTGCACAGGCTTCATATTCTCCGCAAACCTCGTGTAATTATGGTTTTCATTTATCAAGTGAAATGCAAAATTTGACTTGATTGAGCTAATATTTCTGTGGTGCTGATGTTCTTTAAATCTGCTTATTAATTTTCTACCAGTTTGTCCAATGAAGAACTTACCACGGTCATTGCATTGCAATATGTAAGTGGACATATGTTGGCGTTGTTGCGCCGAGCAGTGCGCATTGTTTCATAGTTTGTTGTATGTCATGTGTACCTCATTCAATTATTTGTATAATAACTGTTTTGAATTTGACCTACGCGTCCTCATGACAGGATAAGGATTTTTATCCTGACATGACGATGGGAACTTGTTCCCGAAACATGTCAGTGTTTAGGTAACTACTAAGTCGCAAGATTGATTATATTGACGTAAGTAATTAGTGATACGAGTTTCTTCTTCACTGCAAAGAATGGAATCAGTTGACCTGTTCCGGAGCCCGTCTCCTTCTCGTTCTACCAACATTCTACCAGCGCAGTTCTCGATCCAGGAGGGACTGAAGCTTTCGATTTTATGGCTTTTGGCCCCATACAGGGATCGAGTAGTTAACCGTTGGCGCCACATACGTGGAGACGATAAGTTATCCTACGCGGAGTGTCATAGATTCGCTGCAAGTAAGCAGAGCTGGTACAGACGAATGGCAGATTTTCGGCTACTTGCTCGGAGTGTGTTCGCCAGGTGACACGACTATCGAGATGAACCACAAAGTACTTGACTCCAGGAGAACAAGGGCAGGGGAGTATCGCCTACTTAAGGTCCAGCTATAGTACTCCATTATTTGCCACTAGTAGCCGGGAGGTGGAGTTGAGTTGTCGTGAGCTTGAGGCGAATCCACAACAAATTCACAGTGGACAGTTATTGTGAGGATCAAGCTATTCCGCCACTTAATTTCTTTACGGAACGTATTTGAAATAAATAATAAAATGTAAACGCGGTTGACTATGAAAAACATTTTTCAGTTAAAATGGTGAGTGATTACAGCCGTCAACCAAACAGCGCACAATGATTGGCACGAGAACTAGATTACAATACAACTCGTCCGATTTTTTATTATATAACTTTCAGTTATATTGCTCTGGTGACCGATTTCTACAACGTCTTTAAATACTACAATAAGAAGAAATGAAATACTACGATATGGTTTGTTCGTTTGTTTTCGGTTTATTGTTCTGATATCGACTGTTACGTAACGTTGTAATTTTTTTCAGGTATTGTGTTGAGTCATTTGCATGTAGTCTAATAATAGACACCTATGTAATAATTATAGTCCTCCAGGCTAATAATAATTGTAAAAATGAACTTAATAATTCATTGTATAGTTTTAAACCTGCTGAAGAATTGCTAAATGTTTATCACTTGCTATTCATTTCTGACCAGTGTAGGTCATCTCTTAATTTACGTTGTTATTAATTGTTGTTGTTGTTCTTCTACTCCACGTCAAGGTACAGGCTTACAGCCTGTTCCGACTTCACTGAAGCAATCTCTTCCTTGGTCTACCTATAGGTATCACGTCTTCCCTGAGGTCTGTATCGTATTACTTGTTCAGGTAGCCTCATATCTTCCATTCTCTCGATATGATGCCTCCATTTTATTTGTTCTTCCCTTATTCTGCTGCCCATAGAATATACATTTAGCTCAGTTCTTATATCTTCATTTCGTATTTGATCTCTAAGGGTGCAATCTTTGGGTTTCCTCAAGAGCTTCATTTCATTTGTTTGTATTCTTCGTTCATCATTTCTCGTCCAATTTTCACTTCCATAAGTTCAAACAGGTGTTGCCATTACTTTGTAGAATTTTATCTTGGCGTCTTTCCTTGTCTTATTTCCAAGTGTTTTGTGTATAGCACCACATATCATTTTAAATCTATTAGAAAATTGAAATTAGATACCTGTTGTATAGCCTGATTGTTTATAATTATCTTGGAACTATCGGATGCTTTCCTCTAAAGGCCATAACTTTTGTTTTCTGAGTTGATATTCAATATTAAATTCTTTCCATATTTGGCTCAAGTGGAAAACTTGATTTTCAAGTTATTAAGTTATCAAGCTTGAAGATCAAGTTATTAATTGTTAGGGCAATTAATTAGGAGTCGCTTTTTCTTGTCATTCACACCTGTCTTCAGCAATTTTTGATCCGTCCGGCAAGTCCTTATTTGAGTAAATGCTCCTTATTTGGGAGAATTTTATGATTGGCCACTCTGCAATTGACACTTTGTTGTTTGTGGACAATCAGGCTATTCTGTGGGACTCGGAAAATAGGTTGCAGAAGGGTATACATTTGTTAATTTGATTCTGCAAAAACTCTGGATTACAAATATCCACATTTAAGACCAAGGTAATGTCTTTTCGTGGAACTGATCCCGTACGGGCAAACATTGTTATAGATGGTACTGTCTTGGAACAAGTCAGCAATTCTGAATACCTGGGCTACAGTGTGTCAGTGTGTCTTGTAATACAGGCAACGATGTGGTGAATAAGTTGCATAAGTTCAACCTTATGTGCAGTCCAATCTTAAGTCAGCAAGTAAAGGAACACGCCTTAAATTTTACAAGGTGGTGGCGCTTCCTACAATTCTTTATGGGTCTGAGAATTGGACTTTAACGAAAGGCCAGGCCAGTCGTATCCAGGCAGCTGAAATGAGATTTCTCAGGCACGTGGCAGGGTATACTCTCCAAGATTGTAGAAGAAACACAGCTATACGGCAGGAACTCAATATTATGAGTATACTCGTCAGGATTGCCCAGTGTCGGCTGAATTGGTAAGAACATCTTTGCCGAATGGGTAACTGCGCATTCCCAAAAAACTATGAAACTATAACCCGAAGGGACGGAGAGGTATGGGACATCCGAGAATGACCAGCTCTAGACTTTGCCTGTTTGAGACCGGAACAAATTATCCTTGGTTTAATCCTTGCAGATGATGATGATTATAATTAATTAGGATAACTAATTATTTTGAACTTAACAGCAGTTTTATGTTATGAGTTTTACATCGTTCGTTAGGTGTGGACTTACAGTTTATTTGCGCGAGCGGTAACAACTAAACGTGTGGTACTTAATTGAATTTCATTCGTTGGCCATTTCTTACGGATTGTTGAGAATATTTTGTTTCTTGTACGTGCTAACTTTACTTATATAAAGCAGCTGAAGGAGATGAAGAGCCTTCAGTTAAACTAAGGAGTAATAAAAATTCACCGTACAGGAAATGTGCCTACGCGCTGAATAGACAACGCGACCTTATTGTGTTCGCGCCGCAGATATTCATTCGCATTTTAATTGAAAATTCTTTCCCAGCGGCGACCCCGTTCTCATCCCGTTATCGTTCTACGCTTTGAAGCTCGGTGCGTTTGTAGTAGCGTTAACAAAATGCGTATAGTGTTAAATAATGTTTTCCTACCTTCACCGGAAGCAGAGGTGACCGTCCCCCCCAATGTCCATGGTGCAATCCCCCCAAGTATTCCGAAATCCACCAAAATTTCTTTCGTGGGTAGGGAGGATCACAATACGGGGGTATGGAATAACTCCCAGTTAATGGTGGATCTTGGGGCTTTATCCAAACATTTTTGAAAAACTGAAGGCATTTAAGCAATTATTGGAATCAAAAAACGAGTTTTATTCTTTTCATCAATACCGAAAGGTTTTCTAGTATGGCTAATCAATAAGTAAATTATGAGAAATGTAAAAGGCTGGCAAAACCTGGGAGAGGGGTAATTTAAAAGTAAATGAAAAAGTTTGAGTACCACGGAAATCCCCCCCCAAAGTTACAAAAACTGCCTTGAAAAATCCCCCCCCCAAATTTCAGTGATGCGACTTGCACCATGCTGTGGGCACCCCTGACCGGGAGTCGAAATCTTTTTCAAACGGCCGCCGCCGTTTCAAGAGTAGCCAGAAATAAATATTTTTTCTCAGAGTTTAAATAATAGGCCTACGTAAAGCTAGGTAACTGTCTACCAAGCAAACCCAGTTTTGCCGATAAACTCATCAGAAAACAACTGTATTGGCATCGTGAACGCGTAACGTTTGTGAAAAACGTACAACCATACCGACCGTTTTTTTTTTTTTTTTTTTTTTTTTGACAAAACGTCCGAAGCTGCGAAACCTATATAAACTGTTTGTATATACAGTACTAACTTATGTTTCAGTTTATACCTGAAACGGTCACAATACGCTCGGCTCAGAACTGGATGCTATAATGATTTTCCGGCCTCCAGGTGGGAAACAGTTCAACACGTTACATTTTAGGCTGAGGTTTTTATATTTGAAAGGCTCAGCGGAAGAACTTGATAACTCTATTTTTTCCGATTTTCGTTTTATCAGCGATTCATGTTGGTAGACTTGAGACACAAACACGACTAAATATTAAAGGAACAACTTGATATATATCCAGACGTATTTGAGAAAGAAAAATATGCCTCCAGGGGAATAACTTGATAAACGTCATGCATTCAGGGGAATAACTCGACAATTCCAGGGTTCGTTTTGTTGACACCGTAAGCAGCACTGTCGGCCGGCCACCATTTCGTTATGCCGTGTTGTTTACATGCTCTGACAAATCAGAGGTTATGCTTTGATTGATTACATGTTGTGGTTTGTTTGATCTAAGTGCTTAATCAGTTGGTTTATTTGTTCTCATATTTTCTGTGATTAAAGTAACCAACTGATCATGACTCTAACCATGAAATTTACTCAAAAGGAGTTGCTAGTTGGTGCAGATACCGAAAGGGAGTAACCAACAATGAAGACTAGTAAATTACAGTAAATCTGTAGATTATATCTTCTACCAGCTGGTGTGTCTGAAATAAAACCCATGTTTAGAGAATTGTCTAGCCCAGAACTTTTAAAAAACTGTCTCCATGCTAGAAATCAAAATCCCAATAAATCAATGAATGACATAATTTATTCACACACATATACTTCTTCTTCTTCAGCGCCGCAACAACCCATTACTGAGTCAAGGCCTCCTTTAACAGCCTCCGCCAGTTGCCCCTGTCAAGTGCAGCTGCTCTCCAGTTCCGAGTCCCAACGATATAGCGCGCATCATAGTTCACACCGTCTTCCCAACGTAGTTTGGGTCTACCAACTTTCCTGGTGTCATAGATCTGTTCTGTGAGTGCCTTTCTGGTTATTTCATTCTCCCCCATTCTGATCACATGTGCAGCCCACCTGAGTCTATCTAGTTTTATAATTTTTACAATATCTGGTTCATTCAGAAGAGTGTCTCAGTTCTTGGTTGGTCCTTTACCTCCATTCACCTCCCACACATATCGGACCAAAAATACTGCGGAGGATTTTGCGTTCACGAACCAGCAGGCTTGACTCAGACTTTCTAGAAATGGTCCAGGTCTCAGAACCATAGGTGAGAACTGGGCGGATCAGTCTTTTATACAGAAGCAGCTGACCATATATCATCACACACATATACAAACATGTCATTTTTAATACAGGAATTTCTCGATTTTTTACTACAGGAATACAGGCTATGTTTTGCCTTTTATAAGACTAAAAAAAATTAATATAATTTTCGTATGTGCTTAGAATTGAAAAAGTAACACTACAAATGAAACTTTTAAATAAATCCACCACTTGGTACTTGAGAAAATGGGCCACACACACACACACACACACACACACACACACACACACACACACACACACACACACACACACACACACACACACACACACACACACACACACACACACACACACACACACACACACACACACACACACACACACACACACACACACACACACACACACACACACACACACACACACACACACACACACACACACACACACACACACACACACACACACACACACACACACACACACACACACACACACACACACACACACACACACAGTAATTGGACGAACAAAGCGAGTTCTCAGTTTTAACTCGACCGGTTGGCATTTGTCTGTCTGTCTATCTATGTGGGGTATGTGTCACGATAATGTTTGAATGCATCAACCCATTTTTATAAAATCTGGCGTGCGTGTAATCTACAGAGCCCCCTTGTTTTTGAGATTGATCCCCAGATACAGGGGGAGGCAAAACTGTGAGGGGCCACATTTTAAAAGAACCATGACGATATGGGGTATCAGGTTAAGAGAATTAATAAACTACAATCAGAACATAATGTTCAGCTGTGGAAAATTCAAAATTTTGGGGGGCACCAGAGCTCATAAAATGTACCAAACGTTTTGAAAAAATTGCACTAATCCATGTGGGGTATCAAATCAAAGAGAATTTTTTTAACCGCAATCTGAGTGTAATGTTTAGACTTGAAAATGTGAACAATTCTGGACACCGGAGTCTATAGAAATGTTAAAATTTTTAAAAAATTATAAAAATTCATGCCGAACATCCGTAGTGTGTGCTTAATATTTTTATGTTTAGGGGTGCCAGAAGACAAAAAATGGAGGTCAAATTAAAAAAAAAGTCGAGTTCGTTCTGCAGTCCATGGAGCTTACCAATTAATATAACATGGTTGAGATTCGCCTTTCACCCCCACCCAGGGGCAAACCTAGGATTTCATTTCGATTCGAAGGGGGGATTTTTTCAACCACATATCGTTTTCTTAGAGTATTTCTTTCTCATATTGTAATGAAAATTGTACAAATAAATTAAAACTAATGGGTAAATAAAGGCTCTAATTCACTAAGTTCATAAAACTCAATTAATAACATACAGTTTGACTCGGAACCCTAAAAATACCTTTCTGTAGAATATAAATACTTTTAAGAGAATGTTAAAATGAAGAAAGTAAATTTTGTATGTGTGTGTTTGTGTTGTAGGGTTAACACATGGAAGAACACGAAAAATGTTTAATGAACGTATGTTTAATTTTACAAAATTTTGTTTCTTAGAGCTAGGTAGAGTCTATTACAACAACCCATGTCCATTATGAAAAATAATGTTAAGAAATTAAAACTCACGTAAATTATGTGCTTTGTGAATGAAGTTATCAACATGTAACACTAAGTTAAAATATAAAAAGATATGTCCCTGTTTATCGTAACCAGCAGAAAAACGTATCCTACTCTCTTTCAAGCCGACTTCTTTTCATTTTTCACCATTTCTGTCAACATTTGTTATATTTACTATTGAGTAGCCTATAAGGCCTATTATTGTAGTTTATTTAAATTTGTCATTGAGCTAAACAGTAATTTTTTAAAATTGACAAAACTTGGAAGTCAGTTAATTACATTTCAAAAAAACACAACCAGTTTAAAATTGTTTGCTTCAAAATTTTTTAATTTTTTAGGATTTCGGGGGGGCATATATCTCCCATATCCTCCTAGGTTCGCCCCTGCCCCCACCCATAATAAGGTTCGAAATAATCGTTTGTATGTATTGAGCACGGATATATTATAGGATATCTCTACAACGATTTTGTACACCTGTTGAGCATCTCGTTGAAAATTTCAAAATACCTCACCAGTGCGACCGTGACGTATGGCGTAACAGGTAATAATTTTAGTTGATCCGGGACGCCTGGCAACGCATCCACATCACAATATTATACGCTTATTGGAGCCCGGCAATCAATGCCGGTTGCCAACGAGACGGCCGAGGTATTTACCGGTCTCCGTGGCAACGGAGGCGCAACCTTTGCACAGAGATTAACACTCGTCATGCAGGTTAAATTGGTAAAAATTATAAAAAACAGTCGCAATAATTTCGTGCAAAATGTACAAACGGCAAATGATCGTTGAGATGTTCATCGCAGGACGAAGCAAATAAAACTTTCATCCCCATTTTGTGAGAGCTGTGCTGAGGGAAAAGCGTCCAACAGTTGTTACCTGGCCTACCGCACTGAAGTAGGTTCTTCCTACATGCACTCACCCCTACCACAGGTAGACTCGTCCAGGAAAACTTGGTGTCATTCCGCAACCGTCCGTGGTTCGAGTGTGTCGTCGTCGGTAAAACGCGCTTTTCACATGAAGAACTTCAATTTATTCCGGACCAGTATTTTTCTACTACTGCTACAATTTGATGAGATCATTTTGGTGGTAAGCATTACCGACATAACCAGATAATTTTTGTTAGTTTATTCTGAAAAGTAAAACTTTGTTTTTATACTTCGATGACACTTATTGTTAGTGAGTACTTGCATGAACTCACAGGAAACTTGTTTAATATTTTTGGCGAAATACATTTATCACCTGATATCAAACGTTTACTTCACCTAACAATTTTGTAGTCCAGCGGAAATGGAACGATGCAGATCATCCATAATTTGTAAGCGAGAAAACCGATTGTAATTTATTAAACAAAAAGAAGTAGACGTTCATTTGCATAAATTTCTCCATACTTCGGGCCACATAGATGCTTAAAAAAGCCTGAAGCTCGAGGCAACCACAAGACAAGTGTACTCAGTTATTTTAAATAATTAAAACATACGTTTTTTAAAAACACTTAATGGTTACTTGTTGTTAAGTTTTGACCGTTATGTATTTTGTTCGTCATAACAGTGCAGAGAGTACGTGTTAAGCGTGAGGGAGCTGTTGTTGATTAGACGAATTCCTCCAGCCTTACAAACTTTATCATTGTTTACATTTATAGCAATCGTATTTGGTTCTTACTGTAATTACTTCTATTTACTTAGTTATCCAATAGTGTAGGTAGTGTAGGTACATTACAATTTCAGAATCTTACAAATTTCTCCAGATTTTTTTTTGCCACTCGCTAATCTCTTCGCTTCTTCCTGCGTATTCCCCTTCTTCTTTCGCATTCTTCACGAATTTTGCTTTCCAAATTCTTTTCACAGGTCTTGTATGTGCGTTGTAAATAGGTCCATCAAATATGAAGCTCAGTGTTGTAGGTTGTATCTGTGATTCTCTTCTTACGCCAGTACTCGTGCTTTTATCCTGCTTTGTGAGCCCCAAGACTCTCGTCTAGTATTTCATTCCCACACTCTGTACCCTCTTTTACTTGGCTCTCACTCATAGCCACGTCTCACGGACAAATGAAAATCGGCCTACAAACAATCTCAAGTGTCTTAATTTTCGTTTCTCTTAAAATTTTCCTCGTACTTATGAAATTTGTATTCACGACATAGCGCATTTTCACTATCTCCGCTCCCTTTCTTTGATTTCTACGTGTTGCGATCTTTACTCGTATGTTGCAGTTCTAAGTTTTGGAATGCTCTCACTTGTTCAGTCACAGTTTCCTCAATTACTGTTTTTATATTTTCTTTTGTGTCGCTAATTATCGTTGCAAGAACATAGCGGTTTGGGGAGTTTAAAATAACTCTGCTTCACTTATGAGAGGAGATTATTTTTATGAAATTTTTTATCTAAACTTTGTAGTAAATAATAATAATTATTAGTTTTTCTTTTTTCTAGAAATAACAATAGAATATGAATTATTAATAACAATAAAATACGTAAAATTTTTAAAGTAATATAAACTTTTCAAATCTAATTCCTACCATTAAGACTGTTCTTTAATTTATTTATTAGTCGTTAACATTTTCTTATTATTTTTTTTATTAACTTAACATCTTATTTGCAAATACCTGTAATTTGCAAAATATTAATTAACGTACTAGTGACTCACTTTACAGTTAGTTATTATTAACAATTTTTAATATAATTAAATTTCTAATATTACAAATAATTATGATGTAATATTTAAGTGTTTTACGTATTTATTATAACACGCGAATTTTTATATGCATATTGTATGGTATATTGTATTAGAATTGAACAAATTTAAATCTTGTGTTAACGTGAACAAAATTATAGTCTCGGGGAGAGCTCTGCGACCCGAAGCTCGTGAAGACCGAGCGGCCTGCACTGTGCTTCAGCCAAGCACAGATTATTATCTTTTGCAAGTTGGAAGTTCTTGATTTTATACTAGGGCTACTTCTTCTGAGAATAGAACCCAGAATCTCTAGAATTTCCAGACAAGGAGCTAGGCTCAATACTCTTTGAACAATAGTAGAATTCAAAGGTTTTTAAATGATATGAAAACTGTGAAAAATAACAAGTGTTTATATAATTTAAAAACCTTTGTATTAATATGTTTCACCAAGTGCCCAACGAGTCATCAATAAATAAAGTGAATATTATAATTGTTCAATTCTGTGTAATAATATATTTTTTTGTAGCACCGTAGTGGTTAAGAAGTGAACAGCGCTACGCTTCATTCATCAATTATCACACCGTAATGTGTATATAATTACTTATTTTTAATAGCGAATGCACCTAGTCTAAGAAAATGCATCTCGATTTTATGTTGCTGTCCGGTAATTGAATCCGAGGCGCCAATATAGATATAAATGTTGTAGAAGAATCGATTTTGTTGTTGTTGTTTTATTTTAACGTCAATTACAAAGGAATCGAAGGTAAGGCCCAAGGACAGAAAACGTATAAGTAGACAAAGAGCAAGAACGTATAATAATTGCAAACGTGTCTGCCTATCCTAGCTGTACCCTCTCTTGTATCCCGTAGGCTACCTTCTGCAGGACCTGACAAAAGGATTAAATTTTCTAGTTGATCTATTATTAGACGAGCGTTGCCATGGCGGCGACCTGGAACATATACATCACAACGGCCGTCCACGTCACACCCTAGGGATAAATCCACCACCACTCTCCACCGCCGGGGTTGTTGCTATGCAGGCTTGATAATGATGACATATTCTTTGAATTCGAGGAAAACGCTCCACTATCCGGCGCATCGCATCAATACAGCCTCCTGCTTAAACAACAGACGCAGTATCTTATTGACATATAATTGGACGGAGTAAATACAGATGTGTATAATTACATTATATAAAATAATTATATTCTTCTACATATTCTACAAATCAGAATAAAGAAAAACTTTAACATTAAGTTTGTACTTTACGCTTGTTTTATGGAAAAATTTACTATTTCAGATGTTAAAACCAGGGGCGGATTAGAAGCGCGTGGTGTCCTATGCTGCCATCAGACTGGTGCCCCCCCCTTCAAAATTCAACCTTTTATTTAATATTTATACTGATGAATAACACAAAATTTTGAAAGTTAACAGTTATTTTATTAAAGTTTCAAATTACAACAAATATTTAGCTAAATAGTGATATTACAATGAGCATAGTAGTACTTAAGCTTAGAAATACTAATCGATCCATTTTTTTCTTGATTTTGCCTTAACGAAGTCTTGTATAATTTCTTCTAATTCGAGCTGTTCAAGTATCTCGCTATCAGTATTCAACCTTGCTAAAGAAAATAATCTCCCATTTTCCATAGGTAAATTCAATATATCTGTAATGTGTTTTAATACAGAAAATGATCTTTGAGATCAGCAGTTACCTATTTGAATCGTCAAAAGCATACGATAAGCAATGTATATATTCGGAAATACATCAATCATTTTACAATCAATAATCCAGTTTAATACTCTGAGAGGACAAACTGTAGTATCTTGGATTTATCATCTTCATTCGAATGATTTAAAAAAAAAGAACCTCTTCCTTGCAATGTTACTCGTGGTCAGTTCTATTAGACGATCGTTATTCAAATTGTTCGAGTAAACGTCTATAAGAGCATTTACTTGATTTTCCAACTCGACACTTTCAGTTGATAATAACTGCGTAAGAAAACCAAACAATTGCGTACTGTGATCATAAGCTTTGCTTCGCTTAGTCAATTCAGCTGGACGGTGCCTCCTCTGACTGCTGATACCCTCCTCTGGTGCCCGCTGTTGCAATATACCCTAGCGTTATGGATAATCCGACACTGGTTAAAACAGCAGATGTTTAGACAATATAGCTAAAACCAACAATTTAATAATTTCTTTTAAACACTTCATTTTTCTTCAAAGAATCTTAAAAAGATCTCTTAAAAATACAGCACATCCCGTATTTTTGAATGAGCGGACACTGCGAGCCTCTCCGTAAACATTCTGAGATTGTATTTATAGTAACACATTCGTAATATGTCATTATTAAAATAATGAAATTGTCATTAACGTAAAATGAATGCCATTATATTTTGGGAGGGATAAAAATTATTAAGATTTCAAAGCAGAAAATTCGGGATTAGAGACGTGACATAGTTCTGCCGGGGACCTCAAAGAGTACAGCTCTACTCAAGGTGTACGTATATACAATAGGGGCACACCCACACACGCGCGCGCGTTTCTATCAAGATTATTATAACGTAAGGCTATACTTTGTCGTTATAGCCACCGACTTTCGATTTCTGCTGCTATTTTCGATTGGAGTAATAACTTGCACAAGCCATATTATTTGAGTGGTCGTGCGCCAGGCAATTGTGGCGTGGTCTTGAGTTGTTAAAACCAACCGTTTCGGCCTCAGTAATGAGTTTTTTTTTTAAGGCGAACATCTACCACGTGTGTTTTGCCACTGATGATGGGCTCCGTCGGTGGCGAGGTCGAAACGTTTGAAGATGACTGAACGCCAGAATAATCACACAATAAATATATACGTAGCCCTACACAGCGTGCAAAGAAACACGGGAGTACTGTTTTAGGATTTAAAAATCGCAGCAGAAAAGTGTACTATCGTTTAATGTTTCTTTTGTTAACATACACAATTCAATATAACCATTTCATTAATAGCTTATAATCTTTGTGGTACTTTATGTTATAAAGTAAGAATATAATATAACCGTGACATAACCATTTCAATATAGTTATCTGGGCAAAGTACATAAGATACAAAGATAGTAAAAAACTTAATGCAGACCACAGTCAAAAATTCTACAGCCAATATTCTCGGAACAGACAGTGCACATTACGTGTGACGCCACTCCCCTCTTTCACCCGCAAAAAGCGGGCTATTCTCATATCTCGCTACCAGTAAACAGGTAATACTGATTGATCGACCCAGGGTGAGCTGATCTCGGGGTTAAAAAACGCGCCCTAGTTTTGCCGTGCACTCGGATATCGAACTCGAAACTTTCAGGTTAGTTGCCAAAATTCCGTATCCATAATTCTACCGGGCCGTCTTTGTCAAATGTGTAATGGAGACCTGTCCGGAGTCTCCCATGTTCTGTTATTCCTTAGAGGTAACAAAAAATCGACTGAGTAAAAATAAAAAAATAAAAAACCAGCCAAATTTATCTGTTCGCGAACAATAGTATTTCTACAGAACAAATAAGTAAATATATCCTTCGTCATCCGCGAACAGTCGCATATACGAAAGCATTTAAAGTGAAGACCACGATTTGTTATAGGCCTATAATTTCCCTGGTGGATAATCGGCACTGACAGGACGCAAGGGAGTCGTACAAAACAAGTGGTCCCTTCTGACAAGTGGAAACGCAGTGCGGTTGAACTGTGACCTTCTGCGGTGGCATTATTTGTTCGATGACCCATTTTCGCGTTTCACTGACACTTTCACCTTCTTAAAAACAATGTCCGACGCGTATCAAACAAGCGAACGTGCATTGTGATACAAACGCCCACGCCGTTTATACTGCGCGGCATGTAAACACACCAAAACCAAGTAAGTTATTTACAAATAATAATTTATTTATACCATAATTTTGGAAGAAATATAAGTGGATCAATACTGACTATTATTATTTGGTGTTCTGCCCTAAGGCAGGTCTTCAAATGTTAAAAGCTCTCCAAGCTGTCCTATCGCATGCCAGTCTTTTTGTTTCTTCGTAACACCTTCTGATTTTAATGCTATCTATTAGCTTCATTCTTCTACGTCCTCTTCTTTTTCCTCCTTCTATGACACCCTCCGTGGCAGTTGTAAGCAAGCAGTCTCTTCTTAAACAATTACCTAACCAATTCCTTTTCCAATTTTCTATTACATTCAGGATTCTTCTCTCTTCTCCTATTCTTCTTAAACCTTCATCATTCCTTACTTTATCAACCCACCTTAATTTTACCATTGCTCGCCAAATCCACATCTCAAATGCTTCTAATCTTTTCTCATCCTCCTTCCTCAGTGTCCATGTCTCTGCACCATATAAAGCAACGCTTCACACATAACATTTGACCAACCTTTTCCTTAAATTCTTATTAATTTTGCCACACAGCAGTCTTTCTTCCCATTAAATGCCTCTTTCGCTATAGCAATTCGTGCTATAATTTCACAAGTGCAGGACATATCTTCACTTATCAATCTTCCAAGATATTTAAACAACTCCACCTGTTGTATTTTGTCTTGCCCTATCTTTATGTTTGCCCTTTTTCCTCCTCTGCAAATCACCATACACTTAGTTTTTTTCCTTATTAATCCTCATTCCATATTCCTCGCATACTAAATTCAAATCTCTTATCATTTCATTCATTGTCTCTTCCTTTTCTGCTAAAACAGCCATGTCATCAGCAAACCTTAGCCTATACATTCAATTCTTCTTCCACCGACATTCACCCCTCTTGTTTTGTCAAAGGACTTCCTAATCAATTCATCAAGATAAATGTTACATAAAGTTGGCGACACAGCAGCCTTGCAATGCTGGCTAAACGACTAAAAATATCTGCACTTGGGTGAATCGGTTGTGGAATATAATCGGGCGTTCACTAGTGTTTGGTATTTTAAAAATCTAACTAACAGTCGAAGAAAAATCTATAACATCGTGATTAAAATCTATTTCCTTTCGCAGGAATTAAAAACTAAGTAGCACAACGATGAAGGATAGTTTGGATTCTGCAACAATAACTACAACATTGCAACAATGGGACCTACGAGAAAATTCATACCGTTACGACGGTCCCACTGATCGTCGTATGCTACAGTGGAAACAAATACAGATACCAATGAAGTCACTAAACACCAGCTTCAATTAATCACAAATAACAATCTGTAATCAACAAGGTAGTCTCGCACAGTAGTTCAGGTAAAATTATCAACTCGAAATAATAATGTCAACTATTAAGAGTTTCGAACTACTTATAACACAGTAAAACTTTCCACTAATCTTCAACCACCATAATTGCGGCGTAACAATACGATTGCCGCCAAACATAATGTATAAACTTTTTTCATTCCTTCAAAACTGCAGGACAACGCAAGAGGGAGCTTTATAAATTGGAAACAAAGAATGTATACTGACAATAGGCCTATAAGAAAAATGGTTCTGACAGCTCTTCGAGGAGCGTGATTCTTCTTTGTTCTGTTGTCAAACGTATACTCACAAACTCGTGGTTTCGATATTTCCCGTAGCAACTATTTATGTTTCTTTTCTCTCTCTCTCTCTCTCTCTCTCTCTCTCTCTCTCTCTCTCTCCCATGACATAATAAACAACTTTTCTAACAAGCTCGTCCCAACGCATTAAATCCTAAACACAGTCTACTGGCAACGAATGGTAAATAAACATCTTTTCCTTCGAAAAATTACGTACATGTAATTACATTCTATTTATTTTTGTGTACTATAGATTATCCCTGGAGAGTGACTAAGCTTTTCCTTATTAACGACATCATCGCTATTGATGTATGGTCACATACAGCTGTGCCAGCACATTTTACACAACTGACTTCACGTTCCTATGGCAACAACGTTATGATTGGTTACCACTGTTCTATAGGCCACGCCCTCCACAGATATCAGAAGCAAACTGTGAAAAATAGTACAGTATTAAGCATTCAAAATCCTCCGTACGAGTGTGGTTCGAACTACTGTGGTGAAAGTTGTAGGCCCGCCAATGTTCGTCTAGCAGAACATAGAAGATTGCCAAGCAGGGAGAAACAACAATTGTACATCGGCGGAAAGTGTTAGGGATCACACCAGAATGTTTTACGATAATAGGTTAACATTATGGAGGGGGAAATAACACGTTTATGCGCAAAACAGTTTAAGCATTCTTAATCGTCAATGATGGTAACTATTTGAGCCAGGGATGCCCACAGCATATTGCAATGGTGCAAGTCGCACCACTGGAATTTTTTCTGGGGGGGGGGGGTATTTTTCAAGGCGATTTATGTAATTTTATCTTGATCAGGCCTAATCTACTACTAATTATGTTAGGCCAGGTTTGACCCAGGCTTTTACATTTCTCATAATTTAGTTATTGATTAGGCATACTAGAAAACCTTTAGGTATTGTTACGACGGTCTACTTGATCGTCGTATGGTACAGTGGAAAACAAAATACAAGACACCAATTAAGTCACTAATCACCAGCTTTAATTATCACAGTTAAAGAGTTCGTAATTAACAACACAGTCTCTTACAACAAATCAAATTAAAATTGTTCACACGTAATAAAATGTCAACTATTATAAAACACAATTGAATTACAATTATACCGCCCGATTATAAAACACAACAATTCGCCACAATAACCACTTGAACGGACAGAGTAATCACTCGACAATAAATAGAACTAAGGCCGCTGATGCCTTGTATTTATACAACGCTCACAGACCAGAACATTCCACAACTACGCATCTCTACACTTCGACGTAATTAATTGACACAGTCAGCGAGGCTGGCGGCGTCTAGAAAAGTCTCGCAAGCGCATGTTGAAATCACGTACGCCACAACATTCAGCCAGCTTCCAATGGATCGTTCGAGAAACACGTAGATTGTTCTGTGATGTTGTACAGTATTAAAAACAAGAATAACATTAGTTTTTTGATTCCAATAATTGCTTAAATGGTTTTAGTTTTTCAAAAATTTTTGGATAAAGCCCCAAGATCCACCGTCCCCTCCTACCCACGAAATCACATTTGGGGGATTTCGGAATACTTGGAGGGGGATTGCACCATGGCCTTGGGGGGGGGGGCACCTTTGGTTTGAGCTAAGCGAGTAAGCATGTTTCGGCTATTTAGTAAATCACTACGGGCCCTTGACATTTCCTGCATATTATCACTTGTAATGATTGATACCGTTCTACTTAGAATCAGGAACTTGCAAATTGTTGTCGGAATAAAACAAATTGAAAATTTACGTAACTGAAATAGAGAACTTCTGTTTGAATTCATATAATATAAAGAATACCAGCTGATCATTATATGGAAACTGTATACATCACACACCATACATACAAGTTATATGTAGGTATGTATGGACACGATCATGAATACAGACCTACATTTATAATTACATAAATTTCGATATTAGATAATTTTTCAGTTATGGGAAAAGTTACAAAAATCCCAAACAATTTTTTCGAATTTTGGATTTTTTTGTTTGGGTCCTGGGGTCCAAAAATTTTTAAATTTCTAAAACTTACATTACACTGAGACTTTAGTTCAAATTCTCTGTAATTTGATACCCCACATGAATTTTTTCGAGTTTATCAAAGTTTTCATTCACTTTTTGGTCTCTGTCGTCCAAACATTTACAAATATTTTCAAAAATAAATTAGATTGCGGTTTAAATTTCCTTTACTTTGATACTACCCCCATGAGCTTTCCCGATTTTTTCACAATTTTGACCACAATATTTTTGGCTCCCATCCTATTTTTGGGGGGATCAATCCTTAAAACAATAGGTTTCTGTAGGATAAATGTAAGGACACATATGCCAATTTTTACGAAAATACGTTGATGAATTCAAAAATTATCGTGAGATTACCTCAAATAGACAGACAGACAAGTAAACAGACAAATGCTAAACGGTCGAGTCAAAACTGAGGACTCGCTTTGCTCGTTTAATTAAACGTCACTTTCCGATGAGAATACTTACATTTTTGAATTACAAATGAATACAAGAAAGTCAAAAGTAATTTTTCTTAAAATACGTAAAGTGATTTTTCGTCGTCGTCGTCATCGTCATCCTTTACGGCTTAGGCCAGTAGCCTGTTCCAGTCTCAATGGAAGTCATCCAACCATCGCTTACGGGGTCTTCCCACACTTCTCTTCCCCCTTGGATGATAGTTGGATCTTTCTTCTTGCAAATCTAGTTGGATCCATTCTCTCTACATGTAACCCCCACTCCGTTTGTACTGGGAGATTTTCTCATTTAGCTTTCAGCTATGCCTAGCTCAATTCTAATATGATCGTTTCTGATAGGATCTCTCCTGGTACACCCCTTTACAGACCTCAAGAACCTCATTTCCGCTCCTTGTATTCTAGATATATCTTTGACCTTTCTCATCCAATTCTCACTACCATACAGTAGTTGAGTTATGGCCATTACATTATAATATATTTCAATTGCGTTTATTTCTGTGTTTTCTTCTTTAAATGTTTAATGATATAGCCACAAAGCGACTGGAAGATACTAATTTTGCTTTCAACCTCCTTATTATCTTGTACCCTCTATGATATGTGATACTTGAAATCTAGCACCTGTTCAATCGGCGAGTCCTGTATTTGGTAAAATTTCATAAAAATTAGTGAAGTTCAGAACATTCACTTTATCATAAATAAATAATTTTAGTCGAGTGAAATAATAGGCTAATTTTGCAATAGGGAAAAGAGAAGAAGAGGAAATAAATTATAATGACAAATAAAGAAGACGAAAACAACAGCATACAGAGCATGCGCAGGCAAAGGAGGCTTATTTTCTCTAACAGTCAGGCCTAAGCTCTGTTAATGGTGATCTCAACAATGATAACGCCAGAGGCAGTCATATTGATACTATTAAACCGGGGATTTGTATTTGGTAGGACGGACGTTTGGTTTTACCCTTGTTACCCTAGATAATCCGTTACTCACGCAATGTGGATAATAGGCCTATTATACCCGTGTTACCTCAGACTACCATAATTTTTGTTTTCTTTTTCTTCGTCTTTATTTCAACATCATGGATGTTCTATTTTCATGAATCGCGAATTCATGTCTCTATACTAGCCCCACTCCCAGCAAAAAGGCCTCTATCATTTGTAGTTCTGAAACAGCTGATCATTTCAATCTTCTACTTGTTTCCAATGAAATTCTTTTATAAATCGATATTGACAGATTTATCTTATTTTTGTGTAATTCTTCCACACACCTGGCGTGAGACACACTTCTTTATTCTTAATTAAGTTGTTCGTCTGCCCTTTCTTCTCACAGCTTTCTTTGGCCCGCCATATTGTCTCGTCTAGACTACGGGGTGTAAGTCTCTTCTAGTCTCTTCAACGATGCTTGGATGGAAATTTGTAATTTCACTACTGTTTCGCATACTTTGGGAACGACTTGATAATAACAACAGCGACATTCTTCCTTTAGCGGATCGTCTAAAACTGTTGCCTCAACTTGCAGAAACCCAGAGTTTGTTTAGCTTAACCCGGTATTTCTCGAACTGTGGGGTGCGACCCACCGCCACCTGAGTCCTGAGGGAGCGTTTGCTGGGTCGCGAAGGCTCCAAAAATTAATTTACTATGTCTTAAACACCTATAACGTATTTACGTTTCTAGAATTACGTACCTGTAATTTGTTTCAGCGTAAAAGGAGGCTTATAGTACTCGATGTAATCAAAATTATTATTATAAACTGGATGCATATCCCTACAGGTAATTTAGCCTGTAACCGCTTAAGGGTCCCGTGAAGTGTAATATCCTTCGAGGTGGGCCCCAGACGTAAAAAGGTAGAAAACCACTAGTCTAACCTATCGACTCATTTTAGACATCTGTCGTGTGCAACGCGTAATTACATTTGTCAGTGGAAGAAGATTGTCTGTAATTAGTGTAAAACAATTTGGTTGACTATAGTTAAACTGACTACAGATTTTCTGCAGACAAATGCAGTACGTTTTTTAGCAAAGCATAAAAAGGATAGACCCATTTCTCAACCGCAATGAAATACAATTACTACGTTTTTATGATTATTATTCCGGCTGTACAATGTTTACACATTTTCCGGAACTAAAGATTACAGAAGTGATTTAATTCTCATCCTCCACTGCTGCTTGTCCATTCAAAGATCTTCTTCAATTTCTCATTTCCTAATACATAGTCTGAATTTCTTCTATCCAGGTGATAGGTGGGATTTCTCTTTTCCTTCTTCCTGGTGTGGTCCATTCCATAACTCTCCTTGGTAATCTTTCCTGTACCATTCTTTTCGTGTGTCCATACCACTGTAATTTTTTTGTTCGGATAAAAATCAACAATTGAATTTTTGCAATCTATTTGAGTTTTTAACATTTTCTTTTTTCCAATGAAAGGAGAGTTAATCCCCAACCTGGAGGTCCAGGCAATTTTTAATCAAGGTTTACTTCCTTTAGCCTTTGATAAACCAATATCGAACTACAAAGTAGCAGCTGCTAGGCTTAATCCTCCCCGGGTGTTTTATTTCCCCCGGTACCCAACATATCCGGTGAGCATTCCCCTATCCGCCACCTGGGGAGGTGCCCGATGGGAGATTATCAACTCCACACGGTAGTAATAATTAAATTACTACGTTTTCATTTAATTATTTTATTAATGAGAAACACAAAATTTACAGTATATTCTGTATAATTACAAAGATTTTTAAGAAATTGAAAAAATGAATCATTTTATTATTACGAGTAAATACGATTGCTTATTACCTAAGTCTAAGTATCTAATTTATACAGTAATAAATATAGAACAATGGTTACATAATTTATGTTTGAAGAAGAAATCGCTTTCAGTAATTCTTCATGATTTATTCTTCAATTTCTTCATAAAACTGACAACAGTTGGCAGTGATATTGTACTTTACAATTAATATGTGCTTCAAAGTGACTTTTTTCAGTTGTCCAAATTTTATTCATTATTGAAAATAATCTTTCAGCTGGTGCATTTGAACGAGGAATACATAAAATATATTCAATTATTTTAATCATATTTTTGTAATTAATTTGTTTTTCAGTTAAAACTTTAAAAATATTGTTATGACGTTCCCACTGATCGTTGTATGGTACAGTGGAAAACAAAATACAAGACACCAATGAAGTCATTGATAACCAGTTTTAATTATCACAATTAAACAGTTTGTAATCAACAAGTTGTTTTATTCAATAAGAGTATACTCGTACAATGATTCAAGTTAATCTGTCCGCACAAATAATAATGTCAACTATAATGAATTCCGCACTATAATTACTTTCCACTAATACACCACTTAGACGCACTGTGTAAATCGCCCGACATAACACTTCGAACCTCACAGGAATAAATCGCCACTAAAACTGAAACTAAGCGGCAGCTGTCGTTGTTTAAATAGATAGCACAAGTGTTCCAGAATAATCCATAATACGCATCAACACTACTAGAAAACATTAAAGCGTAATTGGTTGCCGCCTTGAACACAGTACGCGCGGACGGGTGAAGTCTGGAACAGGCTCGGCTGCGGACGCGTGACAAGTGTCACGTAATTGTCCTTCATCTCAAAGTAGCAGCAATATGTACGCACACACACGTTACAGCCGGACTCCGCTGGGATAGTCGAGTCGACACACATGTACAATGTTCTGTAATGGTGTGACAACATGTACCCAGTGTAGACCAAATGCAATACAGTATTATAATTTTCCCAAGTTTCAAATATGTTATCACTTAAATAATTTATTTATGTGATAAAATATCACCTCCACCTGCCTTGTGTACAGTGCAGCTGTTAAGAAATAACTTCTGTTGCATTCATTTTAATAATTTAATTAACATTCCAATAATTTTTAGTGTGATATTCAAGTAATGATACCCAAGTAATATTCTAATATTACTACTACAGTACATTTTGAGCTGTTTTTCATAACATCAGTACAGGATTCAGTACAAACTTTAAATCAGTACAGAGACTTTAAATTCAGTACTGTACTGAAAAAATTCGGGTCAGTTGAAAAGTTCGCGGAGCGACATCTATAGCTCAGTGGTAGAACTAAAATCTTTCGTGTGCTCCAAGACGTATATTTCGCGTGAACACCTGTTAATTTCCAGATATATCTGTCAATTGACTAACTATTTACAAGCTGTTTTGATAGTTCATCTTCTTTTTTCCACAGCACTAAATTAATATAGATTATTTAACTTTCACTTGTGAAACTTACTTTGTTTCCTCCCGTACGCGTTTCGGCGTGATGTGCGCCTTCATCAGCGATGTGAGACAAACTGCAGTAATTTGTAATGGTTTTATTTGGTAGGTTGAGTGGGGGTGGTGTGTGGTGGAAGGGCATTGGCGCGGGGATCCGAATTATTGTTTGTTTTATGTATAATTGTGTCAAAGAGTGTGTGCGATTTATAGTGTAATTGGTCGTTAAGTATGCTGTTTGGTTGTGTTGTGTAGTGTTTGTATATTTCATATTGTTCTGCTGTGTTAAGTTTTCGACTTTTGGGTAAGTAGTGTAATATCTCAAGATTAGTATGTATGTTGGTGTAGCTGTGGTTTTTGTGTGTATGTGTGTGGCAAACGCGGAATATATATTGTTGCTGGATAGAGCTTTTAGGTGTTCAGAGTAACGTGATGAAAAAGATCTTCCCGTCTGGCCTGACACAATTATACATAAAACAAAAAATAATTCGGATCTCCGCGCCAATGCCCTTCCACCACACACCACCCCCACTCAACCTACCAAATAAAACCATTACAAGTTACTGGCAGTCTGTCTCACACCGCTGATGAAGGGGCACATCACGCCGAAACGCGTACGGGGGGAAACAAAGTAAGTTTCACAAGTGAAAGTTAAATCATCTATATTAATTTACCAGCTGTTTGAAATTTTCCTGTCACGCGTGTTTTTAAAATGCTTACACCGTGTTTAAAATCAAACATCGTGTTGTGATGAATTCTTTGTTAAAAAAGTTTTAGCGCCAGTGGAAAATCAAAACAAAATTGTAACTATTTTAGGGGATGCTGCGCCTTCAGAAACAACGGTAAGTGGGGCACACTCGAGTTTAAATGTGGTCGTACAAGCACTGAAGACTATCCCAGCAGTGGACGTCCAAAAAGTGCAACAAAAAATGGCATTATTGAAAAACATTCATAGGGCGTTGGAATACCGCAGACTGAGGAGTGCTGGAATCATAGGCATCTCATATGAGCGTATGTATCATACTTTTACTCAAGAACTTGGTGTTAAAAAGCGTTGTGCAAGATGACTGCCGCATCTGGAGTTGTTGTATTTTTGGGAGTCCAGTGCGACCACGTTTTCAGTGCTTGCACGACCACGTTTCAACTCAAGTGCCTACTTACAAACCGTTGGTTTTGAAGTCGCAGCATTTCCTGACACATTTACAATTTAGTTTTGAATTTCCGTTGGCGCTAAACAATTTTTAACAAAGAATCACACCACGATGTTTGATTTTGTCAGTTTTTCAAAACACGCATGACACGTCAATTTTAAACAGCTTTTAAACAATGAATAAATTCATAAATAGATTTGAAAATTAACAGTTCACATAAAATACAAATCTTGCAGCACACGAAAAATTTTAGTTTTACCGCTAAGCTACAGATGTCGCTCCGCGAACTTTTCAACTGACCCTCGTATAGTGTACCTACCTACTGTATATTAGAAGGCCAATAGTGTATACGTAATGAAATGTAGTTTCAAATATATATGCGATAAGCTTGACTAAACCTTTGGTACGTGTTCCGGCGCGCATGCATACATTCAACAGCCGGAGAATTTATGGCGGTATAAATTGCAGACGTGAGGCTGTATTGAACGTGACACGTAATACATAACACGGCGTCCATGTTGAATACATTACTGCGCTGCTCAGTCGCTCACTGCTGATCTCAACCCCCCCCCCCCCCCCCCGTCAGCTGCAGCATTCACTTTATTTAGTCTAACTTTCTGGATTACTCCCTGAGGTGCAGAACTCGCTCACTGTTTATAACGAAGCACATTTATTATTACATCAATTACTATATTAGATAATTTTCCAATTATAGGAAAAATTACAAAATTCTGATTTGTCTTCTGTTTCTATATTCATCGTCATCATCATCATCTTCAAGGATTAAACCAAGGATGGCTTGTTCCGGTCTCAAATAGGCAAAGATTAGAGCTGGTCACACCAGCGCTTCCTCGGACGTCCCATACCTCTCCGTCCCCCCGTCCCCTCGGCTTACAGTTCCATAGTCGTTTGGGGAGCCGGCAGTCATCCATTCGGCAAAGATGTTCCCACCAATTCAGCCGTTACTGGGCGATCCTGTCGAGTATACTCATGATATTCAGTTCCTGCCGTATATCTGTGTTTCTTTTATGATCATGGAGAGTATACCCCGCCACGAGTCTGAGAAATGTCATTTCAACCGCTTTATTTCTATATTAATATAACAATTATAGAATACATAATAGTACAATAAACACTAAAAATTAGAAACATTTGGATTTGGATTATCAATTCCTTTTAGTCCGACACCCTGCTGGATTTCACAATTTTTTCAATATTTTTGATAGCTTTTTTGACCTTAGTATTGAAATCCCCAGACAATAACACTACATTCAGAAGTTATATATATAAATTCTGTTTAATTTCGTACCCCATATGAGTTTTTGCGATTTCATCAAAATTTTCACCCACTTTTTGGGCCCTGACTTTCAAAAATCTTGAAATTTTCAAGAACGAACAGCATATTCAGATTTTGGTTTAAATTCACTTTAATTTAATACCCATATGAATTTTTGCAATTTTATAAAAAATTTCACTTATTTTTTTGGGACTTGAAGACCAAAAAGTTTTTAAATTTTCATAACTGAACGCTATATTCAGTTTGTGGATTAAAATCCCTTTAGTTGGATACCCCACATGGGCTTTTGCAATTTTTGTCACAATTGTGACCCCCATATTTGTTCCTCCACGCGCCTATTTCTGGAGCGGTGAATCTCGAAATCGATAGGGCTCGGTAAGGTAAAAGTATGGACGCGTATTTCAAACTTTACGAAAATCTGTTGTTGCGTTTAGAAGTAATCGCGAGACCAGACAGAGAGATACACAGACAGACAAATTCCAAACGGTCCAGTTAAAATTCAGAATCCAACTGTGTCGTGTTTACTTGTTGAACAGCTACTTTTCTGACCCCGGACGAGGCCTTTAAGTGTCTCCACCATTTTCAAGGCCTATACCACGACCTGTCTGAAAACATAGGAACCTGTCGTGATTTAGGACTTGAAAATGGTGGAAACACTGAAAGGCCTCGTCCGGAACATGAACAGTAGCAGTTCAGCAAGTAAACACGACAAAGTTGGAATTACAGGGACTGCTAACTCGAACAAGATGAACAATGACAGCGTATTGCACGTGGAAAGTGGCGATAAGTTACATAAGGTAAGGTGGTCGTGGTTTAGCACTTGAAAATGGTGGAAACACTGAAAGGCCTCGTCCGGAACATGAACAGTAGCAGTTCAGCAAGTAAACACGACAAAGTTGGAATTACAGGGACTGCTAACTCGAACAAGATGAACAATGACAGCGTATTGCACGTGGAAAGTGGCGATAAGTTACATAAGTTAAGGTGGTCGTGGTTTAGCACTTGAAAATGGTGGAAACACTGAAAGGCCTCGTCCAGAACATGAACAGTAGCAGTTCAGCAAGTAAACACGACAAAGTTGGAATTACAGGGACTGCTAACTCGAACAAGATGAACAATGACAGCGTATTGCACGTGGAAAGTGGCGATAAGTTACATAAGGTAGGTGGTCGTGGTTTAGCACTTGAAAATGGTGGAAACACTGAAAGGCCTCGTCCGGAACATGAACAGTAGCAGTTCAGCAAGTAAACACGACACAGTTGGAATTACAGGGACTGCTAATTCGAATAACGACATGAACTAAAACTCAGAAGTCGCTTCGCTCGTTCAGTAAGTGAGTAAGTGTAATTTGTACCGGTATGTATATATAGAACAACATACTTTTGCTATTTGCAGTTTCATCGTTTCATGCAGCGTATGCACCACCTTCACTCGTCTCCACCACCTCCGATGACCGGGCGACCCCTCTCAACTACACTCAGGAGCCTAAGAGGTGCTGACCTTAAGCCGATGTAAACGTCGTAATAATTTCATCCTACAGTGATGTAGATAATAATTCTGTAAATCACACCTCAGATAGTATTAAACAATCGCCATATTTGTCTGTACTATATACAATCATAATGTAGAGTGTAATTATTCATACAAAATGTTGTATAATGTTTCAGAAAAGCGGTTAGCTATGCTTGGATGTTGGGCAGCTGTAGCGGCAGCGGTATGTTTGGCATTGTGCTCTGTACGCGGCAACGAGGCGGACAGTCTGCGTAGAGCCCTCGAAGCGATCTCCCGTCGCCAGAGGGATCTGCCGGACGTCGCCGGACCGGTGTACTACCTAGAGACGTCGCCGGCAGGAAGGTATCGACAGCCCGCTGAAGAGATCGCTGTGCTCGTACCTCGGAGGCCTATCGAAGGTAAGTCACTCTAATTGTCCATGCGGTTAATGTATTGCAAAAGTTGTCCCGGTCTGGGGATACCTTGCCGCTGCTTGTAAAAGAATGCCAACACACACACACACACAACTTCCATGAAACTTTCTAGACAGACGTCTTCGGCTATCCCCTGTCGGTTCCCTTCTCGTCTGTTGAGAAGTGGACTCCGTGTCCGCTCCTTGGTTGACATCATGCGGCGTCTTGCACTTTTACGTTCGTCCGGCAAAGACGCAGACAGATCGCCTCATAGCCGTGTATGACCAAGTGATTTTTAGAAACGGTCTCGGCAAATTCTGTACTAGAGGGTGGCGTGGCGTGGCGTGGGTACATAACATCTGTTGCCGGTTGAGTTAGGTTTAATACTTACAGTAAAAATTGATTCAAATTTTTTCTAGTGTCAAATATTCGTTTTAGTATTCTACTACACAGGATGATTCAGTTGGAGGTTACAATTTTAAGTTGGCAGTACTGTTTTCTTGTAAAAGATGAACACCTGATATTTGAAATTAGTCATTGTTAAGTATTGAAATTTGTTGCTATGGAGCGATATTCGACTCAAGAACGTATTTTAATTGTTAAAACCTACTTTCGAAGTGGAGAAAATTTAACTAACACGATTCGCGCACTGCGAAATGACTTCGGTAATCATAAACGTCCATCTCGTGCCGCGGTTAAAAATTAGTCGAAAAATTCAATAGAACCGGGTCAGTGTTGGATATGCAAAGACCAGTACGTCCTCCTAGTGGCCGGTCACTCACAAATATCGCCGCAGTGAGTGCCAGTGTCCATGACAATCCGTCGACCTCCATTCGCCATCGTTCCCCGGAGTTGGACCTATCCTACAGCACCTACATTAACTAAAGATCTGAATTTGCATGCCTACAAGATCCAATTAACCCAGGAATTGAAGCTAACAGATCATAGACAGCGTCGTGACTTCGTTGATTGGGTGTTAGAGAACCACCAAGTTGATGGCGATTTTGCGAAGAAAATCATATTCAGCGATGAAGCTCATTTTCAACTGGATGGGTATGTAAACAAACAAAATTGCCGCATTTGGGGACTTGAAAATCCACAAGCCATTCTCGAACAACCAATTCATCCACAAAAAGTCACTGTTTGGTGCGGATTTTGGGTCGGCGGCGTGATTGGGCCGTACTTTTTGAAAATGCCCGTGGCGATACAGTAACAGTCAATGGTGAACGTTATCGGAAGATGATAACAAATTATTTTTGGCACCAATTGGATGATATTGATGTCGAAGACATGTGGTTCCAACAAGACGGTGCCACTTGCCCCACAGCGCGAGAAACAATACAGTTGTTGCGCACAAAGTTCCCCGGCTGTGTCATCTCTCGTTTCGGCAATCAACATTGGCCACCAAGATCGTGCGATCTCACGCCGTTGGATTATTTTCTTTGGGGTTATTTGAAGCAGAAGGTGTACGCCAATGACCCCAAAACGATTCGAGAGCTAAAGGACGAGATACGCCATGTTATTCATGAGCTGTCGCAGGAGTTATGCCGGAAAGTGATGGAAACTTTCATCAAAAGGGCGGAAGTCCGCAGGGCCGCTCGTGGCAGCCATTTGGCCGATATCATTTATCGTGTTTAATGTCAACGTCTAAACAACATATAGAAATAAATACATTAAGAGTTTATCAAAAACCAATGCGTTTTATTTTACATTAAAATTGTAACCTCTAATTGAATCACCCTATATTTAGAGCCAAAATATTTTTTTAGTGTATTTCCTATTTTTCGCTGGCAGAAGAAAAGTGTCGCGGTTCAACGGAATCCGACTCAACTATACTTATACAGAATAAATTAGGATACAAATAATCGAATTAAAAATAATCAAGAAAACCAGAGAGAGACACACAACTAAAAAAACGAAATTGAAATTAATTGATACGCAGTAACTGGTACACTTCAGTTCCGGAAACGACTCGCTGCTAACTGAGAGTTTTGCTGGTTTATACAGCGGCAACACATTAGACGGACGAGTGTGTCCCCTGCCCCCTTGTCATCCCAGTAACAACTACTACGAGATTAGTGACCATACGCAGTAAAACGTTGCCGACATCTGGACAGGCAACACAACATTAAAATGACAGTGCAAGTGTGCAGCAGTTCAAAAACTACACTATGTTTTTATCAAGTTTCGTTACTAATATAGTTTGCATTTCAAATTATTCAATAACCACAATATTTACAGTGTACACCATTAATTTTCTTTCACTGTCTGTACTGTTGCCGCCGGCAACAGTGGTTACATGGACGCCACGCTACTGAGACTAGAGCAATCTAGTACGAGCATGTCGTTATAACGGCCGAAATAACAAAAATATTCCGTTCTGGACAGGACCACACGGCGGGATCTCCTTCCTGAAGCCCGGAGCATGTAAACCTTGAGGACGTCGCTAGACGCACATCCTCACAGCCCTGAATGGCCAACGAGTTGTACACATGTATAAGTGTACCTACCAACATAATGCTGCTCCACATTATTGCCGTTTGGCCGCCAGCAAAATTAAGCTTAGCGTTGTTATTAGAAACACCATCCATCTTCTATGACGTGCCTTGTATACAGTGGTCGTATCACCTTAACTGTTTCGCGAGTCTGCAGTACTCCGCGACAGAGCTGAAATATGTTACCATTATCGTATCGTATCCGTTTGCAGACTAGCAATTTGAAACATAAAAAACACAATCTAATATGAACGTCTTATCATTGCAGTGATAGTTGCGGGCAAATAATCATTAAGCCAATTCATTTACTATCAGAAGTTCACCTTTGCTACCGAACAAGGAATGTGGTGACGTATGCCATTCCATTGCACGCATCCCTGTAATACTCCACACATTTAAAATACGTTCAACACAGTTTCGGTGTGACTTGACTGTCTCTCACATGGTATTTCTTGAAGCGAATAAAAAAACACACTTTATCAAAATATTCAATAAATTACACTGACATACAATGTACAAACGTTCAATCTAATACGCACACAAAATTACAACTAAGTACGTCTTGTGAACGTCTGAACAATGTTTTCAAAACCCGTAATACGCCACCAACACAAGCACGCATTATCATTCAGTAGACCCCCCGCTCCTCAGGCGTCTCGGCAGCAAAACTGGTGTGCGTACAATACTTTGCAGAACCCACTTATCAAGTGAATGAGCTGCGTGATCTTATTGAAAAGTCCTTAATTTCGTAGTGGCCGTCAATCAATGAATTTTAACGATGAAGGGTTTGCGAAGATCGGTCAAAATGTATTACACAGATTTTACATCATTTGTGTCGACGTTTCGACAATATTTGTTGTCATCATCAGGACCTAGCGGATACTAAATAATATGATGACTGAGGGACTTTCAATTGTTGCTGAGTTATTACGACGTGACAGTTGTGTGCTTGGCGTCATAACAAATCAGCCACAATTGAAAGTGCCTCAGTCATCATATTATTTTGTATCAGCTAGGTCCTGATGATGACAATAAATATTGTCGAAACGTCGACACAAATAATGTAAAATTTGTGTTATACTTTTTTGGCCGATCCTCGCAAACCCTTCATCGTTAAAACTTATTGACTGTAGAAAACACACGCACGCACGCGCGCGCGCGCGCGCACACACACACACACACACACGCATCCGTAGTGCACAAAAGACAGAAAGAAACCTGAACAGTGCAACAAAAGTCCCAAAAGTGGATTTCTTAAATACAGTGTGAGGAGGGGAGTGAACGTTAAGCTCCGTTCACAGTCAAAGACTACGTAAACCGTTCAGTAAATTTACGAAAAATTCGATCACAGACGTCCGGAAGTGTTAATTTATCTGGCTTACACAATTTTACTACAAGTTACGATTGTCTCTTCCTTAAATCTTCGTTTGAGACATTCTTCTCTTTTGTCAGTAATTTCAGCCACATTCCATTATATGTTGTTTAGTGAATCCCATACGTGCTCAGACATTAACACCTAAAATTCAAAAACATACTGCTAGGATACTATTCGCTTAGCTAATTTAATGCTCAACTCCTTTTTACTTCAACCCCGTGCTCAACCAGGTGTGCATATGTTTACTCATAACATATCAGTGTTTCACCGTTTCCGTTTACAGCTGATGTTCAACCCAGCTTCGCTTTCTGCTCCTTATGGCATGAGGAATTGTTCTACTGTACTTGCCCTCCTGAGCACCTTTCATAACTAGCTGCATCCGTCCATCCATTTTCCTTCCAGCCACCTCAGAATCCTCGTTTCCAGCACCTCAAGCCTGTCTCTATCCAGGGGATCGCACAGCATGGTGCAATGGTCCAAATCGCACTACTGGAATTTTTTGGGGGGGATTTTTCAAGGTGATTTTTCTAATTTTGAGGGGGATTCACTGATGCTCAAACTTTTTCTTTTACTTTTAAATTACCGCCCACGTATTTTAAATTCTTCCCCGTAATTTACCCCTCTCCGCTCCAATAACAACGAACAGGGTCTACTCCTAATAGAGTGTTCAAACTTTCTCTTTGTAAATTTTATAACCTTTTTTAGTCCATACAGTTTAGAACTAAAGAGAATAACATGAATTTTTTGATTCCAATAATTGCCTAAATGGCTTTAGTTTTTCAAAAATTTTTGGATAAATTCCCAAGGTTCACCGTTAACTTGGGGTTATTCCATACTCCCGTATTGTGATCCCCCCTACCCATGAAATCAAATTTGGGGGATTTAGGAATACTGGGGGGGGGATTGCACCATGGCCTGGGGGGGGCGCCTCTGTCTCTATCCCTTTCCTTTTTGTCTCTCTTGACGTGTATATTACAACCCACTGATTTGTAACAATTACCTGATTTACCGGTACCTTATTTGACAGTGTCTTTATTTCGAAAATTTATCGTGGAAATTTAAGTTACTATTCACATCTCGTACGATATCTTAGTGAAAAGGCGGTAGTCACTCTAGTGGGTGTGAATTTCATAACTTAATACTGGTCATGAGACATTTCATATTTAACTGAATATACACAAAGAGACAGTAGTTTGGTTTTTGTTTTTAATGTATTTGCTTAGAACCCCGTATAGGCAGGTTATAGAACAAATTTCACATTTGAATCGTCATCATGGCTGCCGTCGAAAACATTCTTGTTTCATGCAACATTGTATAGAAATGCATGTAGGCCAGTGCCGTACGCAGAAATCAATCTTAGCAGTCCATATATTAGCCTACGCTTCTACAACTTATAGTTATAAGATAGAGTACATATGCCAGTTAATTGTTACAGTTTGTTAGTAGGCGTATTATTTTCATTAGGTTTCACATTTTATTTATTAAAAATGTATTATTCGTGATTGGAGGACTTATCCAAAAATTAAAAAAAATATCAAAAAATTTCGAATAAATGTAGTGTTTTTAAATTAATTTTTTTTTTTAAAGCGAAGCTTTTTATGTCGGGCGTCCGCACGGAGAGGAGTGAACAGAAAAAAATCGTTACGAGAGAAGCGTCACGAAGAATCGTCACGCGCGTTCGTTTGGCAAACGATAACAGCCGCAAATTCATACAGAATCAAATAATTTTTTGCATACAGCCCTGATTTGTAGAGTACTCGAGACCTTTTGTTTTTGGTGAAGATCGGTTAAGGGAAAGGGGTAGTTTACCTGTAACGATTTTTTTTAAATCAAGGGTATCGAATAAGTACACCAGCGTAACCATTTTTTCATCCAGCGGGGAACTTTTTTTCCAAAGCGATGAGCTATACTTTTTTTTTTGCTTAACCGTTTTCTGAAAGTCAAAATAAAATTTTAAGATCACAATCCGATAAAGTATTGAGGAAAAGTTTCGAGATATCAAGGATGTAAGCAGAGCGTAGCGGAGCATTAACCAGTAAACACGCATTAATCTGAACTGTGTGTTGTCTACATAACTGTGTTACAGACACACACGTTGCAGTTTGTGCAACGACTAAACGCTTTGTTTAGTCTAATCGCAAACTTACTATCAACGTATTTGGAAGGAACGTTTCTTGGAAGTAAAGTTGTCACCGATTTCTGAATCGTGATTCTGCGTATTTGTGAACAGTTCAGTCACTGACCAGGGGGAAGGGGTTTTGAGACATTCCAATGGTTCCGAAATTCCCTACTCGGCTAAAACACTGTAATGATTTATTTTCCTTTAGGAAGGTTTAAACGTGGTTCTGCGAATGTACAGAAATCGTTTTAGTAGACTGGTGACATTAATATTTACCACCTCCACTTTTTGTTATAGGCCTAACTCCCACTCACTCTCTCTCTCTCATCCCCTCTCCGAGGGCCCGATCTCAACGGTTCTAAAAAATACTAATGTTTTGTTACTCACTGAGACATGGATGGACAACAGTCAACCACTCGACATTCCCAATTTTAATTGCATTGCTCAATTTAAAAGAGATGGTGAACGTGCTGCAGGAGTTGCAATCTACCATAACATCAACGACAATGCCAGTATTTTTACTCCAAATCTGAATGTATCCATCTCAAATACTACGTCTGTATGTGTTCGAAGTGAAGAAATTGGAGATGTCTGTTCAGCTATATGTAAATTAGAGAACAGTGTTGAGATAGTAATGGTGGTAATATATATTTCGCCAAATAAAGGGATTAATGACATAATAACATTCATTAAGACAGCTCTTGGAGAATATAGCGAATATGTTGCTAGATGGATGGGCCATAATCGGCATAAACTACCGCTTATATTAGCTGGTGACTAATGTCAACTTTAAAAGTGAAGAATCAGAACCACTTAAAGAAGCTCTGCACAATTCATTCAATTTAACAATGAAATCTAATCCGTCGGAATCGACTACAAAATATGGCACAACTATTGATGCAGTTTTTTCAAGATTTTTAAATGAAATCGATTCGCAGACATTTGTATCATATTTTAGTTACCATAAACCAATAGTATCTATTGTACAATATAATGATAGTTTAGATAATAATTCGTAGTGTTATAATATACAGCATTGTAAATAATAAATAAACTATAATATTTTATGCAAATTTGTAATTTGTATATAATCCAAATAATATTTTTATAATATATTATGTGTTTGACAATGTACACATAGATTTTTCCTATTTTTGATAATTAATTACAAAATATTTGATTAGTTTTATGTATTTATTACTGATGTTAACCTTTAATTAACAAATATATTTGGATAAATTTTTGTTCTTTCCATTAGTAAACTACTTCATATTGTTTATTGTTCTTTCTATTAGTGAACTACTTCATATTTAATAATTTTCAACTTAATATTTAAAAATTAATATCAACTTTTGTTCATTAAATTTATTAGTTCTCTATATAGCTTAAAAGCTTCGCTTTGGTCGGTCACTCCCGAGTGCCACACACCCTTGTTTTCATTACTGCAGCATTATTCAAGATATGAAATTAGGAACGTATTAAAATTATCTCCTTAAATTTTTAGTGACCGTCAATCAATGAATATTTTAGTGGATGGTTAGTGAGGATCGGTCAAAATTAACACAAATTTTAACTATCTTACGTCGATGTTTCGACAATATTTATTGTCATCTTCAGGAAGATGTAAACAAACTATCATAAGTCTTTACATATACAATGATACATACATACGCACGCACACACTCACATACACGAACACGTTCACCCAAATTTTAATTGTTCCGTTGTGTTTGCTATTTCTTTTGTATTTCATACACAGATCCTGAAGATGACAATAAATATTGTTGAAACGTCGACGCAAAATAGTAAAATTTGTGTTATTTTTGACCGATCCTCACTAACCATCCACTAAAAAATTAATTAAAATTATCGTTTTATTTATCGACTGATATCTGCAAAAAAAGTGCTGAACTAACTTAAGCATTAAATAATATTTTTATGAAAAGGTTTATGTACTTATTTAAAGTTTCATAAAAATATTATTTAATACAGTACTTAAGTAAAAATTCTTTGGGTTCGCTGGTAGTAGTGGCCGGGCCGGTGTGGCGCCGTCAAATGAGAGCGAGAGAGAAAGAAAACAGCTTACTGAACGTTACACTCACCGTAATACACCGCTCAATGAACTATAAGTTATAACTGAAGTAATAATTGTTATTATAAACTACTCATTTTGTTAGTATTTATATCCCCGTCCAAATTGGCCGAAATATGGAATTTTGTAATTTTAAACGAGAGCCTAGGTAAATTAAAGAAGTGCATATTACATTTTTGCGGTTGGGAGGGGGCTTCAGCCCCCTGAACCTCCCCTGCGTACGCCACTGATGTAAACATAAACATCTTTATATTGGTTCATATCACAAAATGTATTTTTGTTCATAAAGAATTCAATTGCATTGAAAATTGAATTGATTTCAGGTGATGGCCAGCCTGAAGACATCGGCTATGGCTACCAGAAGTCCGTCGCACCAAAGACGGCGGGCGTGTTCGAACCGGTTCCTTTACCACCGTCCGTGTTAGGAAGTCCCGACACCTACGACGGGCATCCACCCAGGAAAGCTTTGGAAAAACTAATTTTAGAATATCTAGAAGACAATATGGACAATAGTTACGAGAATTCCGACGAAGACAAGGTAAAGTATGCCGACGCCAAGCGATCCATATTCCGTGAAAGAGAAGACGCTCACCTGCCGGAGGCTTTGCAGCGACTGTACCTGGGAGAGTCCAGCCGGGGGTACGACGACAACGATCAGAGTTCGGCGTCGTCCTTCAGGGAACGCTTCAAGGGACGAGACAGTAAGAACTCGGCTGCCTTGCGGGGCGCCGTTTTGGTTAGAAACTTCGGCGGTCTCGACCGAGACACAGAGCGACATCCTCACGAGGATTCAGATTCTGACGATTATTTGAACGTGTTGAATACAGTGTGGGAAAAATATAAAGATTCCAATCCTGATAATATAGATCCAGAAGAAATAAGCGAGACCGACGTAGAAGAACTCTTGGATATGATAAATCGAAAAGAGGACAAGAAACGACAGTACGGCGACAGTTACGCTGCAGGATACGATTTTTTCAACTCCCCTCTCGCGTGGGCTAAACGCGGCAGACAGAGAATTGACGACAGTCATAAACACGGATCGGACAACTTTATCCACGCGTTGAAGTTTCTACCAGGAAGCCGGGAGACTCTGGAAGCTATTCGTGACGAAAACGAGCCGGACGACGACCGCGACGAGGACGTAACCACACTGTTGATGGATCAAAAAGCGTCTCCTTACAGGAGTGAAAAGTCGGGTCACAAAATACGATTGTGGAGGGAGGGATCTTTTGACGAACGCTATCCTTATGGGGCGGTGGTGAAGCGGTATCCCATCACGAAACGATCGTATACGAGTCCCGCCGTCATGTACCACAAGCAGTCAAGCATCGTGCAGCGCAAGAAGAAGAACGCAGGCAGTAGCAACCTGAACGCCAACAGCGAAGGCAGCACGGATCCCAAAGTGGCGCAAGAACTGAACAACATCTTCTCGCCGGCCGACCAGAAAGACAAGAGCCAGAGTTCGTTTTCCAATTCCTCGGAGACCACAACGTCAACTGTCGAAGTTGAGACGCGTGCGCACTCCAAGAACCAGACTACTTCCGATTCGAACAAAACCCCGAGAAATCACAACAAGACGTCGGAAACAGCAGACAAAGGTCACGATCACGTTCACGGCATGCATATGCACAACAAGCGGTCCGGACAGAAAGAGGAGAGCACGTTGAGCATGCTGCACAAACCGTTGGAGATTTCGAAGAAGTCAGTCAACTGGTCGGAGTACTTCGGCATTGACCGGCGTCGCAAGAAGTCGTTGTCCAACAACAACATCAACGACGAATGGCTGCTGAACCAGTACCTGAAGGCGTACAACCTGGCCGACACCGCGGTCAGAGGCGACAGCGACGACGACTACCGTTATAACGAGGTGGGGGGTTTCGACGTTCCCAAGCAGAAGGGGTCGGACGACATCGACGCCAAACTGAGGGCCATGGAGGACTTGATCGTCGACCAGGCGCTGAAGTACACGGGCGCTCACGAAGGCGTCACGGATTCCAAAGAGGCGCAAGAAGTCAAGAACAAAGTGATCTCCCAGCTGGAGGCCGCTTACAGTCTAGAGAAGATGCGCCGGGCGCTCAGCGAATTCAAGTCCAGCATTGCAGCTCAGAAGTCCTCGTCTTCAGTACACACTACTACTTCACCAACGGAAGGTAAGTAATACCTTTATATCTTATGTCTTACTATGTTTATTTTTCTTTATAATTTATAAGAGAAACGGTTTTTGTAGAATAATGAATTCTACTTGCAAGAACACTTATGGTCAATACGCTGAACCACAAGCTCTGTGAAAGAGCTGCCAGATGCTAAGTAATACGATTTATGAAATCAGGGCTGCCGCTAGGGTGCTTGCCGCCCGTGTGCAGTTTTACCTTTGCCGCCCTCCTGAATATACTTTTCATATCCCTATTTTGACACACTATTAAATATTATTTTAATTAAAAAATAATACAGACATAAATAGTAAAATTGATAAAAAATAAATATATTTTTCAAAAACTTATTTAGCTGTGTACTTACATGATATAATTGGAAGATGTGCTCGCAGAACTGGTGAATACATTTTCAAAAATATAATTGTTTATTTGCGTGGTCGTCTTTTCAGAATTTGTATAACACTATAGTTTATTAAAAGAAAGCTTTTCGCTCTTTGGTTTCAGAAAAATTGTTTTATAACATTGCTCGAATTGATTGGCTCATACATTTCATGTTCTATGGATAGAGTAGCTAGGGCTGTTAATCTCTCTTGACTCATGGAAGACCGTAAATAGATTTTTTGTAATTTTTAGTTTAGAAAACGAACGTTCGCCTGTTGCCGCTGTAACCGGCAATGTGAGAAATATTCGAATAACAATGGTTAGATTTGGAAAAGATGAAGCTAAATTATTTTTAAAAATATGCTCCACCAAGTATGTCACTTGCACTCTTCTCTGAAGTTAAATGGGGTTGAATTTGCTTTTATCTCTTGAAATAAGTCATTGCCACTGTCATCGAGGACTTTGTCGGTCAATGCTAGACGAATATTTTTACAATACGATTTAAATTTTTTATATTTTTATTATATTCTTTTTTATATACAGCCTAAAGGCACCATACAATGTTATTATAAAGCGATCGATTTCGGTCAATAGACCATCTTCAGGTTATCACAATATTATAAAACATTATAGCACATTTGTGTTCGCAATATTATAAAAGATTTATATTATTTTTTATAAATAATAATGTTTTATAATATTGTGAACACAAATGTGCTATAATGTTTTATAATACTGTGATAACTTGAAGATGGTTTATTGACCGAAATCGATCGCTTTATAATAATATCATATGGTGCCGTTAGGCTGTATATAAAAAAGAATACAATAAAAATATAAAAAATTGAATTATAGGTACCATTAATAAAACAATAAGTGTAAGTATATAAAAATACATCACATTATCATTAATACGATTTAAGTTCATTATCATCCTCACATTCTGTCATACTCAATAAACATTAATGTCATATACCTAGACCTAGTCGGTATTAATTTTTTAAATTTATTTTGCAATATCTGCTGATTAATTTCGCAGTCTACGGTCGCCCGTGTGCGGTGCACATTTCATGTAGGCCTATACGGTAGCGACGGTCCTGTATGAAATCACGTGCGCAGGCGTGCGTTATATAGTGTAAGGGTACATATAACACAACCAACACCAACGTACCACAAATGAGTTGAAAGCCACTACAACTAAGAATACCTACAAGGTCGAACATACAATCATGGATAAAGGAAGTATCATAAGCCAAAACAAGTGAATAAAATGAAGAAAGAATTACCAGTAAATGTACTACTAAAGAAAATAAAGCAAGACTAACGACGAGACGACATACATAATTACCCAATAGATCAAACAGTGAGAAGGAAACCAATGATAACAACATCAAGAAGAAACTTATTAAGAAGGAGAAGGAAACCAGTGACAACGACACCATGAAGAAACTTATTAAGAGTGAGGAAGGAATCAGTGCAGAGAAGAAGAAAAATATCCAGGTCAAACACAAAAAGGGAGATAATATGAATTATAATGAATTAACATATGCCAATAAAAGAATTATTATAAAAGAAGAAAGTATAAGTGGAATAAACAACATGATTTAAATCCCTAAGCTGTAAAATTGACACTGACCTAAACTTATTAAGTAAATACCTTCCTTGACAATGTAATACAAACAGTACTCAGTAAGAGTCAATTATTGAACACAGAAATTAATAAAGAGAATGAATAACAGTATGATAATTTCATAGCTAAATGATGTGTAAACATGGAAAAAGGACTATGTCCAAAACACTAATGACAAGTGGAAGTGAAATTGTAAATAACCACTAATTACCAATAATAAAGACTGTAAAAATAAACAAAATGAAATCTAATAATAAACAATAAATATACCAGTGCTACATAAAGTTAAATAAATCAGATGTAATGTAGAAATACAAAACTGACAGTAAACCATTGTTGGATAAGTTGATTATAACATAACCTAATCTGGCCAACTAGTTTTCAATAAAACTAGAGAAAAATAAGGCTAAAGCAATGTTGAATTAAAATCTGTTATAGTGTGACATAAATAGATAATATAAGGAACATTTATTGTACAACAGATAATGTAATAAGGAAATATAAAAGCTGAATTGATGTAATTTAATATAACTATATGCCTGACATAGAATAGTTGCATGAGACAGCAAAATTATCTTGTAAACTTGTCATAAAAGAGTAGGAACTCAACTAATAACATTGAATGAGGCAGAATAACGTTTAAATAAGTAAACTCAAGGATTATAGCCACCTGAATACTAATAATAACACAAATAATAAGTAAACCATAGTGACAGCTAGATGCAAGTAATCATGGTAAATTTAAACAAAAGCAATTATCATTGTAAATGCAGAATTAACTACTGCACAATACTAACAGTGTTATCAGAACACTGATAAGAGATATTAAAACAATAATGAGAATAATTTGAAGGGATTACAACTCATGTAAAAATGTAACTTTCAAGAGTATAGTAAACTCACCTAACAGACTATAGTTAAGGTAATAAAACCAAATGATAAAGAAAAGGGACACTATCAGAAGTGATAATGCCCAATGCATTATGCATAGGCCATAATAAAATGTTATTATCAACTACTATTATTGTAATATTATTGATAAACAAAATATGTGACAATAAGCCTAGGATTTGAACCTATGAAAATGGATATTTTATAGTTATTAGTACATAACTAGAAGTGTAAAATGCATAGTACTGTAACAATATGTTATCACCATGAAAACATGGGATAAAAACAATGTATTTAAGGTACTAAGTAACTTAAGAAGTATTATAAATTTATACCAAGTGCGGTTTATCAACCCCAAATCAGAACTATATGATGAGGGTATGCAAATTACTCGTAATCAAAAGATAGAAACGATGGGAGTGATAAAAATGTTGTCAGTGGAATTATAGATAAGATATTTGACTTATAAGAAAAAATTAGAAAGTGACAAGCCCTTGCGCTTGGGTATGTGACCAATAAATCATAATCTTGAACCCAGCTACTGACGCTATGTTAAGCGTATATTTTGACGAACCTCACCGAGAGTACACGACATAAAGACAATTAGCCAATCAGAGCTCATTAAAAAATACGAAGTGTCGAATCCCGACCAGGTAACCATAGCCAGTTCATCATCAAAGTTAGAGAGATACTCCACGTTAGTGGAACGGCCATTACAACGTGGGTTTGACAGCCGACAGCTGTTAATACACAGGCTAACCTCGAAACTTTGAGTTGAGGTTAGGTCGAACCGAGAAGACAGTGCGGTCTATTTTTTAAGTGTTCTATAACGGAGTTCATGCGTATAAGCAGTGTGTGATGTGCATTTATGAAAATTAATTAAAATATTAATTAATTATAAAAAAGTTAAAAAAGTGTTAATTCTTCGAATCAACATAATACACAAGTATCAGTGCAAAGAAGAAGAAGAAGAAGAAGAAGAAGAAGAAGAAGAAGAAGAAGAAGAAGAAGAAGAAGAAGAAAAGAGTCACTGGACAAACCTACCACCGAACTAACTTACATCTTTTCTTAACAGAATTGGTAACGTTAGCTCTATTTGATCAGATGGTAATAACTTTTCAAGAGATTGAATCTTAATGTATTGCCTGTAACTGATACGTTAGGCTCTCACGGCCGGGCTATTGGGCCGTGGTCTAATGTTGTGGATTGAAACACACGTTTCGGCCCCACAATTGGAGGCCACCTTCAGTGTTACGATTTAAAAAAAAAAAGATAACTGGCACGCTGTTCACCAGTTTCCACAGTACCGTGACAAAAGATCACCACAGCACCGTGGCAAACAGCGTGCTAGTTTTGGGGTCCGCGTACTAGTGTAGACCGATGACTCAAGTACCCCATACTTTTATAATTTGTCTACTAGCGTTAGAGCCATAGCGAAAGGTATGTTGCGAGCATGACGCACCCCAGCAAACGACACCCGTTGTCTGATACTGGACGAGAAAACTCTGGAAGAATCGAGAAATGTCTCGGCGACGCGATAAAATTGCGTCAAGGTTGTGTCACAGCGAATATGTGATTATTAATGATATAATTGCGTCATTCTGCCGACAAGGTTGTGTCACAGCGAGTACGTGATTATTAATGATATAATTGCGTCATTCTGCCGACAAGGTTGTGTCACAGCGAGTACGTGATTATTAATGATATAATTGCGTCATTCTGCCGACAAGGTTGTGTCACACCGAGTACGTGATTTTAATGATATAATTGCGTCATTCTGCCGACAAGGTTGTGTCACAGCGAGTACGTGATTTTTAATTATATAATTGCGTCATTCTGCCGACAAGGTTGTGTCACAGCGAGTACGTGACAAACTTCACATACGCTACGCGTCGTCTCATTTACATCGCAACAGCTTTAAATTATAAACAGAGTGTCTTATTTCATGGCACATTGTCCTCGTGAATTCACGTCTTGATTATGACGTCTTAGTGCGACGTTGTGAAATGACAGTAAGCCATTTTAATAAGGGAGTTTTAATCTCAGCAAACGATCGACCCCGCCTATTCTTATCTAAAGAACAATTCTCTCTGAACATAATGAGAAAGGTCGTGACGTCAGACGTTTAGTATAAGTTCTCCGCTACGTTAGCACGACGTGGCAACTTTTCAACTCGTTATAACTCTCCGTTCAACTCTCTTATCGTTTGTGTCGTTATGACGATTGTTGTCGCCGACCTGACAGTCGAGTAGAAATAATATCAAGCGTCTGTTTCACTGTTAAGGATATCTGTCTGCTAAGCGTCTCTTCAAGATTTTATTTCGTACCGACGCCTGTGACTAGTGCTAAATTTTATTTATTTTGTAGCTTTGGAAAACGCCTTATTCTTGAGTACGTACACGTAAATAAGGCACTGACGAATGTTTGACTTTTTCTCAGCTACAAATATTAGACACGAGAAATGCCTATTGCGGCACCCAGTGGCGGCTCGTGGTTCTGACAGTTGGGGGTTCAATGTGTAAATGTTTCTACTAAAATAAGAGCAATTGTCCCATTCCGAATAAGACACGGGGTGGGTCGCAACATGAAGACATAACTATTGACTTTTAGTTATAGGCTATATTAATATATAAGACCTACTTTTAGTAAGCCTAATATTATGTTGCGTTTATGCTATTTGTAAATTATTCTAGAAATATATAGTTAAAACAAAAAAGGATAGTTAAATATTTATGTTTAATATTTAAAACAAGAAGCGGCCTATCGAGTTCCTTAATTTTGCATTTATCTTTAATAGAGAGAGAAGAAAAATTTGTTTCTAAAATAGATTGAACACTACTGATTTTACCAAATCAATGAACTGAACACAACAATAAGAAATTCCTGAACACTGAATACACAAAAATACCACCAAACACTTTGGAGGTTATACACGCTTCGGTCTGCTTAACGTTACTATAATTATTTAATGACTACATTAAACAGACTTTATTTTCGGAATACAATTCCTTCACTACTCTATTTGATTTTAAGACTTTACTGCACACATTTTCATTGCATTCTAAATGAAATAGAGAAATCTGACACAAAACTGAAGGTAAACGGACAAATGATGTGGTAAAAATCATAATGGCAAATGGGGGTATTATGAAAATGTTAAAATTTCCGGTCAGTGCGATTCGGCCCTCGTCGGAACTATTCGTCTCTATTGCTAACACTCGGGATTAGCGACTGTTGAATATAATTTTGCGTATACTGATTCCAGTGGCGCACCCAGGATTTTTTTTCGGGGGGGGGGTTTGAAAATTTAGAAACAAGGTGCACAATTTTGGTTTTCCTCATTCTTTTCTTTACAAGGAGGGCTTTTTCCTGGAGAAACGACAATACGGAACTTATAAGGAGCCATTATGTAAAACAGGTAAAATTTAACTTTCCTTCATAGAATTTTACTCATGTACGTTCCACCTATAATGCTGCAAAGGCATACACTACTGCACGTGTAAGAATTATGAGTTAAAATCATGTTAAGCACAGGCTTACTAATTTGCATATGCTTATTGAATAATTTAAATTACTTAATCAGTAGACGCCGACTTAATAGAAATAATAATACAATAGTATAGTTAAAATAATCAGACATAAAGCAGTTACGCACTTTGTAGTGGGGATAAGGCGGGAACAATGTTACACACGTGAGTGGAAAAAGGCCTTTTGAAAATATTAGCCTTCTCCCTGAATGACGAGTCTACGTACGGAGGTTTTGATTTTGATTTCTATTTCGATACTACTAAACAGTACTGTACATATGGACGTTTTGTAAGACGAAACAAGCAATAGATACAACAGAGGTACCATACAAAGATTGCACCGAATTAGAAAATGTTTAACATGTAATAGGCCTACTGCAATTATTTTGTAAACAGTAATTTGGCATGTTGTGTCCATTGCAGCCTTTCTCCAGATCTTCTAGTCGAGCCTAGACATTAACAAACATTGTATATTTTGACGTACATAATAGTTTGTGTACATGTTACGATTCAGGAAAAAACGTAGTAATATCGGTAGAAATGAGCCTCTGACGAAGCTGACGAAAACTAGTTCAAGCTGCAAGGTGAAAGTTTTGCCAAAACAGTGGTTATTATAAGAGTTCTGTAGCTATGTTGGTTTACTTTGTTTAATTAGTGAATAGAACTCAGGTTAAGATAAATGGACTAAAGAAATCCCATTATTCACTAACCACTTAATCATGTTTGTCTTTTTTTTAATAATGTTGCAGGTGGATTTATTTACTAATTGAAAATTTCAGCCACATTTGTCGATGAAAACGTGCCAAAAGCAATAGGAAACTTTTAGTACAATAACACAATAGAAGGTTAAGAGAAAATGTATAAGAAAATTACGGCAATTCAGAGAAGAACGGTGTCTATCCACGTTTTTTTTTTAACTGACGTTGAATTCAGTTTCGTCTATGTAAACTATAGGCCGTCGTTCTTCTCTGAATTACCGTAATTTTCTTATATATTTACTCTTAACTTTCTAATGAGTTATTCTATTAAAAGTTTCCTATTGCTTTTGGCACGTTTTCATCGAAATCTCATTTGACGAATAATGTGGCTCAGACTAGATGCACTACCATTGTAATTAATTTATCTCTTAAAAATTGTTTAATTTACTTTGAATGTTGGTGTTTCCCCTTCTATGAATTGATATTCGTAAATAATTAATCGAATAGTACACTTGTCAAAATCGTCTTAATCAGTTTTTATTTCCTTTGTTAACAATTTTTTATGGGAAGCACTGAAAGATTTTGTCAGCCGTATACGCGGATGCTTCTTTAATAATTCTAAAAACACTACTTAGAGACACACCGCATGCCTGAGCTACACTTCCTGCAACTTTCTTTCTGATATTCCCTTATCTTCCGATTTAATAAACTTGTACACGTTATACGTTATTTTCTGACTCTAACCTATGCATGACTTTCCGTTGTACTGAAATTGACAGGCCACTCAGATTGATCTAGTTCACTCTCCAAAACCGGAAAAAATAGCAATAAACTAAACGCTCGCTTTTGATGAAAACTGGTGTTTTTTAAAAAATACGAACACAATTGCATATCATGCGCCGTTGGCAAAAGAACAATTTATTCACGTCTGGTAAACTTAGACTACCTATGCTGAATTTTAGTTTATCATTTAGTAATAGTAAAAAGTTTACTTTGTAAGAATATAGTAATTAACATATAAAGAAGATACTTTGTTTATTATGTTCTTACTGTTTGTACATACGTTGATTACAAACTTTTTTCCAGATTTTCGGGGGGGGGGTTCTAAACCCCCCCTGGTTGCGCCACTGACTGATTCCCCCTCCAAAGCTGTCACAGTCTAGGAGGTGCTGAGAGCTGTTTTGCACCTCCAAGCAATAGTAGCGAGCAATTCGCCTAATATGCAAATCCATTACTATTCAGTCAACAAGATTAATCTCACAAATCTTGTTATTTAAATATGAAACCATTATCTCAGCAAACCCTTAAACATATTTAAATTATTTTAGGGGGTTCACTGAACCATTGAACCTTATGGACGAGCCGCCACTGGCGGTACCCGTAATTTATATGCTCGTCGCGCGCTTTTCCTTCCCAATGTTCCCGCAGAATACTTCTGAATTAATGAACTTCTTCTCTCTCCTTACTCTATCAAAGACTAGCCGAATCACCTGTTCCGGTCGCGATTCCTAGGTCTTCCTGTACTTCGTTGTCCAACAGGCAGCCTGCCATCTGGTGGCACCCTATTCACATAAACAATTCATATCTCTTTGTTTTCTGTAATACGATCTTGGATATTAAACATTTTCAACTCTTTACGAATGTCTTCATTGAAGAGTCTATGTCTTCGTGTGCAGCCTTTAAAAGATCGCAAGAATCTCATCTCCGATGTCTGTATCATACTCAGATGTTTCTTCATCGGAACCAAAGTTTCAGAAACACACAACAAACTGGCACAGCCATTACCTTACAAAATTTTACTCGAGTTTCTTCCCTTGTTTTTCTTGCTAACACTCGACGAATTGTGCCACACATTGACTGAAACTTAGACGACTTGTGATCACCATCATAATCCACACATAAGCGAAAATCCAAGATAGCGGAAATGTGACACCTGCCCTGTACTCATATTATCCAATACAATCTTAGTTAGCAAGGGGTATTTTCCCAACAATGCTGTAGTTTCTGTCTTCTGCACAGAAATTTTCATGCTGTAATTTGAACAGACTTACTGCAACTGGAACATCGATCTCTGGAGCTCGCATTCATTGTTTTGAATGATTATTTGATCATCCGCAAACAGGATTGTGTTCATGTATGTTCTATTATTTATTTTTATTCCCGGGTCCACTCATAATATCCACTCTCTAACTGTGTCATCAAAGTAGATATTAAACAGTGTTGGAGACATGCCTCAGCCTTGGCGCACTCCCTGATTAATGTAAATCTCTTCTGTCAAACTCTCTCCTGTAGACAAGACTATTCTTGTGCAACAGTATAAGCTTTTCGTAACGTCTAAAAGATGTTTAGGATAACCCCTTTTACACATAATGTTCCACAGAGCGGTTCTCTTAACTCTGTGATCTTTGTTCATTAATGCATCTTTCGTTCATCAATTCAGAATAGCTGAATTAATAAACAAAAGGTAAAAATCCTAGTCTGCAGTAGGAATAAAGAAAACTACACAACAATAAAAATTGTAAATGAAGTTCTACAAGACGTAAAAGAATTTTCTGTTTAGAGAGTAAATTCAAGAGTGACGGACAGTATCCCAGGAAGACATAATTAGAATTAGGCGAAACATACGTTCAATAAGATGAAAAATCTATTTACTTTCGTAGTCGAACAATCAATCTTTTTTTTCGTATTCTTCTGCGTTCATATTCTTTTCTTTTTTTTATCTGTCCGCAATTCTTAGTTCTTTGTAACTATTCTAGTTCTCTGTCATCATACAAGTCTGTTCCAGCTCTCTCGATGTGCTTTTTGAACTGCTATTCTTGTTAATTTTTTTTATCGTGTACTCTTCATGTGTTTCTTTGCAGTCATTGTTTTAAATTTACTTCAAATGAGCGTTCTACTTTATTAAATATTGCGTTCAGTAAACCGTTCCGTGTCCCCTTTTCTTGTGATTCGCAATATTTTACCTAAGATTCTTCTTCTGCGCTTTTAATAGGTTTCTGTAGATGTTCTTTTCTTCTATTTCAACATTCTCACATATTTCTTATTATAATAGGTTAAGTCGCATCCTCACTTGTTTCTTGTTGTAAAAAGTTTGTCGATTTTGACAGAGCTGCCTTGAACTTCGGGTGTTGTGGGATGTCTACGGACTTACTTCATATCATTCACGTCATTACTCTTTTGGTTTAGGTCTTGTAACATGTTATCTTTTTACCTAACGGCTCTTCTATACACATGCAATCTATGTACGTTGTTGGCGAGGATTTTATTCACTGTGATGTAGTCAATGAGTGACATTCTTCCTGTTTCGCTCCAGATTTACTTGCGAATCGTTCTTGAAAAACATGTTTGTTATTTTCAATTTATTCTGGATGCAAAACACTGTTAAGGAGACACGGAATCCCTATTTTCCACCATGTTAACATAAGAAACATTTTCTAAAAAACTACTGAACCAATCTTTTTAAAATTTTTACAGCAGTTTCACAAGAGCTGAATTTTTTTAATATAGCACAGAAAATGAGAAAATAATTTTTTCCCATTCAGATTTTGAAAGTTGCTAAATTTTTGTGAAAATTATTTTTGTAATATGTAAATTTGCATTTACCATGACAGAAACTCAGTATAATACACTTATATACTGTAAATATTATATGAAAATTTCACAATGATTGGTCCAGTGATTAGTGAGAAAATGTTCCTTATGTATTGAAAAACCATACTTTTGGTAATCGAGAAAAAACGAAATACATGTGAAAATGAACTTCCGCTAACTGCCATCGAAAGCGGCAGATAAATCCCTAGGATTTTCAGTTATAGTTAAGCTGTTTTCTGCAACTGCTTCCTCAACAGCTTGTGACATGGTTTTCTGGGCAACGATTTTAGCAGATCTATCCAGAATGTCATGATACGTTTTGAATTTGGATGGAGGTTGAGGAAGATTCAAAATACCACAAAGCATCTGACCACCTCTCTGTCCCTTACCAATACACAGTGCATAAACTAGCCCAATATTAATATCGAACAGTTTCAAGTTAAATTCTGTTATTTAAATTTCCGGTGAATCATAACATGTTTTTGCTAAACTGCAGAAAGAGCAGTAAATTTTTAGCTGTGTTGCTACTCCCACATGTACTATTGTACTCCTAACCTTTAAGCCACACAGTTTAAAATTTCCGCATAGAGATACTTTAACCAGATTATTTGTGGATATTTGTACACTTCGTTATCAATACCTGAAATATATTTTTCGTAATCGGGACTAGACAACTTTTTTGGATGAGGTGGATGGAGTATTTTGTTTACCTAAAGTGGATTCGGAGCATTGGGACGAAGGTTCTTATATAATGTTTTCAATACTTTTGAGCCTACCATCGTTATGTAGTTTTGTAAGTTTATTAGAAAATCGAGTCATATTGAGAGTAATTATTTAATCACTAAAAAAAAAAAACCAGCACACAAGACAAACCTAAATAAACCTAGACTGTTTAAGGGTTACAAACGTAGTTATAACAATTTCTAGCTAAATGCAATGGAACAGCTGAGTGCTGCCAACCTTTGTGCATAAAATATAGTAAGTTTTGAAAAACGAATCATGAAATTTGGTGAAGTGATTAAAACGTTATGCTTGTTTGAATATTGAAATTTTAATTGACGGTAGCTGAGAGAGGTGCGATACATTTTTTAAAGCATATTGTTATGCGAATTTCTGTTAAAAATAACAAGAATTGCACATCAATGCATTCAGAAACATATCAGCTTTTTATTAGATCTAAAAACGAAAATTTGAAATTTTTTTTGCTTTCCGTGTCCCCATGTTATCTTTTTACGTTTAGTCACTACATTACATTGGTAGACTACTCAGTCTGGCCTTCAGGTCATGTGCAATAATTTTTCGATTGCATTTACTTTTTCAATTAATCATTAAGAATGTTATAAAAATATTTCACACGCACGTCCTTCTTTGGAGCGTATACTCCTCAGATTGCAAAATATCCAGCTTCTTTTCAAGTCTTCATTTCCTTTAATTTTTGAAATTATAAGTTATTATAATTGAATTAAATATATTTTTTATTTATCGATGCTAGAGCTAGTAGGCTACTACAGCTTCCTTATATTTACCCTTGATGTAAGTAATGTCAAATTTCTCAAACCTGCATTTGTTTTTAAGTGGCGTTTACATTGTAACTCAAGAATAAAGCATTTCCGAACCATTGTTCATATACGTAATGTTTTCTTATTTATAGGTCCTAGTATCATCTCCCGAATCATGGTGAGGCGGATCTTTTCTCTCCGGAAAACAAAAACAAATTAAATTTAAATTCTAACACAAGTAAAGACAAGAAAATTAAAGATTAAATTCTTGCAGACACGGATTGAGTTCAAATTTCAACGCAGTTCAAACACCCACGCAGTGGCACCCATGCGATTGCATAACATTTATCGACAAAAAGGGCCATATTCAGATTAGATTCCAATTCGCTGAAACAATAATTTCAACACGTTTATGGAAGTCGTGAAATTAAAAATAAAATAATAATCACCAATAATTTTGTAAAGGTTTTTGTTAATTTATAATGATAACGTTTTCTGATCGATTAATGGTTAATGATAATGCTTAATGTCAATTCTAGAACAGGTGAGCCACTTTAAGTATTTGGAAAATCATATTGGCTATGATAGGAATTATGACATCGATGTTAAGTTAGGTAAGTTCCAGACGATCTGTGGAACAATCAACCGTATTTTAGAAACAAGTTACAACGGGATATAAAATTAAAGTTCTACAAATTTATGCAGTCCCTGCACTGTCCTATGGGTGTAATGTCCTAAGGACAACAACCAAGAAACAAGACAGTAAAATACAGGCCTTAGAAATGGCGATCTTAAGAAGAGTAAAAAGGGTGTTCTAAACTTGACCGAATAAAGAATGAGGCCATAAGAGAAGAAGTTTTTATCTTGAATGAAAAGTTAAAGATACAAGGAACGCTAGAAAGATCACTTAGAAAGAATGTCCTAAGGGCAACCAAGAAACAAGACAGTAAAATACAGGCCTTAGAAATGGCGATCTTAAGAAGAGTAAAAGGGTGTTCTAAACTTGACCTTATAAAGAATGAGGCCATAAGAGAAGAAGTTTTTATATTGAATGAAAAGTTAAAGATTACAAGCAACGCTGGAAACATCACTTAGAAAAAATGTCCTAAGGGCAACCAAGAAACAAGACAGTAGAATACAGGCCTTAGAAATGGCGATCTTAAGAAGAGTAAAAGGGTGTTCTAAACTTGACCTTATATAGAATGAGGCCATAAGAGAAGAAGTTTTTATATTGAATGAAAAGTTAAAGATTACAAGCAACGCTGGAAACATCACTTAGAAAAAATGTCCTAAGGGCAACCAAGAAACAAGACAGTAGAATACAGGCCTTAGAAATGGCGATCTTAAGAAGAGTAAAAGGGTGTTCTAAACTTGACCTTATATAGAATGAGGCCATAAGAGAAGAAGTTTTTATCTTGAATGAAAAATTAAAGATTACAAGCAACGCTGGAAAGATCACTTAGAAAGAATGTCCTAAAGGCAACCAAGAAACAAGACAGTAGTATTCTAATGGCCTTAGAAATGGCGATCTTAAGAAGAGTAAAAGGGTGTTCTAAACTTGGCCGTATAAAGAATGAGGCCATAAGAGAAGAAGTTTTTATCTTGAATGAAATCAGTCAGATTGCAGAATGGCTGAACAAACCTGGAAATACAAACGTATAGGACACAGGTATGTGGGTATACTCAGGAAGAGATGGCTGGACAAGGCAGAACAGGCAGCATCTTGCCTATGACGTGTCGTGAAGGTGATGATGATGACGTTTTATAAAATATTAAGGTCAAATGTGTCAAACTTGTATTTGTTTATAACTAACGTTATGCATGTTTAATTTTCTCAACCCTCAGTCCTCTACAAATTGTATTTGTGAGTTTTCTCTGTTTCATAGCAGTTTAAGAAAATTATCATACGCCAAACCTAATATGTTATGTCTTTCTATTGCCACTTTTGAAGTTTCAGAAATCTTCTTGAAAACTATTAGACTCGGTTTTTTAATACACAGTTTGCCAAACAGCACACAAAAACCACTAATTTGCCTCCAAGATATTTGTTTTAGAAATTTTTTATAATACATTTTATAACCTTCAAACGGAAATAAGGGTGCAATGTTTACTTGGATGTAGTTTGGGAATAGAGCATTTGGGGAGACAGAGGTATGTAACATGTTTTGCCTATTCCTTGGAAAATAGGGCGTCCACATGGCTTAAATGATTGGTGTGTTATAGGAATATATAACGTGACGTCATTCTTAACGCTTTCACAGATTTCGTAAACAAAATCAGACCAAAAGTCCGGTAACAAGTTAGTAAGGTCAGTCGCCAAACACTTAACTCCGCCTGCGTGGGAACGGGAACCGGCGTACTTAATAATTCATAACGAGCGTGGTGGTATTAGTCAAAAACACACACACACACACACACACACACACACACACACACACACACACACACACACGGGATATAAATATCGTAAACAGTTCTGGCATATCCTTATAAATAATTCAGTTGTGAGATAAAACAAAATTCTTTTTCTAAACCAAAATCGAATAATTTTTAATTTTCTTTTGATAATATTGCAGATTCTTTACCTTAAATTATAACAGCATATCAGTAGGTCTGTTTTTTGTGTTGTTGATATTGGATTCTTATTCCAGTGAATCACTCCGTTGGTACCTGTGTATCTCTGTCATAATTAGTTTTTTTTAGCGTCTGTCTTCTAAGTTTTTATACCCTCTTCATCCGATTCCATTCTCCTGCATCTCTCGTCTCTGTTTTGCCGTGACTCTGTGTACCTGGCCATGTCATAAATAAAGATAAAAACATATAAAGATTTCGGTCTCTCTCTTAGTCTGTCCTTCATCTCTTTATCCTATTTATTGATTCTTCTATGGCTTGTGTATGTCTTTGTATATTTTACGTTAGCATATAAAACCTGATATGTATACTCTTTACAGACGTCGGGATGGGCGTAACTTGGGGCCTAATTTGGGGGGGGGCAGGGTAAGGCTTCATAAATTCAAGTGTGTAGTGAGACCATCTATATAATAAAATTAATAAAATGTATTATAATATTACAAAAGAGACGAAGTAAAGAGAGCAAATTCCTAGAATTACAGCTGCGCTCATAACTTCATTCCGATGTGTTCCAAAACAAGTCTTTGTTTGTGTAAAAGACACGCATTGTATTACAGTTAATTAGGTCTCTAGCGTTTGGTTTTTTTTCGAACAGAAATATTATTTTGACGTATATCATTGAAATCTGTCAAACATTCCACTTACAAGTTTCTTCGAAAGAAATAAGAATAATAAATTTATACTGTGCTCGCAAGTACAGAAACTGTCCCCTGTTTGACTATTTGTTAGTTTTAATTTATAACAATTGGAAACAAAATTTTATAATGCTCGGAACATTGGCCCTTGCCCCTCCCAAGTTACGCCTATGGACGTCGGTATAAAACAAAAGACATGAGCTACGCTACAGTCTGATAGTTTAAAATCAAAGATGCGCCATTTCCTCTCTGCCTGTGTGTTTGTCGGGCCAATTACAACTTTCGTAACTCTGAAATCGTTGAGCTGCCTCAGTAAGCAAACCAGACAACGTGTGGAGAGTGTTTTTAATGACTTGGCAAAGTTTTCAAGTGCTCTGAAGTGACGTAGTTTAAAAGTTATATTAAACGTGTTGAGTGCTTTGCAGACATCAAGATCCGTCTTCGTTATATGTTTCAACAGACTCTTATTAACTTCAAACAAGATGCGGATCTTAAGGATTATAAATTAATTTTGAATTTAACGATATAAAATTAAAACCCATCAAAACATAAAAAGTTAAATCCGATATGAAGTAACTTACTTGTTCTAAATCCATATCATTACTTGCTGTCTTCGATCTATTATCGCCGATAATAAAGCTTCTCGTGGAAGGAATAAATAAGTCTATGACTTATCCTGATAAATGAAAAGTGAAGAGACAACGTTCCCGCTCCAGGTAGTATTCGGAGCGATAGAGAAAAAAACATTTTGTGGACAAAGATCTTGAATGAAAATAAAGCTGTATTAGGTCACTGCAGCTTTATGAACAATACCGTCTTTACAAAGAGCCGGACTTTGTCAGGGTAATCATTATACGGGCTAAGGTGGGTTGGATACATACAGGAGGAAGGACATCCTATGAAACATATTTTCTACCAGAAACCAATGGGTTGTAGAAAAACGGGAAGATCCCAAAGTAGATTCAAAGACCAGATAGAGGAGACCTCAGAAAGCTAAACCTAAGAAACTAGAAAGCAATAGGGAAGAATGGAATCGACTCTTGGAGCAGGCCAAGATCCATCACGGGTTGTAGAACCACAGCTGATGATGATTACGGTCCGCATCGTAAGCAAGCAATTATGAAAAATAATTTAAAAATAAATCAGGCAGTTTTTTCAATTGTTAACAAGTTGAACAGGTAATTTACACAATTAACACATCTTTAATAATGGTAAAATCTGTATTATGTCAGTATAGAAATGGAGATACATTTACACAAAGACCTCCAGTCATAAAACTGAGTTTAGTTTTGTTGCGGCCACAAAAAGACAGGTGTTTCTGTGTGTAGAGTTGTAGTTCGAAAACGCTTAAACGTGCAGTGTCCAAACCTCCCAAACGCGGATCCCAGACTTTGACAATTATTTTTGACCTTCCAAAAGCTGAGACGAACGTGTTCTCTAATACCCAAATTGTCCGGTATTTTTCCACTTCAATCACTGCCAATTTTAATACACATGTGCACATCTCACGGTTAATTATCATATCTGTTGTTGTCAGTAAAACCAGAACCATAACTCTTCCTTTTTCGGCCAAGCGTTAACGCTTCTAGCTGACCAACACCCATCGATATCGTCTTTTTGTCACGTCAACGAAATTTTCCGCAAAGAACTCCCAGGGCACACGTAGAGAATTTTGGCCCGAGATCCCAATAAATACGCGAGTTTTGCCAGCGAAAATCTTAAAAAAATTCAACAACGAAATGCAACGAAAATGCTTAGAAAGCAACGAATGTATAAAAAAATTCAATAGCTACAAATACTTAGGAATATACTTTAATGAAGAAGGAATAGATAATGTTAAAATAAAATCAAGAATAAACAAAGCAAAACAAATAATTAGATCATTGAATGGGATTCTATGGAGCACAGAAATTGGAAAAGAAGGAAAGAAAAGAATATACGATAGTATGATTAAAAGCACGTTGATGTATGGATCCGAAGCATGGAGAATAAAAGAACAGGTAAAAAGAAAGTTAGATGCAACAGAAATGGATGCTTTAAGACAAGCTTCTAGAACCTCAAGGCTACAGCGAATACGAAATGAAACGATCAAAGAAGAAATGGGAGTACAAAAGACAATCATCGACTGCATTGAAGAAAAACAACTAATCTGGTACGGACACGTACGAAGAATGTGACAAGACCGACTACCAAAGAAAACAATAGGATGGTTACATAGAGAGTACAGAAACAAAGGAAGACCCAAGAAGACATGGATAGATGGCATTAGAAGAGCACAAAGCGATAGAGGACTAAACGATGAAAACTGCAACAACAGACAACAATGGAGGTTGGGCATCGGACAACGTCGTAGGACGTTTTGACCCCGCATTAATAATAAAATAATATTGAGAAACATGTTTCAATTGGTATCCAAGTTACTTTTTGACAAAATCTGTATAATAATTACCGTATTTCTTCCGTCGTGTGACTTCGTGTTGCGTTCGATTGATTTACGCGTTTCAAAACATATGTTTCGTCTTCAGAAATAAAAAATTACTCAAAGTGAGGTGGTTAAATATTAAAATTACAAATATTGAAAACAATTCCACACATATCCGCGTCACATGAGTGCGCACTCGAGTCGGACCCGTGTAACGCGGATATGTGTGGAATTGTTTTCAATATTTGTAATTTTAATATTTAATCACCTCACTTTGAGTGATTTTTTATTTCTGAAGACGAAACATATGTTTTGAAACGCGTAACTCAATCGAACGCAACACGAAGTCACTCGACTGAAGAAATACGGTAAATATTATACAAAATAATATTCCATGTTTCCAGGTTTTGAACTTAATAAAAGTTTTCATATCTACACACATTTTTTAATATTTGTAAAATTTTTAAATAATACAATCCGGAAAAATATTCCTCAGGCTTTCACGGCCGGTGTCAGATGTATTGTTCATGTTATCCGGGGTGTTTGGCCGTGGTCCATGGTTTGTTACAAAACCAAACGTTTTGGCAGCTCCAGTGGCATTTTGAACCGGCTACTGTGGGCCTGTACGTGAACACCCGACGTTCAGGATTTTTATACCACTGATGATGGCAGCCATTGGAGCTGCCGAAACGTTTGGTTTTGTACTAAACCATGGACCACGGCCAAACAGCCCGGATAACATGAACAATACAATCCGAGTTTCTGTATTGTAAGCCTTTCATACTCATGTGCTAAACTGTAGCCCGCGACAAAGGGAAGCTGCTGTAGCCATCTGTCGACACGGCTAACAATAAGACGTCACTTACAAGGTATAAACTTATAAGGGCCACTTCAAAGCGAACCGAAGTCACAGTCTGTTATGGTCGTAACGATTCATAATTATCTTTTGAAGTGTTCCCGTTTATACCGGCTTCAGAGGTCTGCAGATCTCTCACGGTTTGTTACCCCGACATCAAACAATCAACGTTTGTTCGTGACACTTTATCGCATTAACGCACAATGTTCCAATTACACAAGGTTATCGGAAACATTACAACTACGATCGCACGAGTCGTGACTTTAAACAGTGGAATAAGTTATTGAACGCCGGAGAAATCGTTACTCATAATTTTAATAACATTTTTATTGAGCTAATACGCTCCCTGAGCTGCAAAACTTGCTCGCTATTTTGAACGAAGTACAATTATTATTGGATAAATTTTTTTATTATTAGATAACCTTTCCTCCTTCTTCTTCTTCTTCTTCTTCTTCTTCTTCTTCTTCTTCTTCTTCTTCTTCTTCTTCTTCTTCTTCTTCTTCTTCTTCTTCTTCTTCTTTTATGCCGTCACAGTTCGGAGTCGAACCTTATCCTCCATAATCATCCGCCTCTATTTTTTATTTTTCCTTGTCCTTAGCGATTGGTGTCCATCGTTTTTTTTTTTTTTTAAGAAAAGTATCAGCATCCCACTGCGTCAATCCAGCGATGCCTGGGTCTTCCGACAGGCCTTCTAACCTTGATCTGACTAAACAGTACCTTCCTAGGTATTCGGTTGCCTTCCATCCTAATGGATAGAAATGGTTGCATTCTAGACAGTCTTTTAGTTACGGGGAAAGTTTCAAGAATCTCGATTGTTCTACTATTTCTTTAGTAATATAACAATCGTAGACCACACAATCGTACAATAAATATTAAAAATTCGAAACATACATTCGGATTTAGGTTACAATTCCTTTTAGTCTGACACCCCGCTGGGTTTTCTCAATTTCTTTCAAACTATTGATCAATTTTTTTACGCTCTGAGAACCGAAAAATTCGAAATTTCCAAAACTTGACATTACATTCAGTTATCACTAAACTGATTATAAACCGACGACGACCTAACAGCCCAGTTTAACGATACTGACACCGACCGCGTGAGCTTACTATACATATTACTGCATTCAGCTGTTAGTTCAAATTCTCTTTAATTAGATACCGCACATGAATTTTTGCGGTTTTTTCAAAATTTTCTCCCTCTTGTTAGACCCTGACGTCCAAACATTTTGAAATTTTCCAAAAACCAACACTATATTTATATTTTTGTTAAAATTACCTACAACACTGTGGGGTGTTATGCTATTACGCTACTGAATTAACTAATCTGTGATTGCCGAACTCTACGTTCTTTGAGAGCCAAATACTACACTTGCCACGTGTTGGGCAGTCATTAAGCAATTATGCTAACAATAATGGATTAATTAATCTGTGATTAAGTAATTATTGAATATATTAATTTGCATAATGAGCTCGTGTAATCAATAAATAACACGTTAATTACTTTACGTTAGCATAACTATTGCATGGAGACTCTAGTTGTTGCATTAATAAATAAAATAAAATAAACTACCATAAATCACTCAAATGCCATTACTTTCACGTTCTGAGGTAATCTGACAATGATGAACGCATATTGATAAAATAAACACTTATTTATTAACATTATATCATTCATTAAATTCAATATATAAAATATGGATGATTCCCTGTAAATACATACATTCATAAACTCATGAAAAGAACATAAAAGAACACATGTTTATACATCAAATTACAAGGTAAATCCAATACGTTGTTTGCTGAAAAACATACACATACATATATAATGCAATCGATATATAGAAACACAAATATTCAAACAATAAATCCTATACTAATGTGTTCATCGTATGCCTCAGATGGATGGCGTTAATTATGTTTGTCATGTTTAATTTAAATGCTCAAGGGGTGTTTCTTGAAAAAAGAGACAGGACAGTAGAGTTCCTTATGATAAGAATAGCATAAAGATTACTTGTTTAGATGAATTATCCGATATTTCCATCGGCGTAACTCCTCTCTGCTGGACCATGTGTGGGAAACGGTGCTGTCACTGACACTTAACACACTCGAAACAGATTCACTCGCGCTGTGTGTGCGTATTTGTTGATTCTGCTGTTATTGTTCGAGTCATGAAATTATGTGTCGTGAAGATAAGTTCATCGTTAACTATGGTGTATATATATATGTCTGTCTATTGATCAACATTTGGTATGTTCATTACTGTTAGTGTTTTGATGCCGCGGTGTAATTGTTCCACATGACATTGTATCGCTCCGCAGCACTGTATAATGTTATGATTTCGCCGTCCGGTATTACATCAACGATAGTTCTACGCGTCGATTATTGATGTAAGTGTGACTGGTTAGTTCAATTCTGAATTAGAGTATAATAAAGAATTCTATAATTGTTAAGCACTGGCGTATGTCGCATGTTTTTAGACACTGAAAGTACACTATTACCGGATACGCGCCAATATCGAAATGCCTAAGTCTCTTATGACGCGTGGCAAAGTTTCAAAGTCCCACTGCCGTCCGTATGTTAATCGAACTTTGACGACCGACTGTTGAAAGTTATAAATAGACTGTTTTAAAAGTACGTGAAGACTGCTCAACGTATTTGAGTGAAAAATTATGAAAGACTGTCCTCCCGCGTGCTCTGCAAACGGTTTTTATCAAACATCGTGTACCACAATGCACCCTACTGGAAAACACGCCTCAAGTTGAACATGATAGGACGGAAAAACTCCTACTCTTCTTTCAGACCATCGTTCTTCACTTCTCATTCGACGTTCCCGTTGCTATGCTGGCGACGGTCCTCTCCACCAGTTCTCTGGGTAGATGCTGGGTTGTGATTGAATATCCTATCTCCCCACGGGTTCGCGTCGAAAGCCTCCGTACTCCTTTTCCTAGAACAGGAGCAATTTCATGGTTGTCTATCAAGCTATTGTCTAAGCGTACTCCGGATCTCACTGCAGTTCTCACGCAAACAATGTGTCGTATCTTGTTATTGTTCGCTGTGTTTGACCCTTTTTTCCAGAACGCTATCCTGGCGCAGCGTGACGTCGTTTCCAAAACGGCACACCTTCTGCCTGTCGTAAATATCCGTTGTCGCCAGTAAGTCGTTCCCCCGCTGTTTACAAGTTCGATTCTATTATTTTAGGTATCGATGTCCGTCCTCGTATAGGGTATATACTATAGTTAGCATAAATGGGGTTTATTTATTATGCTAATAGTGATTGAATCGATATAAATGATTTACATTTAGTAAATGGGACTAGTGGTATTTTATGTGAGTTTATCACTTTCTCATATGTATCTCGCCCTAAAGCTGGATGCCATTTACATTTAATGCCAAGCGTTGTGCAGCCACTTACATTTAGTGGTGTAAGTATACTTTACATCTGTGGTAATTAATTGTGTAAACCATTTACATCTAGTGAATATTAATCTGTGCTAATTATCTGCGCGGATTAATTACTCAACAATTATGAATCATATTAATTAAAGATTTATGTAATACGTTAAAATTGATATATCTAAAATTATTTCTATTCGTCAGATTTGACTCAACACAGTGTCTGATTAAATACGATTTTATGAGTCTATTAATCAGACGTTTCAATGGTCGAGTTTATTGTATCCATTGATGTTTAGCATAAGTTATGAGATTTTTAGTGTAATACTTAGAATGAAAATACATCAATAACAAAGGTGAAATTTCAATAATGAACGCATGAATACTGTAAATTAACTACTTATTTATTACACATCTTACTGAAGTAAGTAACTATATCCTGCAAATTACATACATATTAAAACACATTATATAAATACAATTATTCAATTTATACGATGTTTCCTGAAACATAAACACATGGTACATTCAAATGCAGTAAATAATGCACATATATAAAACATACACGAATAATAAACAATCAACAATTATACTTATTCCTACCTAAAATGCGTTCATTGTTTCTCAGATAACGAATTACGTTAGTGTTATTTTATAGATTTTATGATTCATATGACTCATATATATTTATTCTCTTGGGGTTAGTTCTTTGAAAAGAGGCAACAGAACAGTAGTATATACTACTAAGATTAAGTAGACATAAAGCTTATCTTTGAGAGTGTTTATCCAATTCCGTCGTCGTGAGAAGACACTTTCTAGATGATTCGTTGAAGATCATAATCACTGTTACGCAGAGCACTGATAACTTCACTTCACTCCACTAAATCTCCACTCCCGTCATGTGTATGGTGTTGTGGTAACCCGCTGATGTCGAGTGTCCGGAGTTCAAATAGTGAGGTGTTAATGTTGTCATTAACTTGAATTGTTCTGAAAGTTTGCCATATTTGTGTACATGGTTAACTGTGCCGTCTATTTGGGTGTATCGCGTACTGCGTGCTTAATTGTTTGGTATAGTTTATTCACCTAATTGTTCAACATGGTGATACGTTATGATGTGAGAATGTTTGAGGTGACACTCACTGTTCTACTTTAAATGTTAATTAGTATATTATTATGTGCGCGTCAGTTGAGGTTTCAAGTCCCGTGCACATTTATAGTTTATGTTTCCGCACAGAATTGTGTATAAGTGTGACTATACCGATGTCTTTGTTCACTTATGAATTTACAAATTAGTGAATCCGGTCGGTCGACATAATCAATCGTCTGTCTATCGTACGCACTAACTTCTGACTATTAATTGCGACTATCAACTGCTACTATTAACTACATACTCTTGACTACCGACTGACTGTTAACTGCGACTAACTGTTCGATTGAACGACTTGACTACTCGATTGAATACTTGACTATCCGATTGAAAGTTACTGACTCTCGATTAACTACTTGACTGCCCGATTGAAAATTACTGACTCGCGATTAACTACTTGACTGCCCGATTGAAAATTACTGACTCTCGATTAACTACTTGACTGCCCGCTCCGCGTCTTCGCCAAACAGTTTTATTGGAACATCTTACCCATAAGTCTAAGTTTCGATCTCTACGCCTTCTAGGGCTCTTGATTGGTCGTACAAATTCCTACCCTTCTGTAGATCTCATCCTCTGTTTCACGATTCGTCGGCCGAACCCTTCCTACTCTCTCCACGAGCTCTCTTAGAAGATGCTTGATGCTGGTTGGTCGTCGTCATCCCCGGAGTGTTTCATGTGACGAGCGTAGCACAGATTCTAAGAAATTAGGGCAATTTCATGGCCTTCTGTTATCCTTTGTTTAGACTTTCCCTAAGGTTCTGACTGAGCTTTTGTTAACAGACTCCAAAGTCTTGGTTAATTGTCTAAGTTCCACGACGTTCGTTCCGCCGATTATCAACCCTTCGTTGTCTTCATTTCGGTGAAACTCTACTTTTCAGTCGTAAATTTCAGTAAACTGTCAAGGGTTTGTTTTCACGCTGTGCAGGATACACTGGCAGTATTCACTGAGTTACGTCTATTGTCTATCTCTCCGTTAAAATTGCTCTGTACTCCCTTTGTAACATAGTAAAGCTTTTCATAATTGAGCAGTTACGCTTCGCCTCCACAGCAGGCGTTCCATCTCGATTCCGTGTAACTCGGCAGCTGTACGAAGTCTTTGTTTCAGATTGTTGGGTGCTGTAAATTTTGACAAACGGCTAGCTGTCAGTGACGCCTTGAAATACTCATTGTGTGCAGTGCTCAGACATTTTTTCTTTGTCTTCGCTCTGTCGTCGGGTTTGACGTGCCCTCGATTCGTCATTATTTACGACCTGGGCTTGTGTCCGTCGACTTGAGTGTGGGAACGTGTCACTTGATCGAGGAATTAAAATTTTTTAAAATTTCGATCATTACATTGTCCCCAAATTGGATTGGATGTTGGACTTCGGGAGACATCTGATCCAATTTCTGCGCTCTGTCCCAGTCGTGGATGTCTGCTTCGGAATGGACATGGTTGACTGACATCTATCTCTCATAGGAAGCAATTAATTGTTATTCCCCATCTTAATGTTTTATATGGTCATATGAATTTATTGCCGCACATCTGAGTGAATGAACGCATTTTTTACACTTTGTCTGTCCATATGTGGACTGTACAATACGATTTCGAGTAAATAATTGAATTTAAGACATGGACGTTTGTCCATTTGACAGTTTGTCTCGTTACTCTTTATACACAATGTATTAGATAAGCTGTAGATTAGCTACCCATTATATTAATCGATCTTATGTCGATGACCTATATAGCAATAAAATACTTTTAAACTTGTCATTACTGTCTCTAGAATACAGTTGATACTAACAAATATATACATATGATCAATTCGTAACATATTATAAATGATTACATTGGTAAAAGAAACATACATATTAATTAAATAGTTAAGGAATCAGCATACTTCGTGATGCATACTCTTAAAGTTATAAAACAATCGTCCATTTCGAATTATTATTTACATAAACAAATTATTCGAGTCTCTACATTTTAACAAGTTATTATTCATAATTATTAACGTCTTTGGTGTCCTGTGTCATAGTATTACACTGTCCGTCTGACACATGGTACATTTCACAAATCACTTTCTGTATATGTTGATATTCATATGTCTAATTAACATAACGAATGACAATTATGTGCTGATCACAAACACAGTTAGCATGGAAATACAGACTAAACACAACAAGTAAAATGCATATCATTATTTGGTCAGCTGGACTGGCCGCGCGAGCAAATTACCTAAACTATGTCTTCTGCTGGTCGCCGGGAGTCGTCGCTACCACTCGTGTTATCTATACTTCCGTTCGCTGGCTCATGATACGCCTTAATTTGCCGTATATTAAATTTTCCTCTCGTCTTCCAGCTATCGCACTCCACGAGCTCATATGTGGCCTCGCCGATGATGCGGTTAATTTTATATGGTCCTGCGAAAAGTTCGAAGAACTTGTCAATTCTCTTTGACGCAGCGTCGGATTGGTGGAATGCTCTCACCAGAACCTTGTCGCCAATCGCAAATTTTGTGATTTTCTTCTTCTCATTACAGCGTTTCGCGTGTTTCTCTCGCTTCTCCTTTATCTTTACAAATATATTGTTTTCGCGTTTTCCTTCGCTGCTAATGACTCCTTTGTCCAAGCATTGCTCCCATGCTCGTGTAGGTCTCGTGCCGAGGTGTGCTTCGTGAGGGGTTATTTCGATCGTCTCGTGATACACCTCGTTTAGACACGCTTCAATCGTTTTCACGTATTGGGACCATTTAGTGTGTTGGTCACTTATGAAAATGCGAAATAAGTTTCCCAGTTGCCGGTTAATCCGTTCGGCAAGGTTGGTACATGGATTACGTATTGCAGTAAACTTTGGTTGTATGTCCAACTCCTTTAGACCGTTGACCCATCTCTTGGATGTGAACTGTGTTCCGTTGTCCGTCAAAATGGTCCGCGGACGTCCAAATAGTTCGCAATACGTTTTTATCCTCCGCAACGTCGTAGTGGTTGTTGCTCTCCGGAGGGTGAATAACTTGACATATTTCGTGAAATTATCCACTATGACCAATAAATATTTGACTCCACCCGTTCCTGTCGGTAGGGGTCCATAATAATCTGCGCTTACCAGATCTCCTTTGGCCGTAGGTATCACAGCGCGTGTGCCACCAAATAGCTCTCTGTTGTTGGTGTCTTTGCACTTCTGGCATAGGTCACAGGTTTTTATATATGTTTTTATTTTCTTTGACATCCGGTCGAATGTGAAATGTTCCTGGATCATTTTGATACACTTTTTTGTTCCTAAATGACCGAACATATGATGGATTTCAGCAATTATGTCCCCAGATATGTTGCTAGGAACATACAGCTTCCATTCATTCCGCTGTCGTCTATACAACTTATCGTTAACATATTTATAAAATTTAGTTAATTTAGGGTCTATATTTCCCTCCTTAAATCTAGTGATGATCGCTTTTAGCTTATCGTCTTCCATCTGGTACTTTCCGATATTTTGGATTAACTTACGCACCTCAAGTCTCATTTTTACGGTTATGTGGTTAACTAAATATTCATGGGTGTTGTCATGAATCTCTTCTAATTTTGTATTGTGTGGATATCTACTTAAAATGTCGGCTACGATGTTTTCCTTACCCTTGCAATGAATTATATCGAATTTATACTCCTGCACTGCAAGAATCCATCGTGTAATCCGAGAATTATTTAGATGGCATTTGTTTAAGAATGTCAACGCCTTGTTGTCGGTGATGATCGTTAATGGTTGTCCGAGAACGTATATTCGGAATTTTTCTAAGCATCGGACAATACTTAAAAGCTCTTTTTCCGTAGTATAATAGTTCCGCTCAGCACCCTTGAATGTCTTACTAGTGAAGGCGATTACGCCGATCTCCCCGTCTTCATCGAGCTGGTAAAGTTGTCCTCCGTATGCGTAATCACTTGCATCACACTGTATATAATATCTCTGGTCTGGGCGTGGAAATCTTAAAACTACAGCGTCAATAAATAGATTTTTGACTCTGTCAAAGCAGTCGTTTAATTCATTCGTCCATACAAATTTGTGATTCTTCTTCAATAATTCATGGAGGGGTTGTGTTGTCTCCGCGTATTTGCTAGTAAAACGGTTATAAAAGTTAGTGAGGCCTAGGAAACCCTTTAACTGTTTCTGGTTCTTGGGTTTAGAGAAGTCCATAATGGCTTTCACTTTCTCTTCCGTAGCTTGGATGCCGCGTGTTGTTAGTTGGTATCCAAGATACGATATTTCTTTCCTGAAAAACTGTGACTTATTTAAGTTGACGGTCAAGTTATTTTCGTTAAGATTATTTAATAATGCCTCTAAATGCTCTAAGTGTGTTTTAACATCATCAGAATAGCATAGACAATCGTCCACGTATATTAATGTGTTTTTCTTAACATCTTCATTTAAGACCGTATCCAATCCGCGTGTTAGTGCCGCTGAACTGGTACTAAGGCCGAATGGTGTAACGGTGAATTGGTAGCACCTTCCCTCATACATGAACGCGGTATACTTCCTGCACTCTTTCTTCAAAGGTACTTGCCAAAAGCTGCTCGACAAATCGACAGTAGACAGATATCGCATCTCGCTGCATCTTGCCAAGATTTCATTTATTGGAGAAACGCCTTCATAGTCGGGAATAGTAACGCCGTTTATCTTTCTTGCGTCCAGGCATAGACGGACCCTTCCATCTCTTTTTATGACTGTTACGAGTGGATTTATGAACGGGCTTGTACAACGTTCAATCACACCGTATCGCAGCATTCTATCTATCTCGTCCTTTACTTTCTTCTGATAAGCAAGTGGTACAGGCCAACCCCGTTGAAAGTAGGGCGTACTGTCCGTAACTTGAAACTCATGCTCATATCCGTCTATTCTCCCCGGGCATTCCCTAAACACTCTTCTATTCTTAACAAGTATTCCCTTCAAATTTCCCAATATCTCCTCGTCTTGACAGTCCATGTTTGATATCTTCTCGTCGATGCACCTCAAGATTTCTTCTTCTTCTTCTCCATTATCAATTAGTTCCATGTTCATGATGGGTACGGCGTGCACCTCTTCATCAGCCGCATTCACTATTTCTATTTTCTTGCTGCCAATGTCGATACGACATCCTATCTCCTGTAAAAAACTTATCCCTAATATACAGTGTTTAATAAGGTCAGGTATTATTAGAAAGACACACTCATTTTTGATCCCGTCAATTTCTATGTCGCACAGTATTTGTTTTCTAATTAACTTGGACTTGTTCCCAACAGCACTAATGATTAGAGAGTTTGTCATGGGTAAAATCTCATATGGTTCAATGTCCCTTTTGTTTGCGTTGAACCATTCTTCTGACAACCCATTAATAACTGAGCCGGTGTCGACAAGTGCTAAAACTTTAATGTTATTATTAAATTGTATGATTATTTCAGGACATTTTAATATTTGTTTCGTGACGTCCTCGTCGTATTCATTCAGTAGGTCGTCTCTTAAGTCAGGTACCAGGATATTGACATTATTGGTGGGGTTGTTTTTGTTGTCGTCAAAAACTATGTCGTTCGCTGTGTAGGGGTGTTTTTTTTTTTTGTTGTTTTGGTCATTGTTCGACCTAGAATTACTGTCGTCGCTTGCCTGGCTTGTACCCGGTTTGGAGTTCAGGTATTCAACGGTGTTTACTACTCCGTGTGATTTACCCTCGTAACGGTTACCGCCGTGCGCCCGTCCTTGCCAAACTGGTTTCCTTTCACTCTCGTTCTTGTTGACAAAGTTACCACTGGGACGATCGACAGTTCCGGCTTCCCTTTCGTTCGTTATCTTATATTGCGCACGTCTATTTCCTGCGTGGCTTGATTGAATGCTAGTGTATTCAGTGATCAAGGCCTCGAAATTGGGTATGGTGACGATCCCGCGTGTTATAACGGCGATCTGCAAGTCCCTTCCAAAGTGCCTCGAAATTTTCCTTATCAGTTGGCGGTCGGTCAACGCTGGGGTTAACTGACGACTTTCCAAAAGAATCCTCTCGACGTACTGTATAGCTGTGACGGGTCCCTGCCATTCAAACCTGCCGTACTCAAGGTTGTCGCGGATAATGTCCTGTCGTTCCAACCCCCAGTACTTCAGTGTGAACGCCTCCTTGAATTCTTCGAAGGTACTTATCTGGTCCCGGATCACACGCCACCATATGCTTGCGTCCTTCTCTAGGTGTTTGCCGATCCACCTGATGTCGCTGCTCGGGTAATAGGATTCTTGAAACTCCGACAACTCCTTTAGGAACTCCATCGGGAATCTGTCGGTTCCGTCATATTTCAATTCAACCTGTATCTGACCGTTTACTACTCTGTGAGGCCCAGACTCCCCATCGGTGATCTGTCGCCGCAGTCTCTCTACTTGACACCTGAGTTCCTGGATGTGGGTTGTTTTCTCTTTGACGTTCTCGTCGAGCTTCTGTTCGGTCGTCCTTTGTCGGCCGTCTACTTCCTCGATTTTCTGTTGCAATGTGTGGTTGGCTTCACCTATCTCTTGCTGCTGCTGTCGAAGCGTGTGGTATAATTCGGTCTTCAGTTCTTCCTGCTTCTTCTGATTACTATTGATGTGTAGATCTAGCTTGTTATGGATTTTCTTCATACTAGATTGTGTGGTCTGTGCCAGGCTTTTGAGTTCTTGGTGGTCCGACTCACGAGCTTCCCACACTTCTTCAAACTTCTTATTGGTGTCATCTTTTATTTCTTTTGTAGCGTCCTCTTGTTTCTTTAAGACATCGCTTATCTTATCGTCGCAACTGGTCTTATGGTCGCGCATTTCTGATCGTATCAGCGTGAGCTGTTCGTCCATTTGTCGCTTGACGTCCTCCTTATGATTATTAAAAGTTTCATTAATTTGATCGAATTTCCGATTGATTTCTTCTTTAATTTCTTCTTTCTGTTGATTGAATTTCTGATTGATTTCTTCTTTAATTTCTTCTTTCTGTTGATTGAATTTTTCGTTAATTTCTTTGCGATTTTCGCTCAGTTCTTTTCGGTTTTCTTCTAAATTTTCTCTAATTACGGCTATATCTTCCTTCTGCTGATCGAATTTCTGATTCATTATTTTGAAGCTTTCATTATTTGTGCGCATGAAGTCCATCAACAATGAACGTAGTGATGCCTCTTCATGTGATTGCTGGGACTCTTGTGGTTGCTGTGACTCCTGTCCCCGCGCTCTGACATCTGACGTCTCCTCCGTCATATTTGGTTCGACGACTGATGAGTTTTCTTCGTTGGTGTCGGGTGCGCCCAACTGGTTGTTAACGTCAAAGTCCATGCTATCAGAACTACCGCTAGCCATTTTCGCCTTGCTTCGCGTTATCATTTACCAGTCAAGCTAACCTTACACTTATTTAATAATATCTTACGTACTATATTATTTAACTAATCTAAATACTACTGTCTGCTCTCTTTTGCCCCACGTTGGGCGCCATTTTATAGTTAGCATAAATGGGGTTTATTTATTATGCTAATAGTGATTGAATCGATATAAATGATTTACATTTAGTAAATGGGACTAGTGGTATTTTATGTGAGTTTATCACTTTCTCATATGTATCTCGCCCTAAAGCTGGATGCCATTTACATTTAATGCCAAGCGTTGTGCAGCCACTTACATTTAGTGGTGTAAGTATACTTTACATCTGTGGTAATTAATTGTGTAAACCATTTACATCTAGTGAATATTAATCTGTGCTAATTATCTGCGCGGATTAATTACTCAACAATTATGAATCATATTAATTAAAGATTTATGTAATACGTTAAAATTGATATATCTAAAATTATTTCTATTCGTCAGATTTGACTCAACACAGTGTCTGATTAAATACGATTTTATGAGTCTATTAATCAGACGTTTCAATGGTCGAGTTTATTGTATCCATTGATGTTTAGCATAAGTTATGAGATTTTTAGTGTAATACTTAGAATGAAAATACATCAATAACAAAGGTGAAATTTCAATAATGAACGCATGAATACTGTAAATTAACTACTTATTTATTACACATCTTACTGAAGTAAGTAACTATATCCTGCAAATTACATACATATTAAAACACATTATATAAATACAATTATTCAATTTATACGATGTTTCCTGAAACATAAACACATGGTACATTCAAATGCAGTAAATAATGCACATATATAAAACATACACGAATAATAAACAATCAACAATTATACTTATTCCTACCTAAAATGCGTTCATTGTTTCTCAGATAACGAATTACGTTAGTGTTATTTTATAGATTTTATGATTCATATGACTCATATATATTTATTCTCTTGGGGTTAGTTCTTTGAAAAGAGGCAACAGAACAGTAGTATATACTACTAAGATTAAGTAGACATAAAGCTTATCTTTGAGAGTGTTTATCCAATTCCGTCGTCGTGAGAAGACACTTTCTAGATGATTCGTTGAAGATCATAATCACTGTTACGCAGAGCACTGATAACTTCACTTCACTCCACTAAATCTCCACTCCCGTCATGTGTATGGTGTTGTGGTAACCCGCTGATGTCGAGTGTCCGGAGTTCAAATAGTGAGGTGTTAATGTTGTCATTAACTTGAATTGTTCTGAAAGTTTGCCATATTTGTGTACATGGTTAACTGTGCCGTCTATTTGGGTGTATCGCGTACTGCGTGCTTAATTGTTTGGTATAGTTTATTCACCTAATTGTTCAACATGGTGATACGTTATGATGTGAGAATGTTTGAGGTGACACTCACTGTTCTACTTTAAATGTTAATTAGTATATTATTATGTGCGCGTCAGTTGAGGTTTCAAGTCCCGTGCACATTTATAGTTTATGTTTCCGCACAGAATTGTGTATAAGTGTGACTATACCGATGTCTTTGTTCACTTATGAATTTACAAATTAGTGAATCCGGTCGGTCGACATAATCAATCGTCTGTCTATCGTACGCACTAACTTCTGACTATTAATTGCGACTATCAACTGCTACTATTAACTACATACTCTTGACTACCGACTGACTGTTAACTGCGACTAACTGTTCGATTGAACGACTTGACTACTCGATTGAATACTTGACTATCCGATTGAAAGTTACTGACTCTCGATTAACTACTTGACTGCCCGATTGAAAATTACTGACTCGCGATTAACTACTTGACTGCCCGATTGAAAATTACTGACTCTCGATTAACTACTTGACTGCCCGCTCCGCGTCTTCGCCAAACAGTTTTATTGGAACATCTTACCCATAAGTCTAAGTTTCGATCTCTACGCCTTCTAGGGCTCTTGATTGGTCGTACAAATTCCTACCCTTCTGTAGATCTCATCCTCTGTTTCACGATTCGTCGGCCGAACCCTTCCTACTCTCTCCACGAGCTCTCTTAGAAGACGCTTGATGCTGGTTGGTCGTCGTCATCCCCGGAGTGTTTCATGTGACGAGCGTAGCACAGATTCTAAGAAATTAGGGTAATTTCATGGCCTTCTGTTATCCTTTGTTTAGACTTTCCCTAAGGTTCTGACTGAGCTTTTGTTAACAGACTCCAAAGTCTTGGTTAATTGTCTAAGTTCCACGACGTTCGTTCCGCCGATTATCAACCCTTCGTTGTCTTCATTTCGGTGAAACTCTACTTTTCAGTCGTAAATTTCAGTAAACTGTCAAGGGTTTGTTTTCACGCTGTGCAGGATACACTGGCAGTATTCACTGAGTTACGTCTATTGTCTATCTCTCCGTTAAAATTGCTCTGTACTCCCTTTGTAACATAGTAAAGCTTTTCATAATTGAGCAGTTACGCTTCGCCTCCACAGCAGGCGTTCCATCTCGATTCCGTGTAACTCGGCAGCTGTACGAAGTCTTTGTTTCAGATTGTTGGGTGCTGTAAATTTTGACAAACGGCTAGCTGTCAGTGACGCCTTGAAATACTCATTGTGTGCAGTGCTCAGACATTTTTTCTTTGTCTTCGCTCTGTCGTCGGGTTTGACGTGCCCTCGATTCGTCATTATTTACGACCTGGGCTTGTGTCCGTCGACTTGAGTGTGGGAACGTGTCACTTGATCGAGGAATTAAAATTTTTTAAAATTTCGATCATTACATTGTCCCCAAATTGGATTGGATGTTGGACTTCGGGAGACATCTGATCCAATTTCTGCGCTCTGTCCCAGTCGTGGATGTCTGCTTCGGAATGGACATGGTTGACTGACATCTATCTCTCATAGGAAGCAATTAATTGTTATTCCCCATCTTAATGTTTTATATGGTCATATGAATTTATTGCCGCACATCTGAGTGAATGAACGCATTTTTTACACTTTGTCTGTCCATATGTGGACTGTACAATACGATTTCGAGTAAATAATTGAATTTAAGACATGGACGTTTGTCCATTTGACAGTTTGTCTCGTTACTCTTTATACACAATGTATTAGATAAGCTGTAGATTAGCTACCCATTATATTAATCGATCTTATGTCGATGACCTATATAGCAATAAAATACTTTTAAACTTGTCATTACTGTCTCTAGAATACAGTTGATACTAACAAATATATACATATGATCAATTCGTAACATATTATAAATGATTACATTGGTAAAAGAAACATACATATTAATTAAATAGTTAAGGAATCAGCATACTTCGTGATGCATACTCTTAAAGTTATAAAACAATCGTCCATTTCGAATTATTATTTACATAAACAAATTATTCGAGTCTCTACATTTTAACAAGTTATTATTCATAATTATTAACGTCTTTGGTGTCCTGTGTCATAGTATTACACTGTCCGTCTGACACATGGTACATTTCACAAATCACTTTCTGTATATGTTGATATTCATATGTCTAATTAACATAACGAATGACAATTATGTGCTGATCACAAACACAGTTAGCATGGAAATACAGACTAAACACAACAAGTAAAATGCATATCATTATTTGGTCAGCTGGACTGGCCGCGCGAGCAAATTACCTAAACTATGTCTTCTGCTGGTCGCCGGGAGTCGTCGCTACCACTCGTGTTATCTATACTTCCGTTCGCTGGCTCATGATACGCCTTAATTTGCCGTATATTAAATTTTCCTCTCGTCTTCCAGCTATCGCACTCCACGAGCTCATATGTGGCCTCGCCGATGATGCGGTTAATTTTATATGGTCCTGCGAAAAGTTCGAAGAACTTGTCAATTCTCTTTGACGCAGCGTCGGATTGGTGGAATGCTCTCACCAGAACCTTGTCGCCAATCGCAAATTTTGTGATTTTCTTCTTCTCATTACAGCGTTTCGCGTGTTTCTCTCGCTTCTCCTTTATCTTTACAAATATATTGTTTTCGCGTTTTCCTTCGCTGCTAATGACTCCTTTGTCCAAGCATTGCTCCCATGCTCGTGTAGGTCTCGTGCCGAGGTGTGCTTCGTGAGGGGTTATTTCGATCGTCTCGTGATACACCTCGTTTAGACACGCTTCAATCGTTTTCACGTATTGGGACCATTTAGTGTGTTGGTCACTTATGAAAATGCGAAATAAGTTTCCCAGTTGCCGGTTAATCCGTTCGGCAAGGTTGGTACATGGATTACGTATTGCAGTAAACTTTGGTTGTATGTCCAACTCCTTTAGACCGTTGACCCATCTCTTGGATGTGAACTGTGTTCCGTTGTCCGTCAAAATGGTCCGCGGACGTCCAAATAGTTCGCAATACGTTTTTATCCTCCGCAACGTCGTAGTGGTTGTTGCTCTCCGGAGGGTGAATAACTTGACATATTTCGTGAAATTATCCACTATGACCAATAAATATTTGACTCCACCCGTTCCTGTCGGTAGGGGTCCATAATAATCTGCGCTTACCAGATCTCCTTTGGCCGTAGGTATCACAGCGCGTGTGCCACCAAATAGCTCTCTGTTGTTGGTGTCTTTGCACTTCTGGCATAGGTCACAGGTTTTTATATATGTTTTTATTTTCTTTGACATCCGGTCGAATGTGAAATGTTCCTGGATCATTTTGATACACTTTTTTGTTCCTAAATGACCGAACATATGATGGATTTCAGCAATTATGTCCCCAGATATGTTGCTAGGAACATACAGCTTCCATTCATTCCGCTGTCGTCTATACAACTTATCGTTAACATATTTATAAAATTTAGTTAATTTAGGGTCTATATTTCCCTCCTTAAATCTAGTGATGATCGCTTTTAGCTTATCGTCTTCCATCTGGTACTTTCCGATATTTTGGATTAACTTACGCACCTCAAGTCTCATTTTTACGGTTATGTGGTTAACTAAATATTCATGGGTGTTGTCATGAATCTCTTCTAATTTTGTATTGTGTGGATATCTACTTAAAATGTCGGCTACGATGTTTTCCTTACCCTTGCAATGAATTATATCGAATTTATACTCCTGCACTGCAAGAATCCATCGTGTAATCCGAGAATTATTTAGATGGCATTTGTTTAAGAATGTCAACGCCTTGTTGTCGGTGATGATCGTTAATGGTTGTCCGAGAACGTATATTCGGAATTTTTCTAAGCATCGGACAATACTTAAAAGCTCTTTTTCCGTAGTATAATAGTTCCGCTCAGCACCCTTGAATGTCTTACTAGTGAAGGCGATTACGCCGATCTCCCCGTCTTCATCGAGCTGGTAAAGTTGTCCTCCGTATGCGTAATCACTTGCATCACACTGTATATAATATCTCTGGTCTGGGCGTGGAAATCTTAAAACTACAGCGTCAATAAATAGATTTTTGACTCTGTCAAAGCAGTCGTTTAATTCATTCGTCCATACAAATTTGTGATTCTTCTTCAATAATTCATGGAGGGGTTGTGTTGTCTCCGCGTATTTGCTAGTAAAACGGTTATAAAAGTTAGTGAGGCCTAGGAAACCCTTTAACTGTTTCTGGTTCTTGGGTTTAGAGAAGTCCATAATGGCTTTCACTTTCTCTTCCGTAGCTTGGATGCCGCGTGTTGTTAGTTGGTATCCAAGATACGATATTTCTTTCCTGAAAAACTGTGACTTATTTAAGTTGACGGTCAAGTTATTTTCGTTAAGATTATTTAATAATGCCTCTAAATGCTCTAAGTGTGTTTTAACATCATCAGAATAGCATAGACAATCGTCCACGTATATTAATGTGTTTTTCTTAACATCTTCATTTAAGACCGTATCCAATCCGCGTGTTAGTGCCGCTGAACTGGTACTAAGGCCGAATGGTGTAACGGTGAATTGGTAGCACCTTCCCTCATACATGAACGCGGTATACTTCCTGCACTCTTTCTTCAAAGGTACTTGCCAAAAGCTGCTCGACAAATCGACAGTAGACAGATATCGCATCTCGCTGCATCTTGCCAAGATTTCATTTATTGGAGAAACGCCTTCATAGTCGGGAATAGTAACGCCGTTTATCTTTCTTGCGTCCAGGCATAGACGGACCCTTCCATCTCTTTTTATGACTGTTACGAGTGGATTTATGAACGGGCTTGTACAACGTTCAATCACACCGTATCGCAGCATTCTATCTATCTCGTCCTTTACTTTCTTCTGATAAGCAAGTGGTACAGGCCAACCCCGTTGAAAGTAGGGCGTACTGTCCGTAACTTGAAACTCATGCTCATATCCGTCTATTCTCCCCGGGCATTCCCTAAACACTCTTCTATTCTTAACAAGTATTCCCTTCAAATTTCCCAATATCTCCTCGTCTTGACAGTCCATGTTTGATATCTTCTCGTCGATGCACCTCAAGATTTCTTCTTCTTCTTCTCCATTATCAATTAGTTCCATGTTCATGATGGGTACGGCGTGCACCTCTTCATCAGCCGCATTCACTATTTCTATTTTCTTGCTGCCAATGTCGATACGACATCCTATCTCCTGTAAAAAACTTATCCCTAATATACAGTGTTTAATAAGGTCAGGTATTATTAGAAAGACACACTCATTTTTGATCCCGTCAATTTCTATGTCGCACAGTATTTGTTTTCTAATTAACTTGGACTTGTTCCCAACAGCACTAATGATTAGAGAGTTTGTCATGGGTAAAATCTCATATGGTTCAATGTCCCTTTTGTTTGCGTTGAACCATTCTTCTGACAACCCATTAATAACTGAGCCGGTGTCGACAAGTGCTAAAACTTTAATGTTATTATTAAATTGTATGATTATTTCAGGACATTTTAATATTTGTTTCGTGACGTCCTCGTCGTATTCATTCAGTAGGTCGTCTCTTAAGTCAGGTACCAGGATATTGACATTATTGGTGGGGTTGTTTTTGTTGTCGTCAAAAACTATGTCGTTCGCTGTGTAGGGGTGTTTTTTTTTTTTGTTGTTTTGGTCATTGTTCGACCTAGAATTACTGTCGTCGCTTGCCTGGCTTGTACCCGGTTTGGAGTTCAGGTATTCAACGGTGTTTACTACTCCGTGTGATTTACCCTCGTAACGGTTACCGCCGTGCGCCCGTCCTTGCCAAACTGGTTTCCTTTCACTCTCGTTCTTGTTGACAAAGTTACCACTGGGACGATCGACAGTTCCGGCTTCCCTTTCGTTCGTTATCTTATATTGCGCACGTCTATTTCCTGCGTGGCTTGATTGAATGCTAGTGTATTCAGTGATCAAGGCCTCGAAATTGGGTATGGTGACGATCCCGCGTGTTATAACGGCGATCTGCAAGTCCCTTCCAAAGTGCCTCGAAATTTTCCTTATCAGTTGGCGGTCGGTCAACGCTGGGGTTAACTGACGACTTTCCAAAAGAATCCTCTCGACGTACTGTATAGCTGTGACGGGTCCCTGCCATTCAAACCTGCCGTACTCAAGGTTGTCGCGGATAATGTCCTGTCGTTCCAACCCCCAGTACTTCAGTGTGAACGCCTCCTTGAATTCTTCGAAGGTACTTATCTGGTCCCGGATCACACGCCACCATATGCTTGCGTCCTTCTCTAGGTGTTTGCCGATCCACCTGATGTCGCTGCTCGGGTAATAGGATTCTTGAAACTCCGACAACTCCTTTAGGAACTCCATCGGGAATCTGTCGGTTCCGTCATATTTCAATTCAACCTGTATCTGACCGTTTACTACTCTGTGAGGCCCAGACTCCCCATCGGTGATCTGTCGCCGCAGTCTCTCTACTTGACACCTGAGTTCCTGGATGTGGGTTGTTTTCTCTTTGACGTTCTCGTCGAGCTTCTGTTCGGTCGTCCTTTGTCGGCCGTCTACTTCCTCGATTTTCTGTTGCAATGTGTGGTTGGCTTCACCTATCTCTTGCTGCTGCTGTCGAAGCGTGTGGTATAATTCGGTCTTCAGTTCTTCCTGCTTCTTCTGATTACTATTGATGTGTAGATCTAGCTTGTTATGGATTTTCTTCATACTAGATTGTGTGGTCTGTGCCAGGCTTTTGAGTTCTTGGTGGTCCGACTCACGAGCTTCCCACACTTCTTCAAACTTCTTATTGGTGTCATCTTTTATTTCTTTTGTAGCGTCCTCTTGTTTCTTTAAGACATCGCTTATCTTATCGTCGCAACTGGTCTTATGGTCGCGCATTTCTGATCGTATCAGCGTGAGCTGTTCGTCCATTTGTCGCTTGACGTCCTCCTTATGATTATTAAAAGTTTCATTAATTTGATCGAATTTCCGATTGATTTCTTCTTTAATTTCTTCTTTCTGTTGATTGAATTTCTGATTGATTTCTTCTTTAATTTCTTCTTTCTGTTGATTGAATTTTTCGTTAATTTCTTTGCGATTTTCGCTCAGTTCTTTTCGGTTTTCTTCTAAATTTTCTCTAATTACGGCTATATCTTCCTTCTGCTGATCGAATTTCTGATTCATTATTTTGAAGCTTTCATTATTTGTGCGCATGAAGTCCATCAACAATGAACGTAGTGATGCCTCTTCATGTGATTGCTGGGACTCTTGTGGTTGCTGTGACTCCTGTCCCCGCGCTCTGACATCTGACGTCTCCTCCGTCATATTTGGTTCGACGACTGATGAGTTTTCTTCGTTGGTGTCGGGTGCGCCCAACTGGTTGTTAACGTCAAAGTCCATGCTATCAGAACTACCGCTAGCCATTTTCGCCTTGCTTCGCGTTATCATTTACCAGTCAAGCTAACCTTACACTTATTTAATAATATCTTACGTACTATATTATTTAACTAATCTAAATACTACTGTCTGCTCTCTTTTGCCCCACGTTGGGCGCCATTTTATAGTTAGCATAAATGGGGTTTATTTATTATGCTAATAGTGATTGAATCGATATAAATGATTTACATTTAGTAAATGGGACTAGTGGTATTTTATGTGAGTTTATCACTTTCTCATATGTATCTCGCCCTAAAGCTGGATGCCATTTACATTTAATGCCAAGCGTTGTGCAGCCACTTACATTTAGTGGTGTAAGTATACTTTACATCTGTGGTAATTAATTGTGTAAACCATTTACATCTAGTGAATATTAATCTGTGCTAATTATCTGCGCGGATTAATTACTCAACAATTATGAATCATATTAATTAAAGATTTATGTAATACGTTAAAATTGATATATCTAAAATTATTTCTATTCGTCAGATTTGACTCAACACAGTGTCTGATTAAATACGATTTTATGAGTCTATTAATCAGACGTTTCAATGGTCGAGTTTATTGTATCCATTGATGTTTAGCATAAGTTATGAGATTTTTAGTGTAATACTTAGAATGAAAATACATCAATAACAAAGGTGAAATTTCAATAATGAACGCATGAATACTGTAAATTAACTACTTATTTATTACACATCTTACTGAAGTAAGTAACTATATCCTGCAAATTACATACATATTAAAACACATTATATAAATACAATTATTCAATTTATACGATGTTTCCTGAAACATAAACACATGGTACATTCAAATGCAGTAAATAATGCACATATATAAAACATACACGAATAATAAACAATCAACAATTATACTTATTCCTACCTAAAATGCGTTCATTGTTTCTCAGATAACGAATTACGTTAGTGTTATTTTATAGATTTTATGATTCATATGACTCATATATATTTATTCTCTTGGGGTTAGTTCTTTGAAAAGAGGCAACAGAACAGTAGTATATACTACTAAGATTAAGTAGACATAAAGCTTATCTTTGAGAGTGTTTATCCAATTCCGTCGTCGTGAGAAGACACTTTCTAGATGATTCGTTGAAGATCATAATCACTGTTACGCAGAGCACTGATAACTTCACTTCACTCCACTAAATCTCCACTCCCGTCATGTGTATGGTGTTGTGGTAACCCGCTGATGTCGAGTGTCCGGAGTTCAAATAGTGAGGTGTTAATGTTGTCATTAACTTGAATTGTTCTGAAAGTTTGCCATATTTGTGTACATGGTTAACTGTGCCGTCTATTTGGGTGTATCGCGTACTGCGTGCTTAATTGTTTGGTATAGTTTATTCACCTAATTGTTCAACATGGTGATACGTTATGATGTGAGAATGTTTGAGGTGACACTCACTGTTCTACTTTAAATGTTAATTAGTATATTATTATGTGCGCGTCAGTTGAGGTTTCAAGTCCCGTGCACATTTATAGTTTATGTTTCCGCACAGAATTGTGTATAAGTGTGACTATACCGATGTCTTTGTTCACTTATGAATTTACAAATTAGTGAATCCGGTCGGTCGACATAATCAATCGTCTGTCTATCGTACGCACTAACTTCTGACTATTAATTGCGACTATCAACTGCTACTATTAACTACATACTCTTGACTACCGACTGACTGTTAACTGCGACTAACTGTTCGATTGAACGACTTGACTACTCGATTGAATACTTGACTATCCGATTGAAAGTTACTGACTCTCGATTAACTACTTGACTGCCCGATTGAAAATTACTGACTCGCGATTAACTACTTGACTGCCCGATTGAAAATTACTGACTCTCGATTAACTACTTGACTGCCCGCTCCGCGTCTTCGCCAAACAGTTTTATTGGAACATCTTACCCATAAGTCTAAGTTTCGATCTCTACGCCTTCTAGGGCTCTTGATTGGTCGTACAAATTCCTACCCTTCTGTAGATCTCATCCTCTGTTTCACGATTCGTCGGCCGAACCCTTCCTACTCTCTCCACGAGCTCTCTTAGAAGACGCTTGATGCTGGTTGGTCGTCGTCATCCCCGGAGTGTTTCATGTGACGAGCGTAGCACAGATTCTAAGAAATTAGGGTAATTTCATGGCCTTCTGTTATCCTTTGTTTAGACTTTCCCTAAGGTTCTGACTGAGCTTTTGTTAACAGACTCCAAAGTCTTGGTTAATTGTCTAAGTTCCACGACGTTCGTTCCGCCGATTATCAACCCTTCGTTGTCTTCATTTCGGTGAAACTCTACTTTTCAGTCGTAAATTTCAGTAAACTGTCAAGGGTTTGTTTTCACGCTGTGCAGGATACACTGGCAGTATTCACTGAGTTACGTCTATTGTCTATCTCTCCGTTAAAATTGCTCTGTACTCCCTTTGTAACATAGTAAAGCTTTTCATAATTGAGCAGTTACGCTTCGCCTCCACAGCAGGCGTTCCATCTCGATTCCGTGTAACTCGGCAGCTGTACGAAGTCTTTGTTTCAGATTGTTGGGTGCTGTAAATTTTGACAAACGGCTAGCTGTCAGTGACGCCTTGAAATACTCATTGTGTGCAGTGCTCAGACATTTTTTCTTTGTCTTCGCTCTGTCGTCGGGTTTGACGTGCCCTCGATTCGTCATTATTTACGACCTGGGCTTGTGTCCGTCGACTTGAGTGTGGGAACGTGTCACTTGATCGAGGAATTAAAATTTTTTAAAATTTCGATCATTACAATACTATTGTGTGACTTACACCCTTTTATTCTTACTGGTACTTTTCAAAATAACCGGCAGTGTGTCCGTCACAGTTTCTCCTCTAAATTGGTACTTGACACAGTTTCCATTATCTTACATTTGCAGGCTGTAAATCTCGTGTTTTAGTCGAGTCTGTCACGGCCAACCTTGTTCCCTATTGTACATCTATGTGAAACGTACTTGCATTGTCTGAAGTAAACGTTCACTTGACACTTCGACACACATTTCTTTATTTATTGCTCGAGGCCTGAGTAGGTGTGTCATGCTGAATGTAACGTCTTTTCAGTCATACTAAAATTTTTAAATTTTTGGTTGTTACATAGGTCCCCAAATCGGATTTGATGTTGGATTAGCGGAAGACACTCTAATCCGATTTCTGCGCTCTGTGTTTGTTGTGGGAGTCCCCTCTGATAAAGTCGCGGTCAATGACCTACTTTCCTCTGCTTGGGGTATATGGGTATATATTCTCTATATTTGGTCGTAAACTACCTCTGGGAATTTATTGCCGTGCATCTGAGGAAAGATGAACGCATTTTCACACATTTGCATATCTAATTAGATATGGGATTATGTACAATAATAATAATAATAGCTGTGGATGGCTGTGCCGTCCGCTTATAATCTAACACATGAAATAATGATTTTCGACATGAAATACAATTATTCATGTATCGTTTAAATATCATTATGATAGCTAATGTTCTTAGTCTATCTTGAACATTTAAAATACAATTTACGACCTGTAAATACACATTGATACTTTCACTAATTATTATTGAGTATCACTCACAATACGTGTTACTATCATCTATACTGATTATATTGATTAGAAATTTATATACATTATTCAGGAACAATTAACAATTCACTTGAGATCATTATGATTATAGATAACTTTGTTTTATATCACTCAGATTTGATTAATTAATCTAACATCTTCGGGTGTCTATAAAACTCGTTATAACGTCTTTTCGCAATTTATTGCTGCACATTCAATTGAACTTTTCACATCTTAAGTGTCTTTTCTATTTAAATTTCCATTAACACTGGCTATATACATGTAATTAATGTCGTTAGGTTGCCACATCGTGACTTAAGAACTCCTTGTACAGAATCTTTACATTATACACTAATAAGATATACATCATACCGATTAGCTAGTTGGACCGGTTTTCGCGGGACATTCACCTTATGTGTTGATCCGCCTCCTAATCCACTAGTCTAACTGATTGTCGATGCACTTTCGTTTTCCTTTGAGACTTGTGATTTCGTCTCAAAGTATCTCTTCAGCAACCGTACGTTGAAAATACCCCTCAGTTTTCCATTGCTATCGCACTCAGCGAGCTCGTATGTCGCGTTACCAAGGACACGATTAACCTTGTATGGTCCGGTGTATAACTCGAAAAACTTGTCAATCCTTTTCATTGCGGCGTCGGATTGGTGGTAGCTCCTCAACAGCACCTTATCGCCGGTAGCAAATTTAGTAATTTTCTTACCATCATTGATACGTTTAGCATATTTCTCTCTTTTGTCTTTTATTTTTACAAACACATTAATATTGGGATTGTGTTCATTGTTGATGACATCTTTGTCCAGCCACTTCTCCCATGCGCGGGTCGGCTTCTTTCCTAAGTGTGCCTCGTGGGGTGTTATTTCTATTGTTTCGTGGTACGTTTCATTGATACATGTCTCAATTACTCCGACGTATCTTGACCACTTGCTATGTTGGTCGTGTACCAGGATCCTGAATAGATTTCCCAGTTGGCGGTTAATCCTTTCCGCTAAGTTCGCTCGAGGATTCCTTATCGCCGTGTATCTTGGTTGTATTCCCAGCTCCTCGAGACCTTTGACCCATCTTTCGGCGGTAAATTGCGTGCCGTTGTCGGTTAAAATGACTCTCGGTCGTCCATACTTCGTACAGTAGTCGCTGATCCGTCGTAGTGTCGTGGTGGTTGTCGCTCTTCTTAGTGTGAATAGTTTGACAAACTTTGTGAAGTTGTCCACCATGACAAGCAAGTGTTTGACACCTCCTGTACCTGTTGGTAAGGTCCATAGTAATCAACACTTACTATGTCACCTCTGGCTGATGGTATCATGGCCTTTGTTCCGCCAAAGAGCATCCTGTTGTTCGTATCCTTGTACCGTTGGCAAGAGTCACAAGTTTGGATATATACTTTCACTTTCTTGATCAAGCTGTCGATCGTGAAGTGCTCTTGTAACATTTTTATACACCTTTTCGGGCCTAGGTGTCCGTACATTTGGTGTATCTCTGCAATTAGATCCTTCGACACGCTGTCAGGAATGTATAGTTTCCATTCGCCGCGTCGTCGTCGGTACAACTTATCATTAACAATTGTACTTAAAAAAGATTTAAAATATAATGTTTCTTTCTAAGGTAATGGTGTTCTTTGAGTTGTTAATAAAGATCGGAAAAATGCGTTAAAGTAAAAATACAATGCATCACAATGTTATAAATCTAATTCTTAATAACTAACAAAGTACAGATATCTGTATTAGTGTTGGTTTAAATTTGTTGATATTCAGAAGTTGCTTACTCGTTAAACAGCGACCTCACCACAATTTCAAAATGGCCGACTGCCTTTGTGCCGTATTTGAGATTATGCTCCTTCCAATGTTAGATTAAAATTGGTTTAAGTAATATAATGTTCATAATCTCTTGGAAAATAGTTTATTGAGGTTTATAAGTGTCTGGATTAACTGTGTTTTTAAGTTGAAACGGTGTTGTGACGTGATGTAGTTGACTCGTATAGTTAACCAAAATCCTCACCAACTCTGCTTACGATAGAAGATGACGCTCACGTGAGAGGTGGTCAATTTCATCAAATTGCCATCAGTGTTAAGTTTTTTCTCGTTTTCGGATTCGTGTATTGTGTTGAATGCCTCTTCAATTATCTGTTTATTGCATATTTTTGTTTCTTGGTGTGAAATTTACTGGTTTAATATTAAAACTTGATTCTCAGCTACACGCTGTTGAACTTTTCAGTTTAACGTTTAACAATTGAGTGAGTACAAAATACGTGTATTTTCCGTTGATGACCCTGTTTTTGTGTTCTGTGATTGGTTCAAATTCCATGACCTCGGATCACGTGACTTTACATTATTTGAAATCTAGGGCATTCATTTCTGTCACCTCATATTATTTTTGTTTATTTTGATTTTAATTTATATTTGATCTACACCATGTCATTGCTTGATAAAATTAAATAATTTTGATACCAAATGTGCCCCATTTCGACCCATTATTTACTGTCTTGACATGTTTATAATTTTGTGTTTCTTAGGACTTGACCTAATCTTGCCTGACATTTGTTATTGTTTGTTTTGCTAATTTAATATATTCTAATATGATTATCCTTACTACTAACAACAATTCTAGGTATCCTTACTTTACATATAACATCACAGTTTTAAATACCTACTCATACATTTCCTATGATAACAATAATACTGGTACCATATCAACTCAATGGCCTGTCATATATGCTATAATTATGCTTCCTATCTATCTTGTTACAGTTATGGTAGGTTTATACATATAATTTTATCACTACCTTTCCTGTTTTATTACTGTTAGGCTTTGTGTTCATTTTTATTTAATTTAGTGATGTTTATGCTGGATAATTTAGTGTTATTTGAGTTTGACTCAGTTCTTTTGATCTAAAGGCCTAGCATTTATTTGTTTTTATACAATATTTACTTATACACAATGATATGCCCCAATTACCTGGTTATGACCTTTTATATATTTTTCTAAACTAACATATCTTAAATAATTTACAAACTTTTAAACAAATGGTTATAACAACTTAAATTATGGTGTATACTGACCCCTTCTATCAACTAGTTACAATGCAACAAAACTTGGGCGTTTAACACCTTAATTCATTGGGTATGTAAACCCTTTCTATTAATTACTTATATCACAACAAACATGGGTGTCTAATACATTAACTTATTAAATCTATTAGCCTCTATTTACGAATTACTACACAATAAACATGGTTCTTTTAGAAAATCCTTAAACTATATATTACTACTACTTTCTGGTTCTTACTACTTTTTATTTGTTTCATAAGACCACTATCTCACTTTTTACTCCTCCCCCACTGTTTATACCATGATCTCTGATCATCACTGATTTCTTTTGTATTACACCCCCCACTGCACTTGTCTTAATATCGTTTAATTACAATCTTTTTCTATACTAGTACATGCATTTCATTTTATTCACTTTACTGCATTGAATTTTTAAGTTAGTTTGCTTGTTATTTGATCTTTATCTTTTATGTTATCATCAATTAATTTTGGGTGGTTTTATTTGATTCTGGACCTAATTGTAAGGTATTTAGGTTTAATCTTCTTTTCTCAATGTTTTTTACCCTAGTTCTTTGCCTCTTCATTTCGTTATTTATTCAATGTTGACTCCACTTTTTTGCAGTCTGTCGCATGTTTCATTTTATTCATTCTGATGTTCGTGGTTTGTTTTATTTGTACCTCTCACTTACCATATCTATTGGGTTTATCACGTTATTATAGTTTTCTTTGTGTTTCTCTTCTAATTTTTCATTATAACTACTGTGTTGCACTTTTATCAATATTTATTTATTCTTCATCGACTGCTTTTGTTTTAATTTGGGATTGACATACTATGCTTATTATACACTTATTTTTTAAGTTTTCTATCATCCATGACTATATATACTAGTACTCATGACTGGTGTTTTACTATTATATCAGATTATATGTCTATGGTGATGAAACGTACCGTCACAATATATACTCGATAAACGATAAAATTAAACAAAATGAAGATAACTGGATACAACACATAAATAGAATGGTGACTCGAGAATACCAAAAAAAAGATAATCCAGTATAAGCCTCTTGTAGAACGAGATAGAGACAGACCAAGAATACGTTGGCTGTGAAGGCGGGACAGGCTGCAAACCTAATCCTTGAAGAAGAAGAAGAAGAAGAAGAAGAAGAAGAAGAAGAAGAAGAAGAAGAAGAAGAAGAAGAAGAATAAGAAGACTTTTGGAACGACGTACGGAAAGTGGTAATCATGAGTCTCCCCGACGATTCACTTTCTACCATTTTCTCTACTTCCGCTTCCGTCAATGATTCAATGGAGTCCCACACAATGGCGCCCCTAAGGCTTATAATGACGCAACACTTTAGGTATACGGCTTACATTCATTCTTGTCATTTGTTCTTCCCAATTCGGCGTATATTTCTGCCCTCCCTCTTCAGCGACTCCACATTCATTTCAATCCGTATGGCTGTGTTTCTTATCCTATCTTCGTTCGTATATCTTTTAATTCTGCTTTGATTTGTTCTTATCGCTGGAAATAATTTTAGTTCATACAAATTTTATTAAAATCTTTAAGAATCCATTACTGGTGCGCTCTAGGATAAAGATAACCTTTGAGGATCATTCCGAAGAACTATGTGAAAAATAACTTTACACGGAAAAGATAGTGGTCTCCAAGGATTAGGACTGTCGAAACAGATGGTGTCACGATGAAACGTCGTGTGTAAGCGGTGAGAAAATTTTAAAGTAGCATGCCTCATCACAACTACCTTGGGAAATAGAAGCTTCCACAACAGGAAAAGAAAAAGGAGAACTACAATGGAAACAATAAGAACATAAGGAGATGAAGGAAAAGAAGAAGAAGGAGAAGAAGACGATGACGATGATGACGACGACGACGATGATGATGATGATGGTGGGTGGTGGTGGTGGTGGTGGTGGTGATGAAGGAAGAACGAGAAAAAGAAGTAGGAGATGACGACGGAAATATATTAAAGAAACGATGAAGTTGTGTTAAATCGTTTATCTGAGTATCTGATGATACGCAATGCGCAGTGTTTAGTTAGGGGAGTTGGGGAAAACATTAAACGCATTTACGGTAAGCCTACCTTACTCGTATCGTATAAAACAGTTTACGATCAAGCACATATAACGTTAAGTGGGTGTGGGTTATTTACCGGCTTAACGATTTATCGCTGGCGGAGAGACAGCGTTGCTCCTCCCCACTCAAATGTAGCAGTGTGCGGTCATAAAACCTAAAATCAATACCAGCAGTCCTACGCTGCAAACTTTAAATTAAATAAACATTTGTGACGACTAAATCTGTGTGTATATAAAATAATTGAATTGTTTTTTTTTCCTCTTCTCTTATCTATTGGTGTGTGTGTGTGTGTGTGTGTGTGTGTGTGTGTGTGTTCGTGAGAGAGAGAGAGAGAGAGAGAGAGAGAGAGAGAGAGAGAGAGAGAGTGTGTAGGCTTAGTAGGACTATCTTCATCTTACTGAGTTATTACTTTTGTTTTAACACCAATAATGAGATTAAACAAGCAGGTAGCCGACTCTGCAAAATACTTGGGCACATCCGCCTAGACAGACAGCTTACAAGGCGCAACAACATTTGGATGAAGACGAAACAACTGGACATCAAGTTTCGCAAGAATTATTGTTGGCTCCTGGGCAGAAAATCATTACTGTCAACACGAAATAATACTGTCTACAACCATGTGTCAACATTTACGGCTTACAACTTTGGGGAACTGCTTCCAAGTCCAACATCGTTAAAATGGAAAGTACCCCCCACATGCGCATGCGCGCGCCCGTAAAGTAATATTTCAAACATATTGTTACGATGGTCTCAGTGATCGTCGTATGGTACAGTGGAAAACAAAATACAAGACACCAATGAAGTCACTAATAACCAGCTTTAATTAACACTATTAATAATTACAATTTGTAATAAATTTGTACAATAATCCGAGCAAAATTTATCCACACGCAATAATAATGTCAACTAATAGAGTCCCGCACAATTATAACACAATAACGCTTCACCACAATACTTCGAACCTCACTTGAATAAGTCGCCACTTAAACTCACTGTGTAATCGCCCGACGTAAACTGAACCGACCGTCGCTGGATGCTTATATTTATACCCCGCTGAGATGCCAGTTGGATGACGTGTAAACAATAATTTCAGGGGTTTAAAATTTGTTTAAATGTGCGATTTATTAAAAATTAAATTTCTCTCCTTTTTACATTTCCTAGTTTTTTTTTACTTTTTTTTATTAATGTAATCGTCACACGTGGAAGTAAAAAAAACAATAGTGATGGCGAATGTTCGTGTTTACGATAGTCACTCTTTACGATATACTATTATTATTATTGTTATTATTATTATTTTGTGTAATCGTAAAAAAATAGGTTGCTGTCTTTAGAACCTATCAGTGCTTACATCACCAAATGGCAGTCCTATACTGCGGTATAATATTTTTAGTCGCTTTAATTTCTTTTTTGGTGGGGTGTTTCAGTGACGAACGAGCACAAAGACAAGAGGATCGCGGTGAAGAAGGAGAAAGCTGAACTACCCGCGGACGGAAAGCTGGAGAAGAAAGACAACGACCTGAAGAACGACATCAACGTGAACGATCTGGCCCAGACGAACTCTCGCTTCAGTTGGCAGACTAAAATGCCATACGGACAAGGTGAGTACATTACACTGTTTCTATGGAAACCAGACTCTGTGCATGGAACGTCGGTCTACGGTTGTGGACTTTGAAAACGTCGTGTGCGGTCGCCAGCAGGAGATTGCTAACAATCCAAAAGAATTATTCCGGGAATCAGGTGTAGTCCTGATTATTGAAAATGTAAAAATAATTGTATTTCACTAAATAATACTAAGTTTTTTATTGTAACCATCATCATCGTTTAAAAAATACAGTGGAACCTCGATTAAACGAATCTCAAAGGGATTATAAAATATCGAGGAATTCGTCAAAGCGAGGTTCGTGTTTTGAAGATTAAGATAACAAAAGATCATGTTATCAAGGTCCTGCTTCATAACATTCGGCTTACTGAGATCGCTGCCGTCGGTAATTTGTCTTATAGAGGTCAAATTCGTGCTATAGAGGTGTTATACAGGTTAATTAGTACAGTATTTTGATCTCAAATCAACGAAAATTCGGCTTATCAAAGTTTTTGACGAAGGAATTTTGGGTTATAGGGGTATTTTCAACATTGAGTGTTATGGGACATTCAAGGGGATTGAAAAAAACAATCGTGTTATTGAGGTTCGTGGTATCGAGGTGTCACTGTATAATAAATTTGACTTGAAGTTTTTCACAAGAAAGTTATCAAACATAATTTAAGTTTATTATGTTGTCAAACTATGATTAACGGAACGAATCTGGTCGCTCGACACTCGGTAGACATTTTACTAATATACTTGAGCAGCATAATTAAACACTTGGTATAGATCTACAGATAATTTTTATTTTCCTGACAATTGTTTCACCAGTTACGGCAATTGTGGGGGAAATAAAAATTATCTGTAGAACTATAACCAAGTGTTTATTTATTTAATTCAAATATGGTTCAAAATTTGTTTCCCTGGGAAACCCTTCTTTTGTTTACAGTATCTCTTTTATACTAAAGTGCCTGTCATCCCCTGAAACACTATTAAATAGTACAGAAATCCCCAATACTTTCAGTGCTGCGGGGTCCTCAGGTAAATACTAATTAGGAAATATTGTATATGGCCAAAAAAGTGTTTGACCACCGTTCAGAGGGTTGAGCTGAAGAGGCTGCGCTTAAAATATCAAAGAATGTTTTGAGAATCACGAAGAATAAGAAGAGTAAAGAAAGAAACGTTAAGAAGATAAGACGTGTTTGTTGAATACGAAATTAACTGATAAATTTTGTATTTACCGGTACACAGAATAGTTTTCAAACTCACGTAAGTGCGTTTTAGCTTGGAAAAAATCATTTAATATGATAAATTCGATAACTGCGTGCTTTTACGGAGAATTAATTAAAATTTAATCCGTACTTGTGGAAAACAGCAAGGGTGAATCAGGGGAGCTTTGCCCCTAGCACATGAAGCTTCGCTTTCGTTTAATTTTTTTTTACGACATGACCTGCATTAAAGCTGACTAACTTTAATTAATATTTGCACGAATTATTATCTACAACAGGAAAATTTAATTTAATTTAATCAGAATGTAAATCTGTATAAGCGGATTCTCAACCACTACTCAGTCCGGGTAGATTTGTTTCAAAGCTGTTTTGTGGTTGTGACTACAGGTCTGCCATACTCAAAGACCACGAAGTTTTTTATGTAAACCAATAATTCTAAAATAAAACGCTTGGATCCGTCGAGTGATTTAGCGTTTGCGTAAATTAAAGGGACGCGTTTCGGAACATATGCTCCATATTCATACTCCCAGTCCTTCTGCTGAGATCTGTAAATATTACAACAGTAGCATTATAGATTACTGTTACTGTTTATAAACTCTCTTGCATCCGTATAGGTGATTACCCTAGCAAGATCAATCGGGCGCTCTGAAACATTCGTAGACTTTTTAAAATTGTAACTTGTAATTTTTATTAGTGTTACCTCTAATAAATTTAGAATTGTTACTACATCAACCCTATTGATATTGAAAAGCTATAAATATTTTGATCATCCGAGATTTATATGCTTACAACACGTTAATAAAATTTTTGATTGACCAGAGGACTAACACAGACGAGAGAGAGAGAGAGAGAGAGAGAGAGAGAGAGAGAGAGAGAGAGAGAGAGAGAGTGAGTGAGTGAGGGGGGAAGAGGGGGAGAGTTTTATAAAGTAATTTGAACGCCTTAGTATGTATTTATAGAAAAATTATAAATTTGAACTAAAAATTGTTTAATTATACATCATGTAATTTGTTTAATATATTGGTAGATCATGTAGGCCTACTTTAGACAGTTGCGAGAGAGTGGAAGCAGACATCAGTGACAATCCCGTCACATCTACTCACTCCTGGAATAGTTTGCTATACAGTAATTCTTCGTTATCCGTGTATTTCAGTCTGCGGTTTGGAAACCCGCGGTTACAAATTCTTCAAGCTTTGTTTCTAATTTATCACCTCATCATCATCATCTTCAGCAAGGATTAAACCAAAAATTGTTTGTTCTGGTCCCAGGCAGGTAGACAACCGGATTCATGACGGTTTAGTAAACATCATTGTCACTCACAGGGCCAAAGTAGGAAAAGCGACCAGGCGCATCCTGCCCAGACTGTACTACCCCACGCGTCACTCATTGATTTCATAGCTGACCGCAGACTACCTCACTATCAAATAAATATTATTATAAAATACAATTATCACTTTACTTTGTTTGTAATTTAAAAATTGACACAGAAAGCTTATGATCTTTAAAACGAGTCCAAACGCGATTTACTCTGATTATTCGGTAACGAGAAAAATATGTTTTACAAAATTGATAACAACTACTTTTCTGACACAGATAACAACTTCCAACTTTAAAAATATGTTAAAAACAGTCCATTCTATAACGTGTCTATATTTCGTTGCAGTCGGACGCCGTGTCATTACTTATGTACTTCTATGTATGTGTATGTACATTAGGTATGTTCTGCATATGTGCCGATTGCCATACAAGTATGAAACGATGCATAACAGCAAGGCTCAGAATATCACTATGCCAAAGAGACGAAGCTGTTTTTATTAAATGAAGAAAAATCATACTGATGTTACATTTATTCTCGTGTATTATGCAGATACATAATACAGATTATAATAGCAAATTATATATTATACTGTCACCAACTTGGTAAATTTTGAAAAAGCGAATTATATTTTGTTATAACGTACAGAATGGATGATAGGCTATATAGTACTTTTCGTTAACGTGATTTCGGAGATGATTTTTGTTTGTAAAATTGTTTTTATTCTCATTCACTCTTGTGGCTAACTGTTATGTTTTTACTATAGGCCTATGTTTATGATGTTTTTATCTGAGGTACAAAAATTACATTGCCTGAGTTTCGCGACTGATTTGTCTAATCAAAATGGAATCAATAATTAAAAAATTTTAGTATAATATTACATTCTTAGTAATAACATTAAATTATATTTAACAATAATATTATAATTTATAGGCTTAATATAAAATCTTTGTCAGTTTGTTTATTCCTAGTGAAAACTTAAAAGATAGTATTCCGAAAGGGAGATAGGCATATAAATTCTCTTGTTTCTAATTTTCTTTTAGACAGTAACAGCTTAATAAAGTCAGTGTAAAGTAACACTGTTAATGCTTTTAGTTTCAATTTATTTCTTATGACAAATTATGAAATTATATATTATAGGTATGTGTATAATAGGTATATAATAACAGGTATCTGTACGTGTTATTTTTTAGAACGGTTTCGTTTTTACCTGTTATTTTCAAATACTAGTTTAGCACACCTCTACTTGCTCAACTCTAGCCTCCACCTCCAACTTGCTACTTGCTCACCTCTATTTAACAGTTTCGCTCAACTCATTTGTGCGCGTGCGCGCGGACGGGGGTGTGAGTGTGTACGCTACGCGAGCGATACTGTACAACCTGTTAGAAGGACAAGTTGGAGGTCGTTCGTTAACTAAGCCCCCGCAGTGACCTCATTATGTTATGCTAACAATCTTACCCATGGTTCTCGTGAGCAACCAACATTCTGATACTATTTGTTCGCTTCCGTTTCTTTTAAAGTTTTGTTTTACTGTTTTAAATGAAACTAGTTCATTTCTGCTTCATAATAACCTAACACACAAATGAGAGAAAGAAAAATTGAGAGATAGTAGGAGACATTTTTTTAACATTAATTTCTGAATTTTATATAAGACCGAGGAGCGACACGTGGATTCCCCGCACAAAAAAAAAAAAAAAAACAAAAAAAACAATACAGGCCAAGAAAATGGATTTTTTAAGAACCAAATGGAAATGCCTTGAAAGGTTCTTGTGGAAGTCTTCCAACAGCGACCTTAAATCTCCATTCTCAGCGTATGAGGAGAACCAAAGGGTTTTGTAGTCGAAGCAATTCTAATGTCAAAGGTAGTCTGGAAGAATCGGATAAGAACTTAAGGAGACCAAGAGTATGATTTGATAATTTTTGTTTACATTTTATGTCTTTTATCTTAAAACAATCAACACTTTTTTCTATAAAATAATATATATCATTCGGGGCTTTCGTATGGGTTTACGAATTTTTAAAGTCTCGTTGTTTCATGGCTACCTCGGAATTTTTGGTCTTCAATTGTTTGAGTGTTCACAACTTTGATAACAACTGATTTGCAAACCTATTTTTTTTTGTCTGAGGGAAATTTTCTTTTAAATGTAATGGCAATTCTGGTTGGATTTTTATAAACGTAGAAAAACTTGAAAGTTTGTATAGTACACATGAAAGAGGAAGGGAGCAAGCTGCCAAGACTAAACATGACATGAAAGTCAAGAAATTTTAAGGTGAATTACCAGTGGATGGCAAAGATAAGCATTATTACCGCCTCGCTTTAAGCGTTAGCGAAGCTTACCGAAACGACTGACGTATAAGCCGGAATTAATTTTTTAGCCCCGTCCACGTAGTAGCGTTGTTGACACGTTTATGTAGGTTACTTAAACTAGCGCTACATCGACAGCAGAATGACGATGACAGGACGGATCGGCTTCATTAAAAGTGGTAAGCGTCAGATGACGGATACTATTGCGGCAAAGCGCGTTCGCGTGGACTAAAAGCGTTAATCTCATTTTACTTACAGGACAGTTTGATGGCGCATATACTGCCCTATCGCTCTAAGAACATGCGAATTAGATGTGTGCTAAACTAGTACTTGAAAGTAACAGGTACAAATGAAACCGTTCCAAAAAAAATAAAAGGTACAAATAAATAAAGGGCGCAATTGCATCGTAATCAACATGGCGTGCTCCTGTACGTGTTACACTGTTTTCAACGTGGTACAGCCCGTTCTCTTATAGACATTTGGATTCTTCCGATCTACTCTTTTTCATCGTCATACAATTCCAATGCACCTTCACAATAGCCCAGGCCATCAATATGTAATGGGATATATATTTATTGCGTGAGCGTGTGTGTGTGTGTCTTTGATGTGTACATATATATCGTACCAGTTTAGACGAAATTTAGGCCTACACTTTTTGATAGTCACATCCATTAGGCGCAGTACTTTGGGCCCCCGCTTTCAAATGTCGTAACTTCAGCTGCTCAGTCCGCGATCAGAACACACCAGTATATCCAACTCTGGTAAAGCTGTTACTCATTACCGGGCTGTTAGGCCGTGACCTAATGCTGTTAATTTTAACAGACGTTTCGACACCACCATTGGAGGCCATCTTCACAATTGGTCAACCTTTACCACAGTACTGTGGCCACTGGAGTACACCTTACCAGCCAGTGAACCTTTTCAATCGTTTATACTGAAGATGGCCTCCAATGGTGGTGTCGAAACGTCTGTTAAAATTAACAGCATTAGGCCACGGCCTAACAGTCCGGTAATGAGTAACAGCTTTACCAGAGTTGACGGCGGCCGTGGGAGCCCAACACATCAGTTTATATCCAAATCTCAGATTTATTTGACAGGTTTTTGCAAAAATTGTATTGGTTAAATTCTTAACGTTTTTAAATTATGTACTGTATATTCTTAACATTTCATGTATGTATGAATTTGATAATTCATAAATTAAAAAAAAAATTAAAAATTATGGAAAATTATAAAATTTGAAGGCCATAATCTCTGGAGACAGTGGCCTCAAAACAACTTAGGCCTATGTGGCCTATGGTGGCCAATGTTACGCCTATTTGTGACCTATACTTGATCAGAATGACGCTGGGGATGGATTTCGAATTGAAGATGGGACGTTCAAACGCCATTGCTGCAGCTGACAATCAGGAAGCCCTACAGGAGTGTGTTTGACATGAACGGTCAAAATGGCTGATGGGAAGTGAGATGCTTATATTACATTAGTAGATTTTTGTATATTAAAAGAATATGCCTTGAGACGTTTTAGAAATTTATTTCGACTATTTAAAAAAGAATTGTTCACATCTGTAAGAATCAAGGGCTCTCGGAAATTTGAAACGAAAAAGTTTTTTAACATTGAAAATGTTTATAAGGACGTGTCGCACATTTGCGACCGATCGCTGGTGCGTGATCGAAAATGGGAACCGGTGAGTTTCCATAGAAACTACTTCTTTGTTGTCAATAACGTAATACACATATAAAACTTCGCTTACGAATGCGACTACATTTAACTTATAATATGTACATTGGTAAATGAAGAATGAGTTCATTGATTGATGAATGAACATAAATATGTATATTTTTTAGATTTATTGAAGCATTTTCAATGCCCTTCTCTGTGCATTGCATTTGTGCAATCTGTAAATTTTTGTGTGTGAAACCATCAGTAGTAATAAATGAGAACCAATAACAAGGAAAATGTGCTACTTTCCACACGTACGCTTTCTGGTCACGTACGGCTGCGGTCCGAAAGGAAACGACACTGTACACGAAACGCGACGGTACGACACGCTTACCGCCCGCCTTGATCTACCTGCATCACTTGAGTAGCCCTTTTGCGTCTTTCGTCGTTACTAGGGGGCGGATTTCTATGACCTAAAAATGTAGGAAATGTGCATGCATTTATGACCTAAAAAACATTAAAACATGACAAATAAAATCCAAAATATGACTTCATTAATGACACGTATGTGTTACATTTTTATTTTATTTATTAAATATAGAGCTAATCTTGAGCAAAATTTTCTCTTTTTTCCCCATTTGGCCACAATATATTCTATTAATCGTCAATAAGACAGCAATACTTGAATGATTTGTCCTCTCTAGCACTTCACATGTTAGGAGGAATATTTCTCCAGGTCTGTCTTCTTTCAGTGTGCCAACAATCACGTTTACAACATATCTCCCATCAGCATCTGTTGTTTCATCAATTGAAACCCATATTTTACAGACCCTCACACTACATCTAATTTTATCTACAAAATGTAAGAAAAACCCTCCCACTCCCTTCACTTCTGCCGGCTGGCATTATTGCTCACGGAGGCAAACAATAGAGGCCAACGGTATTTGAAAATCCGCACTAAAGACATTTCACACCTTATTCACCATTCCTCCGAATATATAGGTATTTTAAGGATATCCTGAAAGAAGTTTTTACTACTTTAACACACCACAATTTGTTATGGAACGAATAAATGCACTTTCGTGTGAAAAATATACGAAAAATGCCGTTATAATCTATTTTCACTGTAAATATGCTGTAAAACTTCATAAGTGTCTAAATATGCACCCGAAAAGTCACAAAATATAACTTAAATATGCATTTTAGTGCTAAATATGCTACAAAACTTAAAAACTACAGAAATATGCAATTATATTCACAATAAAACCCTATCAATCTTTATCAGAATACGTGGAATCAAGTTTAAATCAAGCTGAAACATGAAATAATATCAAGGAAAAAATTATGACATATCATAGAAATCCACCCCCTAGTCATTACACTCTTAAAACTCACACTGTTGTTTTTTTATTAGATCACATAGATTTCTGGGCGATTTATTTCACTTTTGATGTATCGGGCGGCGCTCACTAAACGACGTTATGAACGAAGTGTAAATTTGAGATAATAATTTATGGAAAACGAGTGGATAGAAGTTCGTGGATAATTTAGCTGTAGGCCTAATAGCTGACTGTAGAGCAGACCTTCAGACTACTCTCATCAGAAATAATGAAACAAGAATATAACTAGGAGCCACTAATCTCCAGGAAGAATGAAGAATTGGCCTTCAAAGTGATAATAATTTCTACAACAGGTAAAAACAATTAATCTATTTAGGAAGTAAAATCACGAGTTATGGGTGGAGTTTTAGGGTGGTATCAAAGTTGTATTAGTCAGAGGTGAAGCACGTGTTCTGCAAAAGAAGAAGCAGTGGCGTAACTGCGGGGCCCGCAAAGCGGGGAGGGCACAAAATTCTTAATTTTTTAAGAATGGGTATAAACCATTAAACTTGAACTTAAGTAAAACCAAATTTCACCGTATGTATTTAACATTAAAAACAAATACATTTATATTTGTAATTTTATTTTACTAGTACTAATTATGCACTTCGAGAATATGTTTTATTCGTTTAACTGTTCAGTGGACCAGTGAGTCCAGCGAGGCCACCGGCCAGGTCTTCATCGTTATTCCTTATGAGATACGAATGAAAGCATTTATGCAAAGTACTAGATTGCGTTGTAAATGTTACTCTGACATTGGCAGTTTCAAATTCAGCCTTCATAAAGGAAAGACAGGCCAGCCCAGTAGAGGAAACGTTTTGGCAATTATTAATCTTTTGAGTGAATATGGTCTAATATTGCTAAAGTTAATCATTGGTCCGAAGAACAGGGAGAATTATATGAGACCCAAAACTCGAAATGTACTCATTCAGCTTTTATCTAAACACGTTGAAAATATTATTTTAAAAAAGATTGAATCTGTTCATTTTTATCTGAAATAATGAATAGTACATAAGGCATTAACAGACAAGATCAACTGAGTCAAGTGATCAGATATGTCTCAATTTCTAAAGATGAAGCAAGGAGACCCACCAATTTACAGATGAATGAACGTTTTTTAGGATTTATAGAAATAACCAATGAAACAAGCTTAAGCTTAGAAGACGAGATTTTAAACAGTCCTGAGGAGAACGTATTCAGTTTACGTTATATAATTTTAATAGCTACCACAGCTATAAGGAGGGGTTAGTATTAAAGTGGGAACAATGGTGTGAGTTAAGTAAGTGTAGCAGGGGGTCCGTAAAGGATCCCTGCTGGCGGGAGGGGGCTCTGAAAAAAAGAGTTACACCACTGAGGAAAAGTCTGGTCACTTGGAAGAAATCAGCTAAGGCGAAGAAGTATTATGTCTGTAGCGTTACTTTCTATGGAAGTTATGGAGTATATAACAAAGAAGATGTATCCCACAACATTTAATAAAATTTATTAAAACCATGTATGACAACACGAAGATATGCATTGCCGGGAATGAATTCGTTCATGCGTTCCAACGTTATCGTGAGCCACACAAATGCCGAACGGTCGAGTTCAAACTGAGAACTCGCTTAGCTCGTTATCTATTCACCTGTATATGGCGATATGTGGAGTGAAAGTTTTCAGCATTTTTACTGTCCAGTGCAAGATCAAATACTAGTTATTGGAAAGTTTGAAGTTGGAACGCGTATAGTGTGGGTGTACGTACAGTGTTAATCGATCCTCTCTCTCTCTCTGTGTGTGTGTGTGTGTGTGTGTGTGTGTGTGTGTGTGTGTGTGTACCGCTATAGCGCCACTCGCGTAGACATTCCTGGGACATACATTAAAGTGGCAAGCAGCTGAGAGACCTGGAATATTGCGTCCTGTGTGTGTGTGTGTGTGTGTGTGTGTGTGCACTTGAACTTCTTGTTGGTTTCACTCTCTCCACCCACCCCGTCAAACCTCTATACGTTGCATCCTTTTCCATTTCTGTATTGCAACTTCAGAGAAATGCTCAGCGGCCATTTTGTTCTGTTTATAGTTTTGTCTCCACGAGAGTGAAAGCTTCAGCTAATTTTTCTCCTTGAATGTATTACCACTGCTTGTCTTCAAATCTTCTTTCTTCCATTTCCATCCCTCCAACTCATTCTACGCGCTCTTCGTCACCTTCTCCGTCTATGTGTCCATTGCAGAATCTGGTTTGGTAAGCATCCTTTAGCCATGTTTCCATCCATACCAAGGCAATATTCTAGTTTTTTATATCGTCGGTCAAGTTCTGGATAACAGTCCCACATCACCATTCGGTTTCTCAAAATGCGACACTGTATCTTCTAGGAATCCCCGTAGCTCGCCTGCAAAGGTCCATTTCAGGTGTTCGTATTTACGCCGGTCACAAATCATGATGCTTCTTATATTCATATTTTGTTATCGTTTTTTTATTTTTTTCATCCAACGGCGGGAAATTATAAGTTTATTGCATTTATTGCGTAAATAAACATCATACTTTATTTAGCGGCGGTTAAATAAATACAAATAAACGGCGGTTACAGCGGAGATTCAGAACTGTTTTCCGCAGGTAATGAGAGAGACGATAGAAATTTAGGTTGACGACCAAACTTAACCGAGACGATAGCTATAAGTTGCCGGGAGTATGGAAACACGTTTTAAATAATGTAATGTCATCGTAATACAGAAAATACAACATTTGTATCGTAAAAACTGTAAAATGTCGTTGTAATTAAATGTTTATTTTGTGTATTACGTTTTAATTTCTACATTAAATGGAATCCTTTGGGATAAGCAAATTACAGCAGAAACTAAAACCAAAATATTTAAAACCATTGGTAGAGGTATCATGACTTACGGCTCAGACGTTTGAACTACTAATAAACACACAAGAACAAAATTAATGACAGCAGAGATGGACTTTGCAGACGTTCGGCAAGAGTATCCAGACGTGAGAAAATTAGAAATGAAGTCATTAAGGACAGAATCAATGTGAAAAAATCAATTGTTGAGTTTATCCAAACAAAAAAATTACAATGGTATGGACACACGAAAAGAATGGCACAGGAACGATTGCCAAGGAGAGTTATGGAATGGACCCCACCAGGAAGAAGGAAAAGAGGAAAACCACCTATCCACCTGGATAGAAGAAATTCTGACTATTTTCAGGGAACGAGAAATTGAAAGAGATCTTTGGATGGACAAGCAGCAGTGGAAGATGAGAATTCAATCACTTCTGTAATCTTTGGTTCCGTAAAATGTGTAAACACTGTACAGCCGGAATAATAATAAAATAAGACTAACATAATAATAAAATAATACTGTACAGTTTTAATTTCTAAAATAAGTTATCTTAACATTTTTGGCTCACTGGACGCGGATACTCTGTTGTAAATTATGGGCTGTAACAAGTTGTTAGGCTTTTATTGGTTTATTGTTTATAATCGCTTCTAGCATACATTCGTAATTTTTTGTCCATCTATTTTAATCTCTTGCGCCGAGCATCCAGTGTTTTGTATACCCTATCAGCTCTCATCTGGTAGTACTTCTACACGCTACCTCCATCCGATTATTCACGTTCTTCAGGTATCGTCCGTTCTTCTTGCGACGTGATTGGTCTAGTTTCAGACACTTGAGCACTTTGTCTAACCATGTCTATTGTGGCCCGTTTCGCGATGCGACAAATTTAACGGCCGTTGTTGAATCACCCGTTAGAGAAGATAACCTGTTTCACGAAGCTCCGTTAAAGTTAACGGTAGTTAAAATCGTTAGTTATTTTAACGGGAGATTCTGTGGGATATCTTTAAACATGAATATAAATCCGACTGTATAAATTTACATAAATCCTACTTCAAGTACTTCCAAATTTGTTGTTTTTTTTTTGTCAGACTGATCAGAATGAGCAGAAAATTGCAGAAAAACACACGTGAGAAATTCATCAGAAACACGCTGCTGATGGAACAAATCACGTATAATGGAATATGTCATTGTTATGTTACACACGCATCACAGGCGACGACATCGCCTATCACCATGGCATCGGAGGAGTGTGCTTTCGTATTTAACCAGCTTTAACTAACGAGCAAGTTCGATGTTGGTGAAGCGGCCGTTAGATACTTACTAAAACTTAGTAAGTACTAGTAACAAACGTTCCGTTATAAAGGAAACTAATAGACCCAGGGCCACCGCTACCATATGTGCGAATGTACACCGCACACGGGCGGCCTTACCAAAGGGGCGGCCGTAGACTGCCAAATTCATCAGCAGATATTGCAAAATAAATTGAAACAATTAATACCGACTAGGTCCAGGTATATGACATTGATGTTTATTGAGTATGACAGAATGTGAGGATGATAATAAACTTAAATCGTATTGTAAAAATATTCGTCTAGCATTGACCGATAAAGTCCTCGATGATAGTGACATTAACGGGAATGACAGCCTATTTCAAGAGACAAAAGCAATTCAACCCTATTTAACTTCAGAGAAGAGTGCAAGTGACATACTTGGAGTGTATTTTTTTAAATAATTTAGCTTCATCTTTTCCAAATCTAACAATTTTTTTGTTTATTGACTTGTTCCTGATGTTTGGTTTGTTAGCACTGCCCGCATCAGCCAGGTTACAGTGGTAACAGGCGAACGTTTGTTATCTAAACTAAAAATTATTAAAAAAAAAAAAACATTTACGATCTTCCATGAGTCAAGAAAGATTATCAGCCGTAGCTACTCTATCCTTAGATCATGAAATGTGTGAGGCAATCAATTTGACCAATGTTATTAAAACATTTTCTGAAACCAAAGCGCGAAAAGCGCTCTTTCATTAAACTGTAGTGTTATAAAAACTCTGAAAAAACGACCGCGCGAATAAACTATTATGTTTTTGAAAATGTATTTAACACTTCTACGAGAGCATATCTTCCACTTACATCATGCAAGTACTCAGCTAAACAAGTTTTTGAAAAATATATTTATTTTACTATTTATGTCTGAATCAATTTTTAATTATAATAATATTATATAGTGTGGGAAAGTAGGAATATGAAAATTATTCTTGGATTTCGTTGTCCATGACGTGTCCGTTACTTAACTAAATATAATTAATTCACTACCGACTCGGAAGGTGGATTCTGTAGTGGAGTGTAGAAAATCCACCTTTGCAAACCACCTCATTGAAGCAAACCACACATACAAAAACATCGACAATAACATGGACTTTCTACACGTACACACAAAAGGCAGAAAACTAGACACTCTAGAACAACTGGAAATATACAAACACACGAAAACACATAAAAACGACGTCCTAAACGAACAAACGCAATTCAAATCACACGCATTATTCGAACATATCACACCCCACACACACACAATATCGATCTTTCAGAAGTCCATACCGTCGCCAACAACAGCTACCAGCGGCACCCTCTGAAGAAGATTTTTAAAAGCGTAAACCGGTTCAGACTATAAGGTAAAACTTTTACGTTTTTACCCATAAAAAACTTTGTGTTCCGAGTCGGTAGTGAATTAATTATATTTACTAAACAAGACATTACACTTATCGGCAATATTGAGCGTTACATTGCTCTCTGTATATTAATTAGGCAGAATAAGCAATAGGCTATGTTTTAAACCACGGATTACGGGTATCAGCATACAAGTGCAGGGAATAGACGAGCTGAGCAGCAAAGTTTTACTATGCATCAGCAACCCATTTGCTAGATTGCGAAAAACGTAAAAAAGCCGTATTTAATAACTCAGCAATAAATCTCCTCCGAAAATCTTTCCACTTACTGATTAATGATCTGTCAAGCAGGAGAGCTGAAGAAAAAGATGAAACAAATTTTGTAAAAAAAAAAAGAAGAAAAACGATACCTTTTCATACATTTACTTACACACATTGATTGTAGGCCTACTGTTACATGATAGCGATCTGTCCTAGGTGGAATGAATTGAACGGGTGAGTTATAAAAGGGAATATCTAAGTGGAACTTTACTTTTCACGAAACAAAAAAACAACCTTCTACAGTTTTCCTGATTGGTTTGATTTAAATGCTGTCAATTGAGAAAATATTCGCCACTGTAAATATAGAATATAACTTCATACCAAAGTTTGCTTTCTACTTGATTGTACAATGTGTATTTTTCTCGTTATAGTACACTAAGTAGTTATTCTCTTTGTCCATTCGTTGATGATAACTTTTATTTTATTTGCTTCCCAGTTCTTTTCCTATATATTTTTTCTTTAAAAATATATTTGAAAGGTGAAATAAGTTTGTAACACTTCTGAGATTATTTTTTACACAGTGATAATAATCTATTATTAAAATACTAATTATATTACACAGTAAAATTATTTAGGCTACAATGGCTTCTATAGTCCTGTTAATTTCTAAATCTATCTATCAATTTGTTCATTATTTAGAAGCTTTCAAAATTGATGTGTCATGCGTGTTTTGAAAAATCAAATATCGGACAAAACCAAGTATCGTGGTGTGATTGTTTGTTAAAAATTGTTTAGCGCCAACGGAAATTCAGAACGAAATTGTAAATATGCCAGGAGATGCTGCGACTTCAAAACCAAAGGTTTGTAAATATGCACTTGAGTTTAAAAGTGGTCGTACTAGCATTGAAGATGATCCCCCCCCCGCGCTGGACGCCCAAAAAATGCAACAACTCCAGATGTGGCAGCCATCTTGCACAACGCTTTTACACACCAAGTTCTTGAGTTAAAGTATGATGCACATGCTCACATCAGATGCCTATGATTTCAGCAACGTCATCCACTCCTCAATCTGCGGTCTTCCAACATCATATAAAATTTTTTCAATAATGTCATTTTTTGTTTTTCTTTTTGGACGTCCACTGCTGGGATCGTCTTCAGTGCCTGTACAGCCACATTTAAACTCGAGTGTGCCCCACTTACCGATGTTTCTGAAGGCGCAGCATCTCCTAACACATTTGCAGATTTGTTTTGATTTTTCATTGACACTAAAACGTTTTTAACAAAGAATTTATCACATTACGATGTTTGATTTTGTGTATTTTAAAAACAAGTGTGACAGGAAAATTTCAAACAGCTGGTAAAGAGAGAATAAATTGACAGATATGTCTGGAAATCAACAGGTGTTCACGCGAAATATACGTCTTGCAGGACACGAAAGATTTTAGTTCTACTACAGAGCTATAGATGTCGCTCCGCGAACTTTTCAACTGACCCTCGTAATATCCGCTGAAATATATTTACATTCACATTGCAAAAAGAAATAGTTTTACTTATTGTTTATTGTTATCGCACAACAGTAATGAATGATATTAAACGAAGTGACCACATAAAAAATGTTTACATTAACACAAATATGCTAAATTTCATTCATTAATCAAACTGAATATGTCCACAGAATAGTGAAATAAAGCTGTTCACACAGTAGCAAGAATGCCAGCTGAGCCAGCCTTAATGGAAATGGAGGATATTACAGCAGTTGACACTGGAGCAACCAGGAAGTTGTGACTGGCTGGAAACGTTAGTGACATCCTTTTTCGGCCCAATCTTTGCACACAAAATGGCTGTTTCAGTTTAATTTATCAAAAAAAGTGTAGTTATTCCCTTTTTCCACTCACCGGTTCAGTTATTAAACACCAGAGAATGATATGTCGCAGTTTTTAGTAATTAAATTAATATAAAAAAAATTAAGACAAAAAATCGGTATGGAGAACCATACATGACTTCCAAGATTATATTTAAAATCTTGTTCTAAGATTTATATTTAAAATCATTTACTTGAATTTGGTTCAATAATTCCTAACAAGTTAGGCGTGTTACTTGTAAATATAGTTTTATGTTTGACAAATTGAAATGAAATATTTCCATAGAAACTACTTCATTGTTGTTGTTGCCGATAACATAGTACACATATAAAAAGTTATCCCCTCCCCTTTCAACGATCTTTTTTATTTATAGAAAATTACTCCTCCCCCTTCAACTACCCTTTTCATTTATAGATATTTCATCTACCTTTCTACAGTGGATTATTATGACCTTCTTTTCAGGATACTTTATTTATCAAAATTAACTTTACTCTTGTTAAAACGTAAAACGTTGCAGGTAAACTACCCCTTTCCCTTACCCGATCTTCACCAAAATCAATAGACCTTGAGTCCTCTAAAAGTCAGGCGGATGTGCAAAAAATGGTTTGGTTCTGTTTGAATTTGCGGCAGTTATCGTTCGCCATAGAAAAAATTCCACACACGCGCGCGCGCGCGCGTTTTGGAAAATGAGTTTTCTTCATGTTTTGAGGGTAGTACAATCAGAATCAGCCCTTATCTCGAACACCACCACCATAACCATCAGCCCTTATCTTTTCGCTATCACCATAATTCCATTTCCTTACGGAACGTGGAAGTAAAAAGAATATCGAGTGGCTGAAATTAAATACCAGATGTCTGCTCTAATGAATCGTATTATTAGCGAAAAAAAACAAAAACCTTCTGCCGGCAAGACTTTAATACTCAGAAGTAAGTCCTCATGGGAGCTTACGTGTCAGCAACTTTCGTGTGTGCACGTGCTGCGGTACCTTAGCATCCCTAAACCACAGTTCTGTTACCACCAAATCATTGGAAAAGGGACGAAAACACAAAAGTGAGTGCAAGAGTTGATAAATATAAGAGTTGTAAGTTGGGGGTAAGAGGAAAGTGCGCAGAAGTTATCAGAATGCTAAGAACATGGACAGTAGCTGTTTATAGCAAACATGCTATAAAGATTAACTAATTAAATTAAAATAAATAAAGGAGATACTCTCTAGTTATAAGATAACTGTATAAGTAACGAAATGTAAAATATGTAGGCCTACTTAAAAAAAAAAAAAAATTATAGAAATACTAATCAAATCCTCTTTCTTATTCAAGGAGTGAAGCGAGTTCTCGGTTTTAACTCGACCGTTTGGAATTAGTGTATCTATTATTCTGGGTACTCCATGTCTCACGATGACTTTTGAACGCATCAACCGATTTTCGTAAAACTTGGCATCCTTTTGTCCACACTTTTGCCTTACAGAACCCTGTTGTTTTTGAGATTCATACCTCCTAAAATAAGGGGTGGGACGAAAAAATGTGTGAGGGGGTTAACATTTTGAGAAAAATTGCAAAACTTCATTTGGAGTATCAAACTAACGAAAATTTTAACTAAAATATGAATTTAGTGTTCGTTTTTGAAAATTAAAAAATTGTTCACCTAGGATCCAAAAAATGGTACCCACCCATAAAAAAGTTTAAATAAATGTGAAAATCCAGCCGGGTATCAGACTAAAGAGAATCTTAATATAAGTCCGATTCTTTGGAATTTTTGCGTTTATTGTATGATTGCTGTACAATTGTTACTTTACTAAAAAAACAAAAAAAAAATAGTTGGATAACCTAATTTTCGTCATTTTTCTGACAACTCAAAAATTATGTAAAATTATACAATAATAAATGTACTTCGTTCAAAATAGTGAGCGAGTTTGCATCTCAGGAAGAATAGTAGTACTGTAATTTTACAAATTAAAATACAGTGTGTGTTTTTACTTCCATGTTCCATAAGGAAATGGAAGTATGGTCATGCCGAAAAAAATCGTGTTCGAGATAACGGCAGATTCTGATTGTACTACCATCAAAACATGAAAAAAAGTCATTTTTCGACATGTGTGTGTGTGTGTGTGTGTGTGTGTGTGTGTGTGTGTGTGGAATTTTTTCTATGGCAAACGATAACAGCCGCAAATTCAAACAGAATTAAATAATGTTTTCGATACAGCTATGAATTGCAGAAGACTCAAGGTCTATTGTTTTTGGTGAAGATCGGTTAAGGGAAAGGGGTAGTTTACCTGCAACGTTTTACGTTTTAACAAGAGTAAAGTGCTTAATTTTGATAAATAAATTATCCTGAAAAGAAGGTCATAATAATCCATTGTAGAAAGGTAAATGAAATATCTATAAATGAAAAGGGTAGTTGAAGTGGGGAGGGGGTAATTTTTTTATAAATTAAAATGGTAGTTGTTGATGGAGGAGGTAAATTTTTATAAGTTTTATATGTTTACTACGTTATTGACAACAAAGAAGTAGTTTCTATGGAAACATTTCATTTAACTTTAACAAAATTCTATATTTTTTCATTTTAATTTAAATCATGTATGAGAGAAAATATATCGTTCCTGGCAGGCAAGCATGTCTCAATTATGTAATGTTTACGTTTCCATTTTTATTATTATGATTACTGCAATAAAAAGGCACACACACACACACACACACACACACACACACACACACACACACACACACACACACACACACACACACACACACACACACACACACACACAATTCGCGTTACTTCTGGCCTCGCTCATGTTTATTTTCTTACATTTGCACACTTTTTAAATGGAAAGTGCCGAAACCCACACCATCACAACGCGTGCAAGCCGAAAAAGTGTCCAGCGTGGATAGCGATTTGCTTCCTGTGGATCGCTGGGCAGTGTAACTGCACGTGTTTACAGAGGAACGGTTCATAGACAGACTTTTCGTCTTTAGGGAATGAACCCTCTGCAAGATGCTCAGGGTCCATGAGTGATTTCGGAGCGCTTTGGAGGAGGGATGATTATCTGCGTAGTTCTGTTTCTTTATAAGAATAAAGTAACCCTACCTAATTTTTATGGATAAAGTGACTGAAAATAACATTATATTAAACGACTACCCCATAATAACAAAAATATCTATAAATAGTGAAATTAATTTGAGGGTGTGCGATATTTTTTTAGAAATTACCGAACCGAATTCAAGTACATTATTTTAAACATAAATCTTACAACATGGTAGTCATGTATGGTTCTGCATACCGATTTTTAATTTTATGATTACATACAGTAGGCCTATAATTTTGTAACGACATAAATCATCTCACAAGTTAATTATATGTTGAAATCATTGCGAAACCTCAAACCACAAACACAACAATTCTGTAATATGAATGTAGTAACTTATTACGTGCCATTCACCGTTAATAACAAAACGGTTATTACTGTAACAGTTGACAGTTGACAAAACGGTCGCCCAGTTGACAATTTACTAGTACGCAGTTACGTATAACAAATAAACATTCACGTCACTTGCAGTAATACTCTGTAATAAGTGCTGCACTATAAACTCTGTAAACGACACCAGTGTCTTCACTGTTTTTAACATGATAATGTTTTTAGGCTGAGGGTCATTCCACAAAAACGTCATCGAAAAACGTAACGCTTCCACACTTTCGATTCCCCACAGTCTAGAAATCTGATATGTAAACGCATCAAGACAGAAATAATCGCTGCTGACATTGAGGTTAGCAAACGTTTTAGTGAGAATTTTATTAAAAACTTTATTTGGTTTTACATGCTCTGTTTTATTGTTTTGTCTTTAAAAATACACTACAAGATAAATGTGACGTAGTAGTCGGGGAAAAACGTAAAACCGTTCACTTACTTCGTTTTTTCATCATTCCGTATATTGGAACGCGTTTTTATGAAACCAGAACACCCGTCTATATTTATGATTGTTTAGACTCTCATCGTGATGCGAGTATTTATCAGTTGTATACGTGTCTTGGGTTCACACGATGTAGTCAGTTGCACATATCTAACAAAGTGAGAGTGGAATATGGGTGCGTGTGGGTGTGCAATTTATTTGTTTACTAAATATCAGAATACATGCATTCTGTGGGCTACTCGTGTCATGTACGTTGGCCAATATTCCTCTACGATTGAAGAGGAAGACACCCATTTGTGTTCTTATAACACTCATTGATGACAACTCTTATTTTATTTGCTTCCCAATTCTTTTCCTATATATTTTTTCTTTAAAAATATATTTGAAAGGTGAAATAAGTCTGTAACAATTCTGAGATTATTTTTACTTCCATGTTCCATAAGGAAATGGAAGTATGGTCATGGCGAAAAAAATCGTGATCGAGATAACGGCAGATTCTGATTGTACGACCATCAAAACATGAAAAAAAGTCATTTTTCGAAAAGTGTCCGTGTGTGTGTCTGTGTGTAGAATTTTTTCTGTGGCAAACGATAACAGCCGCAAATTCAAACAGAATCAAATAATTTTATGCATACAGCCCTGAATTGTAGAGGACTCAAGGCGTATTGTTTTCGGTGAAGCTCGGTTAAGGAAAAGGGGTAGTTTACCTGCAACGTTTTACGTTTTAACAAGAGTAAAGTGCTTAATTTTAATAAATAAAGTATCCTGAAAAGAAGGTCATAATAATCCACTGTAGAAAGGTAGATGAAATATCTATAAATGAAAAGGGTATTTGAAGGGAGGAGGGGGTAATTTTTTTTATAAATTAAAATGGTAGTTGATGGAGGAGGTAAATTTTTATAAGTTTTATATGTGTACTACGTTATTGACAACAAATAATTAGTTTCTATGGAAACATTTCATTTCACTTTAACAAAATTCTATATTTTTCATTTTAATTTAAATCACGTATGAGTGAAAATATATCGTTCCTGTCAGGCAAGCATATCTCAATTATTTAATGTTTACTTTTCCAAAGTTTTATTATTGTGATTACCGCAATAAAAAGGCCGGCAGGACACACACACACACACACACACACACACACACACACACACACACACACACACACACACACACACACACACACACACACACACACATACAAAATTCGCGTTATTTCTGGCCTCATGTTTATTTTATTTTGTTTGCACGCTTTTTAAATGGAAAGTGCCGAACCCCACACCAACACAACGCGTGCAAGCCGAAAAGATGACATCGATTTGCTTCCTGTGGATCGCTGGGCAGTGTTGTTGTATTAAAGCAATTAATATAATCTGTGTACTTATTTCTATTATGATAAGAGAATTATAAACTAATATGTGCATGTGTGTATGTATGAAAAATATATAAATATTTTTCTCCTTTGGAAAATTGTTTGCCCCTCCTTGAAAATATTTTGACGTCCCTGATGGCTAGTTATTTACTAGCCTGTGTGGAATATAGCGTTATGCCATGGATCAGAATGGTGGGTGTTAAACAGTAGACACAAACGTATTAAGGAAGAAATGTTTTGCTGAGAAATTTATAATTATACGGGTGAACAGAATAGTTCAGGAAATCAGAAGACAAATGGAAAAAAAGAAATCAAGACTTGATTTTAAAAAAGAAAAATGACTAGTACAGTATTGACAGGAAAGACTTTGATAACAGTGTAGACATCCCTCGGCCCCTCGCAGCGAGAGTCCAATTTCATTACAGGAATCAGATCGCAGCTACCTTTAGCTAGCTCTTTGTTCGACCTATTATTCAAAAGTACAGTCCTTCCTCACGAAGGCTGAGGATAGTCTTAATCCACCTGACATGGTGGTACCATTTTAGCTGATACGTAATTTTTTCAGAACTCAACCATCCACTTATTTAATTAATATTTAAATGATTTTAAATATAAATTTTAGGACATGGAAGTCATGTATGGTTCTCCATACTGATTTTTTATAAGTAAAATAATTTATTATTCTATTTAGGTTACAATGGTTTCTATAGTTACAATAGGTTCCTCACAAAAAATGCAAAAAATAGTTCCATCTGATCTTAACTTCTGATTCAAAACGGATGCAAGGCCACCTTGGCCTTTCTCAGAAGGAGAAGGGTGAAGGCGAGTCTTTGGTGCCCTAAAACTGGAGCCTTTCGGGCCCTATAGAAGAGTCGCCTGTCCTCTTCATTGCGGGCTAGTAACCTGTCCATGCACCTGAAGTTCTAACTGACCTAGGGCACGACAATATTAATGCGCATAATAAAATATCTGTTTGTTTGTTTGTTTTTAACTTGTAGCTTTACTTTCAACAAGCCTGCTATACAAACCTAGTAAATCTTTAGCTAATTTCTTTATTTGCCTTCGGTTACGGTGTTCTTTCTTCCGAGAGTCTGTCATTTCATTGGGATAGGTTGTTACTGATTGGGTTTGTACTTTGTGGCTTTTGTTTTACAGTTTTTCTCACGTGTGGAACACTAAAGTCTGTGTGAATAGTTTGGTTCGGAACCAACCACGGAGTGTCAATGTATAAAGCAACAATAATGTTGGGGAACAACTTTTCCTGGCGGTTTGTGTAGTCAGTCACTGTCCCCGTCGAGAAAGAAACACCAGTATCAACAGTAACTCTAGTATCAACATTGTGCTGCAGAAATTTGTTCATTATCGTGTACCTGGTTCTTCAGCTAGTGAGGTCGCCTTCATTATTCGCGCATGTCTCGAGTGGATCATCTTCTGTTTCCATGGTGTTACAACATTACAGAACATGCTACATGTTTCTCGGCTATTCCAGCGGAGCCCGGCTGTAATGTGCGCGCGCGTATTGCTGCTACTTTGAGATGAAGGAGAAATGCGTGACACCTATCACGCCTCCGCAACGACGCTTTTCCAGACCATACCGATCCGCGCGCGCTGTGTTCAATGCCGCAATCAATTACGTACTAGTGTTTTCTAGTAGACGCCTACTATGGAATATTCTGGAATCTCAGCGGGGTATAAATACAAGACTTCAGCGACCCTTAGTTCAGTTGAAGTGGCGATTTATTCCAGTGCTGTTCGAAGTATTGCGGCGAAGTGTTATGTGTTTTATAATTGTATGGGACAATTGTAATACAATTGTGTTTTATGTTGGTTGACATTTTTATTGCGTGTGAACAGTTTTTATTTGATCTGTTGTAAGAGACTATCTTGTCGATTACAAACTGTTCAATTGTGGTAATTAAAGCTGGTTATTAGCGACGTAATTGGTGTCTTGTATTTGGTTTTCCACTGTACCATACGACGATCAGTAAGACCGTCGTGACAATATGTTGGTAGCCTTTGCATAATAATTTTTGGATGTTCATCATCCCACATTCTAGTACAAGTCGGTTCCATACAAGCTGTTTCCACTGTATACTTGTCTCTGTGTTGTTGTTCCTTTGTATACCTGCCATCTGATGTCTTCATTTATAGTTTTATTTAGTGAAACTATCTAGAATCGTTTTGGTGTTCGTAATCTGCTGTAGTAAACGTCTTTTAAATTGCCAAATTCCTTGACACAGATTTACGAAAACTACACGACTGTATTAATTTCTGTCCTTTTTTTTTGCTTTATTTCAGAACGCAGAAAAAAGTTAAAACGAAGAAGAAGTAATTTTGCACACGCTGTTGAGTTAATTCAAATTATTCCTCCGTATACTGTGAACCTACTGTGTTGGTAATGCGCGGTATGTTGGAGAGTGGCCAAATTTAAACGGACACCAGTAAAAAAAAAAAACTGTCTCCCTGTTGGCATTAAATAAACCCGACAGATTATAGTATTGATTGCGCTCTCTAGTGGAAAATTAATTAAATTTTTTATCAGAGTGCTTTTTACTATTTTACACCAGACACCCTCTGTTTGTTATTCACAGACGCGCGCGCGACACGGACACACACACACATTTATTTCTGTACTAACTTTTAATGTAATATAATCCGTCTTTTCATCTTTTTATTTGAGAATTCCCCTTACAGATTAATCTTTCTTTTATACACACAGGCCTGTTGGTTAAGTCGCTACTCGGCATCTTCCAACTCTTAACCTCCAGCAGTTCTTAATTTTTCCAGCCACAGGATTTTTCTATTCCTTTTCTTCGATTTCCGCGTAAATTCCACTTCTCCTCCAACCTTTTTTGAGTCTTCCTCGCTTTCTTCTTCCCCTAAGTATCTGCTGTAACTTCCGTTTTCAAAAAGTTTCACATCGTCCTTTGTACATATCCGTACTAGAGAAACTGTCTAGTTTTTATGTCGATCTGTTACCCTTTTTGGCTTGAAGCCCCCGTTATCTTACGTATTCTCTCATGCGCACACTATCTCTTCTTAATATTCTGGAGCTCGCCTCTAAATGTCCATTTCTGTAGCACTCGATAGAGTTTTTCCGTTCGCAAGTTTATTGCCCATACCTCAGAGTTCTAAATAATAACGATTCTTATTATTGTTTTGTTCGTAAATCCATTATTGCCTAATACTTCTTTGCCCATACAATGGCAGTTATTTCTCTGCTTAAACTTTTCTCTGCGCTCTGAAATAATGAAAAAAAAGGACAGAAATTAATACAGTCAATTAGTTTTCGTAGATCTGTGTCAAGGAATTTGGCAATTTAAAAGACGTTTACTATAGCAGATTACGAACACCAAAGGAATCCCAGATAGTTTCACTAAATGAAACTAGAGATGAAGACACCGTGTGACAGTGTCTAAGTACTAAGAAAAGCAGTACTTATTGCTTTTCTGCTTTTACGTATCCACTTTTCTATGGTTGCATCTAAACCACTGTCTCGTGTAATCTTTAGTTCCAACCTAGCTACGTGTTTTAAACAAAAAACAAAAAAAAACAATGATTAATCATTAGAATAAGCAATAGGTAAACATAAATGGAAATAAAGAACAATATTCAACTCACTTACTATATTAATTTATATGATATGATAAATTTAAATCTGGGTGTATTATCTTACCTCAAAGGAATACAGAATGAACATTTCCGTACTGAACGAACTGCAGTCAAATATAAGCTGTTAAAGCGTATGAAGGCTTATTTATAAACTATTTCGGACACATAGGTAGAAAAACGAGCGAAACGAAAATCTTTCGGTGGAAGGAAAAAACCCTAGGAGTGCAGACAGACTTAAGCAAATCAGAGAGTAACATTACTTACCCGAAGCGACTCAGTTGGCCCTTGTGTAGAACGTTCTGGAAAAGAAACTGAGTGGAAGCAGTACTTACAAACTCTGACAACACGATTGTCGTAAATAACTTCAACGAGTAGATACATGGACCTGTTCTAGTTTGATACTCCATTTCTTGTTTAGCCTTCCAAGTCTCCGCTTTCCTCCAGACCTCTTCCTCAGGGGCATATTGCATGTTATTATTATTCGGGGTAAAAACAACGTCCTACGACGTTGTCCAATGCCTAATCTCCATTGTTGCCTGTCGTTGCAGTTATCCTACGACGTTGTCCAATGCCTAACCTCCATTGTTGCCTGTCGTTGCAGTTATCCTACGACGTTGTCCAATGCCTAACCTCCATTGTTGCCTGTCGTTGCAGTTATCCTACGACGTTGGCCAATGCATAACCTCCATTGTTGCCTGTCGTTGCAGTTATCCTACGGCGTTGTCCAATGCCTAACCTCTATTGTTGCCTGTCGTTGCAGTTATCCTACGACGTTGTCCAATGCCTAACCTCCAGTGTTGCCTGTCGTTGCAGTTATCCTACGACGTTGTCCAATGCCTAACCTCCAGTGTTGCCTGTCGTTGCAGTTATCCTACGACGTTGTCCAATGCCTAACCTCCAGTGTTGCCTGTCGTTGCAGTTTCCGTCGTTTAGTCAAAGGTGGGCAAAGGTTGGTAAAGAGTCTCGGAGGTTATGGAGGTTGCCGAGGATGCATACATAACAACAAAACTGTGGGAAACGCTGACTGATGAATCAGCTCTGCCAACAAATCCTACTTTCGCGTCCACGTCGTGACCACTGGGTGTGCGTTACGTAGCAAACGGAAGAGGGTGAAAGGCGAGTCTCCGGCGCCTGAATACCGGAACCGATCGGCTAAGGGAAGAAACCCCAACAGAAAATCTGAGACCTCCTGGAGGGAGTTGCGACAATGGGGTTGCTCCTCATTTCACATAAAAAATTGTTAATGCTAAAAGGGCTAATAATAGCCATATTGGAGGTGCATGCCGCTTCCAAGAAAATCAGGAAACCTGAACAATTTGAAATTGAACCACTAAAACTGGAAATAGTGAATCAGTTTAAATATTTGGGATGTTGGACGGCAGAAAACAATGAAGAGATAAATGAAATAAGGAAAAGGATACAGGCCGCAAATAGAGCATTGGCCTATGGTTCGGTGACATCGATATTCAAGACAAGGAATATCAGACCAAGGTCACATTATATAAAGTTATGATTAGACTGGTGATAACATATGGCAGCGAGACTTGGACTCTGAACAAACAAGCCGCTAACATAGTCAGTACTTTTGAAAGGAGAATTTTGAGGAAAATATATGGACCAATCCAACTAAACGGGGCATGCAGAATGCGTCACAATGAGGAGCTATACAAGCTGTATAAAGACAATGATCTGGCCACCACCATCCGACTGCGTAGATTGCAATGGGCAGGACACATCATTAGGATGGAAGGCAACCTAGGAAGGTACTGTTTAGTCAGATCGAGGGTAGAAGACCCAAGACACGCTGGATTGACGCAGTGGCGAGGGATGCTGATAATCTACTTGAAATAAAACGATGGACATCGATCGCCAAGAACAGGGAAATATGGAGGCTAAGGTTCGACTTCGAACTGTGATGCCATAGAAGAAGAGAAGAGGTGCCGCTTCCAATTACTTCTGTTCTCCATCAGATCAGTTACCGATCATGTGTATATATAGTAAATTATCTCATCGTTTTATGTATGTTCGAGCCTAGTGGTCGAAATTCATTTCTTCAGACTGAATACTGCAGGCATCCCTCATCCCTCTTTGTTATTATTATTTAATGTTTTCAATCTCATGGTCATAGGCATACGGTATTCAGTACCGTAGATAACTGAAGACTAACACAGGTTCCGCTTAACACGATTTTCAATCTGAGATTACAATAACTAACGTGAATTCGCCTCTGCCGCGTCTCCGAATTAACACTTAGCGCAGACTACCGTCAGTAGCCGGTGTTGCGTATCGAACTATTGTGTCTCTTTGCCTGTACTTACGGAGCGTTATAGGACTAGGTTTGCGCCCGATCCCGCGGCTGTTGATGGCAGTTCTGGTAATTGCAATTCCATCCAGTTCTGTTCCATGTGTAGTTTCAAACCAGTCTGAACCAATCACAAACATTAACTACCTGTGCCTGCCGAAACTGTAGTCAATCATGTTGCGGCAGATTGGATTGGATAGAACATTATTGCCAGCATCGGCTTTGCCGATTCGGCAGGACTTTGATCCGGGACACGGGCTCCCGCGAGGTTGTGAAATGCCTTCCTTGCGAGAGCCGACTGCCCCGGTGACTAGTCCCCTCGACTTGGCCGCCGCCTTCGGGCGGTCGAGCCTCTTGTCCTCGCCAGCGCGCCTCTAAGTTTCTGTGGGCTATGTCCTCGGAGACCAAGGAGCCGCGACCAGGCGTTGCGATTGGCTGAAGCCATGACCACTGAGATCCCCGTCAGCACCTGCTTTGCTGATTCGGCAGGGTAATGATCTGACACACGGGCTTCTGCGAGGTTGTGCAAGTGCCTTCCTTGCGGAAGCTGGCTGTCTCGGAGTCATTCCTTACCGTTTCGGCCGACGCCCTAGGGCGCTCGAGTCTCTTGTCAGCCAGTGCGTCACTACGTTCCCAAAGGCTAGCCTGAGGGGACCATGGTGTCGCGCCTCGGCGGGACAATTGGCTGAAGCAAAAGCTCAAGCTTGCCTCCGTGGTGGCCATGTCTTATCATGGACCCGCGGACTGCACCATAACTCCTTGTGCAGAGCAAACGACCGCGCTGACCTGTTAGCACCTGGCGTTCATCAGGCCTTGGCCTGGACAACGCACACAAATTAGGGCGGAAGACGCCCGCGCACCATCCATCCATCCATCAGTTTCAAACCTTTACACATTTTAGCTGTTAACAATCCATAAATATTCAAAACTTGTAATTTCTTGAAATTTATGATCACAAATTTCATTATTCTCTTCTCCCTTCCTCTTTTTTTCCTCGCGACTCTCATGAACTGAAACGTAATAGGACATGGAGACCTCCAACAATTTAGGGAGCGATTTGTTTTAATTAACAGTTAAATATTTGTTTATTCTAGGATTGCTAGTATTCAGTGCGTTTGCATGTACGCTAAGTAAGATTAGCATATTTGTTTACGTAGCGTACTTGACGTCTGGACATTTGCATACTGAATTTAGATACATTAATTAAGTTAACGTTTTTTTTAATATTTATATACGCATTCGTATCTGATGTTAGAATAGCACAATGTATAACGCACACGTTAAGTAAGTGGGGCGTTGGGAATTGTAACTGTGTGTGTGTGTGCGCGCGCGCGCGCGCGTTTTATTCCATGTTTATTTTATTCTGCTGGTTTCGAGTGGACGACTGTTGATCTTAACGGTTAAATAAATTGTATACTTTAGTACCAGTTAGTCCATGTGCTGTTGTTATTGCACTGTTTTACCGTTTTATCAGCCACTTACACACGCAAACACACACACACACACACTCTCTCTCTCTCTCTCTCTCTCTCTCTCTCTCTCTCTCTCTCTCTCTCTCTCTCTCATAAATCATTACATTGTTGTGCCGGTTTCGTGTGTACACACAGTGTCGGATTATCCATAACGCTAGGGTATACTGCAGCACCGGGCACCAGGACCTCAGCTGTCAGAGGGGTCATCCAGCCCTAAATCACAAAAACATTTTAAAGATAATAAACGTGAAAAAAATATCCTCAATCCAAAATCATAAAAACGTGTGGACACTTTTCGGCGAGTTCGCCGATATGTTTTTTATGTTCGAATTAGTACTACTATGCTCATTGTAACCACTGTTTAGCTAAATATTTGTTGTAATTTGAGAGTTTAATAAAATACTTTCGAAATTGTGTATGCCATTTATCAGTGTAAATAACGGTACACAATGGTGTGTTGGCCAAGGAGGCTGAGAGTCTGTAAGAGAAAAATAGTAAAAGCGACATTTCCAAGGATGTTTTAGGAAAAAGAGCAGTGTATAGTGATAGAAGGCTCACAGTTCAGTGAGATTGGAGAGCTACAGATAGCTAACGTCAGAGTGCTATCCGTGATTATTTATTTACTGGACTATCGTTTTCTGGTGTATATGACAAAGAAGTCTGTAATGTATCGCTTGAGCGTGACCTTCTGTGACTGGCACTGCGTGGTTTTCTCGTGTTAGGGCGGCCTGTAGCACTTGTGACAATCACTGTGCCTACTAGAGGTGTGCTAAACTAATATTTGAAAATAACGGGTACGAAGGAAACCGTTCCAAAAAATTAACACGTACAAATACCTGTTATTATATATTCTATTATACATATACCTGCATTATATAATTTGTTATAAGAAATAAATTGAAACTAAAAGTATTAACAGTGTTACTTTACACTGTGACTTTATTAAGCTGTTACTGTTTAAAAGAAAATAAGAAACAAAAGAATTTATAGGTATATCTCCCTTTGGGAATACTAATTTAAGTTTTCATTAGGAGTAAACAAACTGACATAGATTTTATATTAAATTAATAATTCCATTTTGGTTAGATAAATCAGTTGCGAAAATCTAGGCAATGAAATTTAGAGTGCACGTAATAGCACAACAAAGAATGTTAAAAAAATGTACGTGAGATGTGCAGTAAAGTTAAAATCATCCAGCCACTCTGTAGGTTATAACACAATATAATTCGCTTTTTCAGAATTTACTAAGTTGGTGATTACCATAATATATATATTTTATTATAATCTGAATTATATATCTGCATAACACACGAGAATGAATGTAACATCAGTATGAATTTTTTTCTTTGACAGAGATATTCTGAACCTTGCTGTTTTGCTTCGTTTCGTATGTGTATGGCAATCGGCACATGCCCAGAATGAAGTATTCAGCACCAAAAAGTGGTACTTAATATTTTTACTCTTTTTGCATTCATCACATACATAACAGAGTAAAATCTAGCTTTAACCGTTCATTGAAAATTTTATACTAAAGCTGAAAATTGAGAAGCCAAATTTTTGGGAAGTCCAGGTGGTAAAGCAGGCCACACGGCTCCCAGTCCATTTCAGAGTATATCGTTTTCCTGACATCCGGGCAGACTCGGAGTTCACCTACATTGATCAGAATCTGGAAAAATAAGTAGGAAGTGGAAGGCGGTGTCCTGGACATAGTACCAATGACACTTGTCAATTTATACTGTAAAAATCTTAGAGCGTTAGAATCTTGTTAAGGATGTAAAAAGAAATCGCTATAAGGATTTCTATCATATGCTAGGTCCAGGTACCACTACCTCCATTTGTACATTCTTCATCTCCTTATACGGGGTCCCCGAGAGGTTCAATCTTCTCCCTATCTTCTGCTCTCCTTTTACTGTTCTCTTAAAAACCATTCTTACTAATCTATTGTCACCGCCGGAGTTATTATTAAAAGAGTTTATAATAAATATATGGGCCACTGGGCCGTGGTCAGTTGTTTTGTGTGTGAGGACATTTTTAATTAACCCACCGTAGGCCTTCTCCAGTAGGAAATTTTGGTATAAAAGTTTGACAAGGGGTAGGCCGAACGTAAGGGGTATTAAGGCGAAAGCAATAACTTCGTATTGGGGAATAACTTGTAAGTTACATAGTAGGGAACACCGTTTTGCCTCAATTAGTGGTACGTTCAGCCTACCATCCCTCATCAAACTTTAAACAAAAAAATTTCTACTGGAGAAGGCCTCCGGTGGGTGGTCGAAACGCCTAGTCAAATAAAAATGTCCTCACACACAAATGTCCTCATACACAAATGTCCTCACACACAAATGTCCTCACACACAAATGTCCTCACACACGAATGTCCTCACACACAAATATCCTCACACACAAAACAACTGACCACGGCCCAATGGCCCGGAATTATCCGGAAATTATAAACTCTTTTAACATTGTTGGTACGTCATTTGTCCTCATGATTTGTCCGAGCCATACCTTAAATGTAAACGAAAAGCAACAAGGATTTCTCCCAAATCGATCGACCACAGTTCATTCGATAGTAGAAAAGGTGATTGAATATAACAACCCATCCTTTACGTGCTCTGTAGACATTAAAAAGGCATTTTATAGGGTAAAACTATCTGATGTAAACATTTTGGTGGAGAAGAAAGTGCCGGCAAAATTGTTAAACACTACAGAAGATTTGTACAAAGATACTACTACAGAAATACAAGTAGAGAACAAGTTAACAGTTAAACTCAAGTGCGTGGGTGGAATACAGCAATAGGACAGTTATATTTCATCCAAGAAAGGATAAGTTTATTGATTCCACCGATACAATGAGTGGGAACAAAATGAATAATAGACAGATACGTATGCAGATGACGCAGTGGTCATATCAGTTTCAGAAGATAATTTGCAGAGACTTCTTTATACGAGGATTGTTCAATAGAAACACGTTTAGAGGATATAAAGCATTTTTTATTCAACGATTTTAAAAGAAGTCTCCATTAACATTAAGGCATGAGTCCCACTGTTGCACTAATCTGTAGATTCCCTGCTGCTAAAATTCTTGCGGCTATTTGCGGAACCATTCGCTAATAGCAAATTCTACCTCAGCGTCCGATTTGAACCGCCGTCCTTTTAGTGATTTCTTTAATGGGCCAAAAACATGATAATCGCAAGGGGCAAGTCGGAACTGTAAGGCGGATGTTGTAAGACTTCCCACTTCATACTACCAAGCAGATGAAAGCATCACCTTGTTGTTGATAGCGCATTAAATGCTGTAATGATAAGGCCGAACGCAAATTTTCTTCTCATCAAGAAGCAGAACCCACTGAGCAGCAACTTTGTGATAGCCAAGAATATGAATGATGGAATATACAATTCCCACCCTAATGCTTAACAGTTGAGAAAGTTCTCTAACTTTGATGAGCCTATTTGCGCGTAAAGCAGTTTCCAGCTGTCTCACATTTTCATCTGATGTTGCAAGACAAAGGTCACGCACATCTCGCTACTTAGTCGAATTTATATATTTTTTATCTTGTGACGTGCTCTACATGAGTGAAAATTTTATCCACCTGATGATGGGACTTTAAGTCCCGAAACGCGTAGTGTATATTGAGGAAAAAACACAAAGAAGTTGCAAAGAAGGAACCAAGGTAATTCTAATATTTAATTATATAGGCAACTTGGAGACCACAACAATTATGTAAACATTTGTATTGCTTTAACAAACATTTTTGTTTTGGAAAGCATTGTAAAAAACTCTGCCATAATGCACCTTATGATCATGATGTTATATTATCTGAAGTGTGATAAGAGAACAGCTGACAATGTGATAAGCAATTTTATTTATTACAGGAGGACTGGGTGTCATGAAATTTGTTATTAATCCTATCAAGATAAGTGCATGTTGTAATGATTTCATACTGGCTAAATATAGCAGTGGACATGCTCGCGCTCGAACACACACACACACACACACACACGTCCTCACACTTGCATATTCAAAATTAAAGTAAATTTACTGAAGTTAATTCAGTGCAGCAATATTAAGCGGTATTGCGTTTCCTTTTCAGAACTCTATGCTGAGCTGAACATTTTACTCCGTGTAGTGTATGTCCCACATTTATCCGCTTCCATAATGGAAGTCACTTCTAACACTTTTGCCTTGAATTTACCTTCCCATTAAAGGATTTTCTACTTTGCCTGTCCTTCCGGCTCAGAGGTGTCCATCCCTCCCCAAAGGCCATGGTGCAATTCCCCCCTCCCCAATTGTTCAGAAACCCCCAATTTTGATTTCGTGAGTAGAGGGGGATCACAATGCGGGCTATAGAATAACCCCCAGTTATTCTTGTATCTTGGGGCTTGATCCAAACATTTTTGAAAAACTAAATCCATTTAAACAATTATTGGAATCAAAAAGCTAATGTTACTCTTTTTATCAATACCAACAAATTTTCTAGTATGCCTAATTAATAACTAAATTATGAGAGATGTAAAAGTCTGGCCAAACCTGGCATAACATAATTAGTAGTACATTAGGCCTTATCAAGATAATCTTACTTGATTTTGTAATTGTAGTAATAAATGATTACAAAAATCCCCCAAATTACAGTGGTGCGACTTGCACCATGTTGTGGGCACCCCTGTTCCAGCTATACATGAGCGGATATATTATAAGGTTATATAAAAAATCTATTAAACTTTGTCTTCCCTATGCCCACTAATAAATTGTTTTTAGGTAACGCTGGTATAACATGTTTGTAACAATTGCATAAAATTTTAATCACATTGGATGCACAGTTTACGTTTTACAGCTAATTAAGTAGGGTTGTGTTCTGTATATTAGGTGATTTTTTTTTTAACATTTTAGAATAACGTTTCAACTTGCATGTAATTTTGTATAAATATAATTTCTACAAACTTCTAAGGCTTTCACGGCTGGCATCAATACTATTAAAGTGATTAACTTAACTTAGCAAATAATCAGTTCGCCATTGGTTTGCCTCAGTACTGATATTTTATGGTGAACATCAGCCAAGTACATTATATAACTGAAGATGGTCTCCATTGGTGAGCTCGAAACGTTTGGTTCTGAAAACATGAGACCACAGCCGAACAGCCCGGCACTTAATCGCTTTAATAATATAATTCCTACTGTTGCAGTGGAAAAGAAAGAAGTGGTTATCATGCCATTCAGTAAAGTGAAAGGACGTAACTTATAATACAAACCATAGAAACTTCAAAATATAGTTTTAAAATTAAAAAAGAAGAAGGTGGAATAAGAGAAAGTTATGTTTTGACACATCAAGTATGATAATGAAAAAAAAACCAAAATGATTTTGATCATGCTGTGCATGGCAAACTGTTTACAGTTATCTTTAATTGATAAAAGCAGTGACTGTAGTTAGAAAAGTTAATTAACATTAAATGAAATTAGAGTAGATTATTCTGGGGTAACACTACTGTGAATTGTACTAGGTGAGAGTGTGAAGAACAGACGTTAAACATCAGTTTTCGGTGTCTATCTGGATTCTCATACATTAACTATATAGTTTCTGTATTAAGCCCATATCAATGTTAATTTAAGATTTAACTATAAGCAAAATTTTTTCAATATTAAAATACACAAACTTTATGTATTTTAATGGATTATTTGATTAAATCAGTTGAGTATAATACTCATAACATTTTTTTGGTAGGGAGTAATACGTACGGGTACATGTCTTCCACAAACTCTAGCCTTTCTCATTTGTCAGTGGCTGTACGTGGGCACGTGTCTATTGAGTTGTGGTTTATAACTGTTTCAGATGAGTGGAGTCAGGAATGCCCGGTACTAAATCAGGTCACACAGAGGTGTAGAGAAATTGCAGTGATGGCTGGTGATATGAATGAAGCATTCCTACCTTTATGCAACATCCATCAGATTTGCTATCTCTGTGTAAGTGTTATAGCTAGCTATCTCCTCTCTCTCTCTCTCTCTCTCTCTCTCTCTCTCTCTCATTAGTTGGCTGACTGGTTTGATGTAGTCCTCCAGCTCCTCCTTGGAGCCGAGGCCTATACATCTGGTTCAGGTACTCCAGTCTTTGTCTTCTACTGCAGTTCTTCTTGTTCTTTGAAGCAACAAGGCACCTGAAAAAGCAATTTATTGAAGTGAGAACGTTATATATGGCACTACGGTGCCTGGCTTACTCCCATACACCTTGCACTCCTAGGCCAGTAATCTGATTCATGTGTCACAAAACAGCTGAAACAAGAAAGCACTGTTGCCAGGTCAATCAACCCTCTTTTCCCTACATAGCTGCCCAAAATTTCCCTGCATCCACAAACATGTGTGCTTTAAGCAAAGCATAATATTTTACAGTTTGTGGATATATTCTAAATGTTTAAATACTATTACAAGAATAACATAAATATTAAAAAGAATTTTATTTATGATAAAAGAAAATGTATTCACATGCTGAGAGATTGAGCTCAATACTTTTGAAAACTTTTTCTTGTATTTAATTAATTATTGGCCTAATATATTTACACAACTTTCCAATTGCTTAATTCATAAAAACAATTTAAAATAATATATGTATTGACTGATAAAAACAATACATGATATGATTTTATTTATGTTCATTGTAGATATCAATTTCTTGTAATGAGATATACTGTATATAAACACTACTATGCCCTCGTCTCATTTAATTATCGGTCCACTCTTATTTTAATCTTAATTCTTTATAGCAAAATCTCTCATACTCAAAATATATGTGAGCAACCTTTTACACAGTGAATCAGTTCACTTGTCACTCAAGTTCTTACTTCTATTGGGTGTCTCACATTTCATGTTTAAACTTCAAAATTTAAAACCTCACTCCACATTTCAGGCCCCATGAGTCCATTAGCCAAACCAATTTTGACCAGTCAGAATTAATCATCACTTATATTGCCCTGCTTCTTGGTCACGAACATTCTGTGACCTCCTCAGATGTCTTTTCTTCTTTCTTCTTGTGACAATCAGACACATGGCTGTGACAGAAATGACATGGCTTCCTAATGGAAAAAAATGATATATTATAAATACAGTGTTTGATAAAATCATAAAACCATAGTAGCCATCATGTACAAAACTTCTTGAAGATATTTCTATGTTCATTGGTCATAAAGATTCATTTAAGATTATTTATGACGATTGGCTGACATTTCAATAACAAAATAAAAAACAAGTCACCAAGTTACAGGACAAAATAAAGTTATTTGTTTATTTGCTTTAATTCGTCAGTTTTTTTTTTTTATAAGGTAGTTTTGATGCATGTTTTGGTTTTTAGAAGCTATAGTGTAACAATCATATAATTATATGTTTGAGTATTTTTATTATTGTTCTCGTCCCTGTGACTTTACAACAGGTGAGATTACAATGCAATCCTACTACACTACAAATTTTAATTTGGGACTAGTTTAGTATGTTGTTCAGGTTAGTAGTCAGTTTAGAGTTTGATTAATTTTATTTCTATTGCTGTATTGCAGTATTTTGAAATTTCATGAACAGAATGAAACTTAATTATTCATAAATTTTGAAACGTCATTTAACAGAATTTATTACCATTTATTTATTGCTGAATATGATAAACATTATCATTTTATTACTGATTGCAGTTATATCAATGAAAGTAATTACTGTGTTATACATATGTAAATGTGTCATCATCATCATCATCAAAGGCGCTACAATCCTGGGCGAGTCCTGGCCAACTGAAGCAGACCTCGCCAACGGACTCTGTTTGATGGAACCATTCTCCAATTGCAGATTCCTGCCTACTCTGTATCCTGCTGCACTCCATCTCACCATGCCAGTTTTGGTCTCCCCACTTTCCTTTTGACATCTGGATCGTACAGGAAGAAGTGCATTGCAGGGTCCTGTGTGGATCCATATGACCTGCCCATCCGAGCTGTCCTATCTTTATCTTTTTGATTATGGTCATGTTGTGTAACAGGTCATCATTAGTTCTATTTCTTCAGACACCTCCCTCCTTCATTGGGCCATATATTGATCTCAATATTTTCCTCTCATATGTTCCCAACGCACTTTCAGTGATTCTGCTCAGAATCCATGTCTCAAATACATACATACGTACTCGAACAACCAGTGTCTTGTATAGGATGTTCTTTGTCGCCCTTGACAGCAATTTGGACTCAAATTTCCTTTGTAAGTTGAAGTAAACCCTGTTAGCAAGAACAAGTCTTCTTTGGATTTCCTCATCCATAAGATTTTTATTGGACACAAGTGAACCCAGGTAAGTAAATTCTTTCACTGTCCCCAATCTGTCCCCAAAGCTATGTACTGACCATATCTACTCCTTCGAGCTTGTGATCCTGATACAATCATATTTTTTGTTTTGTCTTCATTTATTTTTAAGTCCAGGCATTTTGCTGCTGCTTCCAAATTAAGAAATACCTCCTGGACTCAAACAGATGACTGTTCCAAAATAGCAATATCATCTGCATGTGGTAGTAACTGCCTTGATGTATTTAACTACTATTTCCTGGATATATAATAAGCAGCATGGGTGTAACTTGGGCCCTAACTTTGAGGGGGCAGGGTAAAGCTTCATAAATTCATGTGTGTAGTGAGACCATCTATATAATAAAATTAATTAAATATATTATATACAAAATTAGAAAGTTTAGTAATAATTCTTAATTAGTAAATGAGGGACAATTTCATTTTTTAATGATCCACAAACCTTTCTTCATAAGTTGTACTTCCTGTTATGTTTACCTAGAACAAATATACCGTAGGCCTATAAACATAAACAATTTCAGTTCTTCCAATTCTTATACCCCGTTTTCGTAAACGCATCCTCTCCCTTCATCCTCTCTGCCAGGCACACTGTCACAAAATGCTTGGCAGTAGTAGCAGTAAGCCGAATCAGTCACAACAAAGAAATTTTCAAATTGCTAGTTAGGAAATTTTCAAAGAAATTTAGCAGTGTTACTCCTTTGAGTTTCTTATCTCCTATTTCTCAGAATTTAGGAACACAAAAAACCAAAACAATCACAACAATAACGAATTAAGAAAATCATTAACAAAAAACAGTTCCAAACGACCGTCCTTTAAGATTCGTGAACAAAGCCATCGACATCTTGCACAGTAAGCCAGCTTTGTTCATACTGCCGAGTCTGTTACTCCTACCATACCGCTCTCATTTACACTGGTCTGTAGTGTTTGCAACATTCTGCTGAATTGAAAACAGCGATAATCTTGAATCAAACAGTAAACAATCCGAGCACAGAGATGACTCGGAAGAATATGTGTGACAAAGAGAGGAAAGTAAAGAGAGCAAATTCTTAGAAGTACAGCTGCGGTTATTGTTTCATTACGATGTTCCAAAACAAGTCTTTGTTTGTGCAAAAGGCACGCATTGTATTCCAGTTAATTAGGGCTCTAGTGTTTTTTTTCGAACAGAAATATTATTTTGACGTATATCATTCAAATCTGTCAAACATTCCCATTACAAGTTTCTTCGAAAGAAATAAGAATAATACATTTATGGCAACTAGCCGTCTGATAACAGTACAGACGTTGATAAATAGTGCTTACTGTGCTCGCAAGCATAGAAACTGTCTCCTGTTTGACTATTTGTTAGTTTTTATTTATAACAACTGGAAACGAAATTTTATAATGCTCAGGACATGGGGGGGGGGGAGTGCCTATGATAAGCAGGATAGTGAGTCTTTCTGCCTAAGACTGTTTTTCGATAAGAACCTTTTAGAAATATCATCATGAATTTTTACCATACACTGGGTATCCTTCATAGTCATTTCTGTTAGTTTAACCAACTTCTCAAGGGCTTAAAAGTTTCTTAAAACTCTATATAGTTATATAAATGTGTACAGTAGGTATTTGTTTATTAGGAAATTCTTAAGGCTTCATTTCATTGTATTTGATGTAAAAACAATAAGATATTTTGTCTCCAATTGAACGTGTTAGGATTTTTCCTATAATATTCTTAGTACAAAAATGTTTTCAGCTAGCATGTTGGTTATTTTAGTCTACTTAAAAATACATCTTGAAGGCAGTCAAGGCTTCATTGTGTCATATTGTGTGGTTAGTCGCAGCCTGCTGGTCATTTTTGTAGCTTGCTGTCATCATCTGGTAGGCCTATATTGTTAATTCTTCATTTGACATAACATGAAGATTTTCTTTTGGAATTTTGTTCTCCATGACATGTCCTAGTGTTAGTAATAGGCTATACGCGTATATTACATTATTTCTGACTATGGAGACTAATTTTTAGATAACAAATTTTGATATAATTTGTACCTTTGCCTAAACTAGCTTTTGGTCATTGTGATCTTCATCACACATGGCCACTGAGGTTGCTTTCAGTTTCAGTGCTGGAAGTACCACCATTGTTTTGAATTGTTGTCAGATCTTTGTTGTGTGCATGATCTGTGATGTGTTCAAAGATCATATGTGATTTAAACCATGTTTGTTCATTCAGAATGTCATTTCCATATGTTTTAATGTATTTGTACATTTCTAATTGTTCAAGTGTGTCTAGTTTTTGATTCTTTATGTTCATACTAGAAATATTCAAGCATAAAAACATATTAAAATGACATTTGAACTGGACAGACACAGTTTAAATCACATATACTCTTTAAACATGCCACATACACAGCAAAAATCTGATAACTATTTCAAACAATGGCGCTAGTTCCAGCCCCAGAAATGACAGTGCTCCTAACGGTCATGTCTGATCAAGCCCATAATGAGCAAACATTAGATTAGACAAATGTACAGTACACATTTTATCAAAATTTTTATCTAAAAATTAGTGTTTTTGAGTTTTAAATCGTGCAATAAGAATATAAAGACTTCCTCTTTGATCATTGATCATCGGGCTGAGACGACCTCTATCTGACTCCAGGAACAGCTTGATGACTATGATGAGTGGGCAGAAAAGTGGAGAGTTACTATCAACGAGGCCAAGAGGATAGCCGTAGTCTTCTCCAGAGGCAGAAGTTTCCCTGACAGACTGTACATACGAGATACCCCCCCTGCCTTGATCTCCTGGTGTTAAGTACCTTGGACTTCACCAAATCGTCATCTCTCCTGGCGGACACATTCCAAGCAAGTAGCACGCAAAAAATGTCACAAACACCTTGGTCGCAACCCATCTGTGCCAGATGAATCTTGGACCAAGCATCGGCAAACCCTTACACTCAATTAGACCTGTCTAAAATTGAAATCCCACTGCCAATAGCCAGACCACACTTAGAAATCCAGAGTATTGTGGTGGGTGGGAGCTCTATAAAAAGCTCAGGACACAGCACAGGGCATGCCCTTCATCCTGCACAAACGCTGATCTGAGCAGGAAACTTACATTCATTATCTTCTTTTCTCTCTGTGTAACAGCTAGAGTAAAAATTTGCTTAATAAAATTGTAGGACTTACCATTTCCTCTTCATTATATACCTCAATATCTCTATTATTTAGTAATTTATCTCAAGTATTGTACTCCTTCATGCAATATGATCATTATATACTTGTTTACTTATTTAGACCAGTTCAATTACTGTTGAATACTATAACGTTTTCTTATGTATTCACTTTTAATCCTATGTCAGCAGATTTTTCCCACAAAAATTTGTGGTCTGGTGTAAAGTTTCAGCCTCCATTTCCAGTATTTACTTAGTTATTTTTATGTAAGTTCTTGTTTCTAGTACATGAATTAAGATAGATTAACATGTAACTTTAGAACGTAAGCAGTTTTTCCTTTGTATGATCCATTTAATTTGCATGCAGTGTGACTGTATTTTTTCTTGTATGACGCTCTGAAAACTAGTAGTCACTAGCAGAGCAGTGGCGGCGATAAGGCCCCCGCAGACCCCGCGGCGCGGGGGGACCCGACCCTCGTGGGGGGCCCCAGTTGGCCCAGTCATGGGACATAACTTGTAACATGAAAAATAAGCGTAAACGAGTTGTAAAACGCTTCTTTGTTGAATTATCAGTTGACCATAGAATTGACGACCCAGTGAAATCATTTGAAGTAAAAGTTTTCAATGCAACACTAGATATTGTAATAGCTCAGCTACAAATGAGATTCGAAGGATTGCATTGCATTGATGATAGGTTTTCATTCCTGACGCTTCAGAATTTAGTAAACTTCTCACAAGAGACAATAGTGGAGAAAAGTAAGGCTCTGGTAAATGTGTATCCTGGTGACCTTTCCACATCACTGCCTGACCAAGTAATATCCTTCAAAGCTATGATGGCCAAAGAAATTGTACACAAGAAAAGAATTCGAGAAATGATGAATTTACTGGTTGAAGAAAACAGCTGCCTTATGAGTTGCCTCCCAGACTTAACTACAGCTTTGCAGCTTTATTTAACCATACCTGTCACAACAGCTACAGCGGAAAGAAGCTTAAATTAATTAAATTAAGTCATACTTAAGAAGTACCATGGCCCAAACTCGGTTGAGTGACTTGGCACTGTTAAACATTGAGCATGTGAGATACAGAAAACTAATATCAACGAAGTGGTTGAAAAGTTCTTAGCTATTAAAAAAAGAAGACTAGGCTTAGGAAAACAGTGAACTTTGGTTGATCCTCATCTGTAAATATTGTACATTACTTGAGTTCGAGTGTTATTGAATTGGATTAGACTTAAGGAGAATTTGTATAGAGTATATTCAAGAATTTTACAAATTCAGTTACAAACTAATTTAAATGTTTGAAAAAAGCTAGAATGTTACTTTGATATTCGTTTTTAAATAATAAATTTTTACCACTCTGTGTGCGGTACTGTTTCATAGTCTGAATTTAGATCTTTGACGTAAAAATAAATCATTCTTTTTATTTTGGTTTTTTTATAGTTTGTATAGAACTTTGTCTATTTGGCAACAATGAACTTTAAGAGTTTGTACACGTGTAAAACGTCCTTTGCAAATTGCAAACGCTTTGTGATAGACGAGAAAGTATTCACAAACCATTGTTGTGAAACACACGTAAATAGAAACTCATTTGAGTGTTTTTCCCTATTACGTATACAAAATTTAACCATTTTTATAGGGCCCCCTAATTAGTTTCACGGGGGGCCCCCGTTTCGTTAGTGCCGCCACTGTAGCAGAGAAATAATTTAACTGACTAAAATATAATATTATTACATGGAACACAATTATTTTAGACACAAATTTTTAAAATTTTTACCTCACTGCCTAAACCAGTTTTTGCTCATTACGAGCTTCATTAGAGGCTGCCACTAGGAGTGCTGACCATCCTGTTTTTGATGATGGCACCATCATTTGAAAGATCGTTAATGGATGAGTGTTGTGTAATATGCTCAAATAGTGTATTTGATTGAAGGTTAGAAAGATTGTCACACACATAACTTTTAAAAAAACATGTCTCTAACATTCAGTTAAACTGAAAGACACACAGATCACAATCAAACACACATACTATATGAACATATTATATAAAACACACACACACAACAGTCTTTTGAATGACAGTGCCATCACCAAAAACAGGACACACAGCATTCCTAGTGGCAACCTCTGATAAAGCTCTTAATGAGTGAAAACTAGTTTATCTAGTGAGGTAAAAATTTAACAAAATTTTTATCAAAAATAATTATGTTCCATGTCAAAATAATACATGTATATTTTAGTTAGTGATACCACTTGAACATATCGTAGACAACAAAATCTGTGAATTAATTTAATTAGCAAGTTTGTGAGTGTGAAAGGTGGTGAGGGGTCAACCTGGAGAAGACTTCTCATTGGATATCATTGGAATATGTAATGTAATGGGTATAGGAAAAGAGGAATCCTTAAACAAATTATATTAGCAAATACATTCTCATTGATAAATAACTTAATTTATGCTTTAACGTTTCCTTTATATTTTAGGGTTCCAAATTAGATGTTTCACCTAGTGGATGTGATGTCACATTCCTAACAGAGGCCAATTCACTTTGTCAAGACAACCCAAGCTGTCGGTACACCGCCCGTAGAACTCTTGCTGCTATACACTCAGTCAAAGCTGACCCTTCTTCGACAGGCTGCGATTGGCAGAATCATCCTTGTTTAGCTCATTTCTTGGCGATGGCTGCCCGATAAAGAAGAAAACCTACCCTCGCTGATGCTGCTGCAACAATAATAACCCAATGTATTTATTTAGAGAATAAATACATGAAAATAAATAAATAAATATATATATGAATATATTTTTAAGATAAAAAATAATTTGAAGTAACAAAAAAGAAAAATATAAATTAATGTTTCAGTGTAAAGCCAATAATAAAATAAAAACTTACTCTGATATACTGTACTGTACTTACGTTAATTTGTGTAGTAAGGATGGATCACACTTTGTATCTGTAGTGAGTAAACAACAATATGCATTGTTTAGTTATAACAATAAGAGAACAATAAACAATTTGCCTAATGTTTACCGCACTCTATAGGTAGCGGTACACTTTATATAGAAAAAAAAATCATTAGAAAAATATCAAGGTTAATTCGAATATTCCTTTTTTCAATGAATTTTTGTTGCATCATGAGCTTTTTGTTTGCTGACATTATTTATACTGAGGTTGGTTTTTAAACTATACAAAATATAATGTATGCTATAAAAAATTTATAAATTACAATTTTAAAAGTGTAAACAAATATTTGTCCATAAAGTTCTTCAAAATTCTTTAATGCCAAATACAATATGATAAACATTTCTGAGAGTTTCAGCTTCCCCCGCAGGCCCAATGGGAGCGACCAAAAGTACTGATCTTTCACAAGATTTTTTTCGCATTCACTACAGTGAATAAGAGTTCAAATATGTTTGGTTAAAAGAAAAGTTGACTGTATTAAACACATGCAAAATTAGCAAATCAACAAAACCAAAGACTGATAGTGAGTTTAAAATCATTTTTATGTTATGTAACAAATCAAATATTTTCTGATGCTTATTTTATTTTAAGTGTGTGTGTGTGTGTGTGTGTGTGTGTGTGTGTGTGTGTGTGTGTGTGTGTGTGTGTGTGTGTGCATTTTGTATACATTTGTAACATGTTTCTTGTCCTCCATACATAGTGTTACCACAATTTGAAGTAAAAAATTTAATTAAATTTCAATAGTCAGAGTAGCCAAGTTATTTCACTAAAATATCCATCAAGATCCACAAAATTACCCAATTTTCCCAAACACAACTTTCATCCTAACAGAACATTACTAAGATTTCATGTATTTTCTTTTTTTCCTGCAAATCAGTCATTGATTCTTCTTCAATGTCTGTGACCCAATCGCTCAAAAATCTTAGATTTTCCAATCCTGGAACACAGCTATGGATACAATAAGATATCCAGAACTGTCTAGGACAATACCAAATGTATATTAACATAGTTGCAACCAACTAAAAAAAAAATTATATAAAAGAAATACTGACAACACTCCTAAAAAACTGTCATGTTTGTAAATTGCTATTCTTAGACTCTTTACTTATATATAGTCCAAGTACATGTCCATGGTGAAGTAATCAATACTGTTCTTGGAAAATAAGTTTGCAATTTTGATTAGATAGTAAAAATAATTCTAAAAAGTAAAAATAAAAATCAGGTCTACATAATTTAAAATATTTATAAACTGTACTGTGCTGTGCTGTGCTGTGGTGTGTATGCGTGCATGTGTGCATGCGTGTGTGTGTTTCTGTGTCTTGTGACTATGTTCACATAAACTGATTTTATAATTATAAACAATCTGAAATTTAGATAATACTAGTTTTCATTAAATCACAAAAGCAATAAAAGCTTAAAGTTTTATTATGTCCGTAAAAATAAATACAAATCGTAATTTTTGTGCTTCACATTTCCCACTCTCTAAAAAAATTGTACATTTTAGAAACTAAGCAAATCTATAATGCTTTAGTTTAAAATATACCACAATCAGTACCAATATTAAAAATGTTAAAAGCAAAATAATATAAGAGCAATAAATTTTATAAGATGCCAAATCAAACAAATCAAAAATAAAAATAAAAATGTTTAAGATATGAGAACTCATTTAGACATTCATATGAAGATTTTCTAAATTCTGTAAGTACAGGAAGAGTCAACCTGATTACAATACCTTCAGAGCAATCACAAAAACCATCAATAACAAACATTCAAGAAGTGACTATTTGAGTTCATAATTACTATCACCAAAACTGCTGATGCATTTGTTGAGAGAAACTGTAACTATGTGCTTAACATTTTTTACAACAATACTATCACTGAGAGTAATTCTTATATGCCAAAACTTGAGTAAAAATTAATCACAACATAATGATTTTTAATCTTTCATTTACGCAACACTCCTAAAGGGTGCAGTCTTTCAGCACAGTCAATCATAATGATTAAAGGCTATAAAAAAATTGAACCCCAGAAGAAACCCTAAATTTGGCTTTTCTAAATATTGGAATATGGAATTTTTAATGTATTATAATTTTGGTCTGTATAATTTTGGCATGATTTGTCTATGAAAAATATTAAAAAAAATTTTTAAAAATTTATATAAAATAACAAAGTAAATTATTAACTAAACACTGAATATTAGGTTTTAATATGTGTAGTATATTTGTGTTATGGTAAGAAATTTCAAAGAAATTTTTTTACTAGAATCAAATACTTGGTCCTTGATTTCCTCCCCAATTCATTAAAGTGCCTGGAGCCATTCATTAAAAGCGCTTTGTACGCCCATTCACACAGTCCTGATAGAGTTGTAAATTTATGGATTTTGTTGTCCATGATTTTAGTCCCTTGATTAACTAATTATAAGTATAATACTACTGACTCGGAAAACAGCGTTTTTATTGGTAAAAAATCAGTTTTCACTTATTATAAGTTTTGTCAGATTATGAGGCTCGAATAAACGTACAAAGCTTATAATAAGCGAAAACTGGTTCAGGCTACAAGGTAAAAATTTTATATTTTTACAACAAAACCTTTGTGTTCCGAGTCAGTAGTATTATACTTATAATTAGTTATAAATTTACATTCGATCATTACCTATTGCCATAATTATAAATCTACATCATTAAGCTGATCTGATGTAAGTCAACAAATATCTAAAATAACACTTGGACATATTAAAAAACTCACTTGTTCCGTAATATTTATAAAATATATTTATGCATCATCATAAGTAAAAATTCATTAATGCTCTCTCTCTCTCTCTCTCTCTCTCTCTCTCTCTCTCTCTCTCTCTCTCTCTCTCTCTCTCTCTCTCTCTCTCTCTCTCTCTCACACACACACACACACACACACACACACACACACACATATGCACGCATGCACACACGCAAACTGACAAACACAATAATAAATTATTTTTAAAACTACAAATGGACTAAAACAAGCGTCACTTTTAGCTTCTTCTGGTCTTGTATTTTAACTTTTTAAACTTGATTGCTTTTTGACATCATTAAACACTAGCAAATCAAGAATAAACAAGAGGACAGAACCTTAAAACAACATCACATAACAATAATGCTCAATAATATCATAATTTTTTAGCAGTGTGGCAATTGTGCACAATTGAAAGTAATGTTTTACCCGAACTGTAGGCCAAAAGTGCAACATCGAAGTAAAAACGTATCTGTTGATAAAAAGGTAATTTTATTTGTTATAATTGTCCTGGCATATGAAATTTGAGGTCAGTTATTATTAGTGCATTGAAGTCTTTACTTTGAACAAAAAAATAATGTTTGCAGTGTTATTATATAAAAATAATGTACAAATTAAATTTAAATTGCCTGCACTTCCATTTAAATAATGGAATAATTCTATTGTTCACATGTTCAGTTCAATAAGAATCAGACCCTAAACAAAAACTTAAAGTTTATAAGAATATGAACACAAAAATATAGAATTTCTTTAATGTTAACAGCAAAGAGAATATTCTATTGAAAAAATAAATACAACTACATTCCATCTTTATTGGAATTATGAGTGTTACCAAGGGAGATAAAATTATTTTTAATTGAAAATACATAATGTTAACTTTTTGAGCCTTGAAATGTATTTTTAAAAATGTTTTTAGTCTAAACATAAAACTCAACTTATGCATGTATTATTACAGAGATTAAATGTTAAAATAATATAATCAGTTATTTACTGCTGTATTACAAAAAAAAGTATATGCCTGGATGTTTCAAATTATTCAATTCACTTGAAATACAAGCAGAATTATCACTGTTGCACACCACTATATAAAAATTATAGTGGTGTGCAACAGTGATAATTCTGCTTTGATTTTAACCACTAACACAACTTTCTTCATTAAACTTCACTTGAAATAAACAATTAAAATAATTATAAACAGAATTAACACTGTTGCACACCACTATAGAAAAATTATTCTGATTAGCGCTTCCAAGATTCACAGTTCATCATCAGATCGGAATCTAACCGAAACAATTTTACTATAGTGGTGTGGAACAGCGTTAATTCTGTTTGTGATTATAACCACTAACACAACTTTACTAATAAAATAAAATAAAATAAATATATTATGAATTAATGAAATTAATCTAAAATAATTAAATTAAATTATGATACTACCATCAAATTTGACACTTTAATTTTATTTCTGTTGTCCTGACAACAGTTTGTCATCATACAGAATAGATTCTTTTCCTACAGAATGGTAAAATTGTCTGAAAGACCTCTCATTATTTTAAGTAAATTTCATAATGCGTTTTGTTTGGAATAAGAGAACTCATGTCAGGACAACGGAAAAAAAGTTTTGTACCCAGGGTAAACCCCGAGTTTGATACCTCTAGTTTATTTTCAATAAAACCATATGTTTGGTGTCTGATTGTGTCACTTGGGGCACTGACCTGTTCCCACAACCTTGGTTCAAACAAAACCTAGTTCTATGATGTCTCTATAATATAATATTTATGACCAATTTGTTTAAAAAGCTAAAAAAATATAAAATTTTTAAAGTCAGTGGTGTAATTGGCAAAGTTTCAAGGTGGGCCCAATTATTTCTTTAGATTGTTGCCCTTACATATTTTATAATGTTCCAATCATTTCCATAGCTACCAAACTTATTGGAATGTTCTATTACTAGCAAAAACCGGTACAGCAATGAATCATCCAATGTGACAACAGGCATGGCCTGTCACTCACCTCTGGAGTAATCTACATAATGAGGAAGTTGGGGAATCAAAATAAAGTACTTGGGTCCCTTTACCCTGAACATTTGCCAGTCAGTAGTTATGCCACTGGTTTAAATAATTTATCAGATTATTATGTTATGTTAGGAATAGATAATTTATGTTATTCTGCTTTAAAGATTATTCATAACACTGCAATCAATTCATTAAATTTTAGGTTACCAACAGGTATCGAGTAAAAAAATATCTATATATATGTATTGCTTTCATCCAGACTGTTGTGTAATGTTATAATTCCCTTGTAAGTAACTCGTTGAGTTTCCTGCAGGCCTCCTATGTAATGTCTTCAAATAAAAGAGGTGTAACTACTTGCACTGTAATTATTTGAAGATATTATATAATGTAATAAATAAAACTTCTTGTCATTTTACGTCATAATTCCTATACAAATCATGCTCAGCCTCTCCACTAAGTTTTAGTGCATTTATATAGTATGCAGCAAATATCATTTTATCTTGATGACATTTGAAAACATAAACTTTATTCTTACCAAGTAAATAGTTATTTCTGATATCAGTTTACATCTTTGTTCAGTAAACTTAAATTTGCATGAGTATTTGAGGTAATCATTTGTGAGTAAAAAATTTTTAAACTCAGAAACAATGTTTCACACACACACATGGGTCTGATTCCTATAATCGTAATTTGTAACAACGGACGTGTTTGTAACAATAATTATTACACCATAATAACTAAAAAGAATTAACATTTGGCAGTTATGGAGTATGAAATAAATTTTAAGAGGTGTATGATCCACATAAGTAAAATATAATCCATGTGTGTGTGTGTGTGTGTGTGTATGCGTGCACGATAGAGAGAGAGGCTAGAGAAAAATGAGAGAGAGAGAGAGAGAGAGAGAGAGAGAGAGAGAGAGAGAGAGAGAGAGAGAGTGAGAGATCCTGCATATAAAAATGAAGAAACTGGATGGGGTTACAAATGAAGAAAATTTGTATGAATGTTACTGGATGCATGCACTGCATGATTATTCATGATGGTTCTATTACATTTAGGAATTGAATGAGTAAGTTATGTTAAAACTATAAACGCACAAAATTTGCTAATTTGCAATGTGTTTATCTGATAAATCTTGTGAAAAAAGAATAAACTGGACTTTAGCTTGCTTCCATTGAGGTTAAAATTAAACAAAAATAAATAAATAGAAATGTACAGTTGGCATTACAGAACATAAATACAAGCTACAGTAAACACGGGTTTTATAATAATTTATTACTGGCAACAAGAAATAAAAGAATTAAAATTTTATAAATTGAGCAAAATACTGAACTGGAATTAATATTAAAATTGACAGACAAAATATTTACTTCAGGCATTAAAAAAAACTTAATAGAATGTAATAATAGTTCTTTAAAATAAAGGTAAAGATATATAGATATGAAATTAGATAAAAAAATAATTTAAAATACTAAAATTGGTGTTAAATACTGAACATTAATAAATACTATTCATTTTTCAAGAATAAATGATTGCTAATGAAGTAAAGATTTGGTATATGTTAAAAATTAAATTTTTACTTAATCTGATTTTCACTAACCATAATATTGTTGTAATAAATATTATATTTCTCTATAACATAAGCAAATTTTAGAAACTAACCATAAAAACCATTACAAAATATGTCAAATTTTTAGTACTCTTATTTTTCTTCTTAGATTGTATCAATATAAAAAATAAAATAAGCTTAAGTACAATACTGTTTACAAAATTCTAATATAATGAAAACTTGAGATCTTGAAGGCTGTACATCTTATGACCTTGAAAAGAAGATGTGTATAGGTGAAAATAGTATAATTGCAGCATAATGTTTATTTTTTATTTTTAAGTGATGATTATCTGGATGCTACTTTGATTAATGGTATTAGGCTGAAATTTGAATATGTTGGAAATTATATTATTGAACAGGCGGACATAGCTGTCTATGTTTGGAGTTTCACTCAAATCTATAGACTACTGGACTGACAATAATTTGAACTTGAAAAGACAAATAAATGACTGTCGTGCTGTAATAAATTAAAATATAAAGCGATAATACTGACATTTTAAAATAAATCAAAAACTATATTTTTAAAAAATTATTTATAACTCTGATTCAGTGACCACAAATAATACACTATTCATTTTAATTGACATGGAAATGTAAAGTGCAATAATTGGTATCAAAAAGTAACAGTCATCTTACATGAATGCAGCATTACTGACAAAATATTAATGTCTAAAATCTGAAATAAAAAAAAATTAGGATTGCATTTGTTTTGCAATTAATAATTGCCATTAAAAATGTCAGACAGCTCATCGGCAAAACTCAAGGAATTTTATTGAAAAATCTCATAAGAAAGTTCACAATTCTGTGATGAACAACAAAATATAATGAAGACTTTTTATCTAACTTAAAAACGTGCATGGGCTTTGTGGAGCACCAATTTTTTCAGTACTTTGTTAGATATCTCAGTTCCTGTGGAAATCAAAACTATTGTATTCCTAAAATCAAAAATAAAATTTCAGCTTGCAAAGTATCCTTACATCAAAGATTGGTAATGTGAAACAAATTGTATGTACAGTAGAAATAATGACAATTCCACTAATGACTGATGATTATTATCAATTACTGTCACTGATTATTGGCAGAACAATAATACAGCTTCAAATTAAATACTAAAATCTTATTTTTACAGTTGTTTATTTTGAAATTATGTGATTTGATTGAGGTAATTTTTAATTATATTTAATCGTGTTATTTGAATTAGCAGTCTCTGTAATTCCAACTTTGTCATGCTTACTTGCTGAACTCTCATTTGTTGAGTCAACGTTTTAAGCGTCTGGTAACATTTGCATTAACTGGTAAATGATCTGGACATTGACAGGAAACTAGATGAGAAGAGAATTGACTCATCAAAAATGAGTTCACCAAGTAAGCATGACAAAGTTGGAATTATATTTAATACTCAACCATAATACACAAACTAACAGGACGCTGGTATCTGCAAGGAAGTAGGCCTAATTACATAAAATTTAAAGAAAATAAACAGCATCTGATTTGTAACGTATGTTTTGAATGTTACATTCAGGAAAACGCACATTTTTGACAAGTCAAAATTGTCTAAAAAAATATTAGTTTAAAACATACTGGGTGAATTGGAAATAAAATTAAAATTAGAGTTCTAATTAATTTGAGGAAACATTAAATTACAAGGAAAAGTATGAAAAAATTTCTTAAACTAAATTTATGAATATTACTGAGTCCTTTCAATGATTCTGCTATAACAGGATTCATAAAATAACAAAATTATGGTACTAACGATATTTTGATTTATGGTAACTGACAGTTCTTTAGGCATTAAGAATTGAATAAACAATAAAATAAATCTGAGTTTATATATAAATTAGGGAATAATTATCTATACATGGCATTTAAATTAGAAATCAGTCAGAGACTAATTAATAAGAAAAATTATAATTCATGATCTCTCAACAAACTCCACCTAAAAGTTTACAACATTTTAAACAAGTGTCAGTTGATGTTTAATAAGCTCATTACGCAAATGTTGCTCACGGTTTAGTGCCATCAAATCTACAACTAATTTTAGTAATACCAGTTTTTCAGTGATAATATCATTGCTGGTTGTAAATCATGGAATGCTGTTACACAATCTGCTTATATCATTTGCTAATAAGTGTGTACAAAAAATATGAACCAGAAAAGTAGCCTACACATATATACGATTTAAAGAAAAACCATAAATATTAACAACCTATCATTTGTTGAGTCATTTTTTTAAGCGCCTGGTAACATTGTATTAACTAGTAACATCGTTAGTAAGAGATCTGGATATTGACAACAAACTAGACAAAAAAGAATAGAATCATAAAAAATGATACGTCTAAGGTGCCTCAGTCTGGGTACACATTATGTGATAAGAAAAGAATTACTGAAATCAGAGAAGTGGGAGTTAGAAGAACCAACCATTCTATCTTGATTCCATCTTCATGGACTGTCTATATTATGTGATTTGTATGAAGCAGGTATCTTCTTTTCCACATGAACAATTACTTAATGTTCTGTTTATGAAGCACAACAATTCTGGATACCTAATGTTGACACAGAACTTCAGCTGCACCAGTTAGAGAACTACATCGTTGATATACTGGTGAAGCTGTTTTCAAAAAATTATACAGGCGTTGGAATAACAGTTATGGAAAACTAAGTATGAATAGAAAATTCTTAACAGAAACTGGAAGATACTTGTGGACTCTAGATAAAAGTTGTAGAAAATTTGCAAAGTAGTTGCAAGATGTGGTTACAAAATGTAGGCAAGGTCATAACCATCAGCTCCTGAATTTTGCTCAGTACTCACCTAGTTAATCAGCAGTTCATCCTGTTATAACAGATGTGATATATATATAGTTATTGAAAAGGTGTTATTATAATACAAGAGCTTTAGTATACAGGAGTCACAATCTATATCATAGATTTACTAGAGTATAGGTGATATTATTTTATTATTCCAAAAATTAAAATCATTCTCCCCTTGCTAGGCAATAACAGATCAGGGAAAGCATCGGTTTCTGGTAATACCTCTCTACTTAGCAATTGGTTCTGGCATAGTCATATGCTAAGTGATGCACACCCATAAATCCTGTACATATATAGGATAATCACCTGATACACATGTTATGATTGTATCCAGAGAGGTAATTTATACTTGGCTGGAGTCTAACACTTGAATGGTGTACTAAACATATATTTTAATACTTAACACATAATGTTTAGTGTTTTGCAACATTTCAAGAGTCATGTTGGAAAAAACCTGAGTTTCATTAAAAAATAATATTGATACATGGCCATCTTCTGAAATACGCTTATTACTACAAAAATGTGAAATTCAACATTTAAAAAAAACCTCAGGAAAATTTGATAAAATATTGTTGGAATTCCTTAATATAACATTCATTTTGGTGTTCAAGGAGTATTACACATTGAAGTTTAGCTTTCTCTATATAAAGAAAACATGTTATGGGATTATAAAGGAGAATGTAAATGAAGTCAAACAAAGCCACTTTACTGGTCAAGCTACCATGGATTTTCTGTATTGTTCAAACTCCAAATTAACATAGAAAAATACAGTCACATAAAGTAAAATATTCTCTGTGTCACCCATGTGTGAGGCTAATTTGTAAAACACCATTTTACTAAATTAAGGATTTCCTAACCAATGGATTAAAATGATATTATGAACTTTTTATACAAACAAGCTTATAGTAGCCACTTATGAAGCAACCGCAATAACTTTGGCAGAAAGTACATCTTCCACAAATCTGTGTATTGTGGAATATGTATTTCAAAATATGGAAACATTCAAGAGCAACATTCGATAACTCTCCGATTACGTATTACATCTCAAAATTCTATTACAACTACTAGTGAATATAAATTTTATAAATTATAGAGTCAACTGAAAATAAGCCAGTATATCAGCTGTAGATGATAAAGTAGAAATTGTGTTGTATTTGAATAAAGATAAAATTCATTCATTACCGACTCGGAACGCAAAGTTTTTTATGGGTAAAAACGTAAAAGTTTTACCTCATAGTCTGAACCAGTTTTCAATTTTAAAAAGCTTCTTCAGAGGCTCTTCATAAGTTTTTTAAAAGCGAAAACTGGTTCAGGCTATAAGGTAAAACTGTTTTTACCCATAAAAAAATCTTTGTGTTTTGAGTCGATAGTGAATTAATTATAATTAATAAAGTAACGGACATGTCATGGACAATGAAATCCAATGATAAAATTCAATCATCTAAATGGTTCATTATTGCATGTACTGTTGAATATATACATAATGTTCAAAAAATTTTTAAAGTCAGCTGCCAGGCTTAGTCATAATAAAGGTTTTATTCTTCTGAAATAAAATTTGTTTATATTCTTGCAGACCAGTCTTCAAACACTTATTGAATTCAACAGTGTAACGTAAAACTTATGTCCATAGGTTGGCTTCATTACTGTAACAAAGTGTAGACTAAATTGGTTGAAATATGGCAGGTAAATTGTAAAACTATCACTTTGCTTAACTGGAATATCATGTGGCTTTCTGACTTTTGTCTGAAAGATCACTTGGGACTCTGAGCTTGATATAATTAAATTACCTTATTCGGTCCACCTTAGTGATACTAGCTTCTTTCGTTCAATTGTGTATAGAAATTCAATTTCAGGTAAAAATTGCGTATAAACTTCAAAATCAACAGGTAAAAATTGCGTATACACTTCAAAATCAAAACAGGTAAAAATTGTGTATACACTTCAAAATCAACAGGTAAAAATTGCGTATACACTTCAAAATCAACAGGTAAAAATTGCGTATACACTTCAAAATCAGCAGGTAAAAATTGCGCATACACTTCAAAATCAAATTGAACGAAAGAAGCTAGTGTCACTAAGGTGGACCGAATAAGGTAATTTAATTATATTAACCATAAAGTGACTCGGTACGTAAAACATGAATAGATTTAAATCTGAGCTTGAATTCTAAACTGTCCATACTCATACTGTTTACAGAACTAAAGCATACATCTACTATGATGAAGGCCATGACAGTATGTTGCAATCTGCCGTTGAAGTTAAACGTCCACACAATGTGTAGCTTACCAGTACAAGATGAATCATTCACTGTTATGTTGTGAAATTACAGTGCATTTAAGAGAAATCATTAAAGAAATACATACAGCAGAGATAAACTATTTGCGAAAGCTCTGCAAAAAAGAAGCAAATAAAAGGAATTATGAAATAGTACCATAATAGATGAAATGGGATTCCATTTGAATATTATGAATGCTACATAAGCCAATAGGTTGTCTGGTATGGAAATTAACATCATGTCGCAGACTACAGATGGCCTATTTGAATTGGACTCCAGACCAAAGGCAAAAAGGAGGGAGGCTAAAGATCATGAGGGGGTGGGATGAAATTCTTGCTGCAATGACAAGTCGTTGGACTGACGGGTGAGGACCGGAAAGGTAAAAATAGGTGTAGACTAGAATGCTAGAAGCAGCAACAGCTGTCAACAACTCATTTGTATATGCATATATTTAAAATAAATGAATGAGGTTATTTGTACTTTTTGTTTGGTATAAAATTTGTTTGGTAAAAATTCAGAAATATCATAAATTCACATCGGCATAAAGTTGGAGTTATCTAAATTCAAATATTGAATGTACAAATAAAATTCACATTAGAAGGAACACCACCGACATGTTTGATTCAAAAAATGGTATTTTATAAAAAATGTACAGAAATCCATATATACTAATCATCACAACTTTTACATTACCGTTATAGAAACTGAAAATTAAAAAGACTAGGCTGCTGTTAGTTTTATGCACTTTTATCATATCAGAGCTGCAGAATTGGGGCTCCTGTAACACCTGTAATACTAAAGACTCTGATAGCATAAAGCAAAACCAAATGACTATCGTACCAGGTGAATAACTGAAAACTAGGCTAGGATCAGAGTTAAAATAAAGATAAAGGTGAAAAGATAATTAGTAAATGTACACAGGTAGGAACTGGCAAAAATCTGTCAGTCTGACTTCGATGACAGGGACGCTAGAACTCTTCATTCGTGTACGCCTCTGTCCTGCCTGATGACTGAATAATAAGGTTTGAGTTAAATTCTAACATAATTCATATGCTGGAACCTTTACCTGAGTTCACTTAATGATTAAAACTATTACATTTGTTATTAGACAAATTAACTGTATACTGTAATGGTAAAAAGTTTATTTAATAAAAAACTACAGGCCTATCACTGTTGATAGTGTTGAACTTTTTGAACTCTTTTTGGTTTTAATCAGATAAAAAAAAGCATGAACATGCTCAAAAAGTGTTATTACACAGGAAAAAAAAGTTTATTTATGGAAAACAGAATATTTAAAGAAAATAATTTATAATAGTAAAAATGGACGACAAAGGTTCCCATTCTCATTTTGAAGAATAAGTCAATACCTTCATGAAAGCAGCAGATTGTGTCTTGGAAATGTCTAGTGCCTGAAAATTATTAGTTACTGTAATAAATAGTATTTCTCTCCCACTTTTTAAATTCAGATTTTCTAACCAAATACTAGCTGTCACCAAAGCACATTTACAGCGTGTGTGACATATTTATGGCATGGAATGAACTGGACTTTGTCCACCATTTTGTATTTAAATATTTAAAAAACATTTTTTCCCATAGAAGAAAATGATATTTAGTTAGCCTCAAAAGATGTCATAAAACGTAAAAAATGGTATACTATACCATTGAGAAAGATTGAGAAAGATTGAACTTAACAATAATCGTACAAGAACTTTGAGAAATTCTGTTTTATATACAACTATATTAAGGCGTATGAGCATTACTGCAGTCCATGGTATGTAAATGTGTTATACAATAATTTTTTTTAAACAAGGATCTATAAGTGGTACAGTTAATTTCTGATCAGAAACATCATCACACTGTTTTGTCAGAAAAAGCATGATTTGAAATTTAATAATTACAACATATTACAGTGACAACACAATGCAAAAGATGGGAGGAACTCAAATATAATTTCTGTTCACTGAAGATTTAATAACAATCTAATATTAAAAAATGGAGATCAAAATATATTACAGGTTTATAATATCCTTTTTTGGAACTTTGTAGGCCTATAGCTTTTTTATGGAAACTATGTACAATTTCATCTGAAATCTTAAATTGTGTAGCTCTACATATTCTGGTAACAGCAGACTTCAGTAACTTTCAATATTTAAGGTTACAGTACCCAAAAGGAAGAAGGAAAAATACAAATTCCTATTGCTTTTTCTTTGTCAAGAAAACCTAACCTAAAAAACGCTACCTATGATGTATTCAGCTTTACCAGATGAAGTATACCAGGTGTACTGGTAAGGTTGGCAAGCATTTTGTCTGAAACTTGAAGTTGCATAAATATATATGGCAGAAAAATATTTAATTGCTTATTAATTAGTTAACACTTGGTCAAAATTTTATATCAAGCCCATCAGGAGAAACTGTTACTTCAACTCAGAGTTCTTTCTAGGATAACATAATACTGTACAACTCACATTTCAATTATCCTTTTTTGCTGTGCACCATGTTATAATAATCTAAAAATAACAAAAATCTATAATGGGTATTCTAAAAATTAAGTGTGCACACTGACATGCAGGTAGCCATTGACACTAAAGTTTAGGTTTTTGAAATGCAAACCAAAGCAATTATTGATAGTTACAGTTTTGATGATCTACAATGTGTACCAGGGCTAACAATATTGTACATCTAAATTTCTATCGTATACCTTTATAGAAAATAAAATAAATATAATTAAATCACTACAGACTCGGAACACAAAGTTTTTTATGGGTAAAAACGTAAAAGTTTTACCTTACAGCCTGAACCAGTTCAGAGGCTCTGAACAAGCTTTTTGAAAGCGAAAACTGGTTCAGGCTATAAGGTAAAACTTTTACGTTTTTACCCATAAAAAACTTTGTTCTGAGTTGGTAGTGATTTAATTATATTTAGTTTAATGAAGAAAGTTGTGTTAGTGGTTAAAATCACAAACAGAATTATCACTGTTGCACACCACTATAGAAAAATTATTCCGATTAGCGCTTTCAAGCTTTGCAGCTCATCGTCAGATCAGAAATGAACAAACAGACGTGAAACCAAACCCTTCTCCCCCCACCTTCCCACTGCTCACACACAACAAGCTATAATTTAAATGTTCCTTCCCAACCTCTGAGCCCTGTCACCCCCGTCATGACAGTTACATATTTTTCTAGCACATTTCTTGTGTTTAAGTGTTGTGTGTGTGTGTGTGTGTGTGTGTGTGTGTGTGTGTGTGTGTGTGTGTGTGTGTGTAATTCCTTTTAAACCTAACCGCCTTTCTCATTCACACTTGTGGTCACTCACCCTTATTTTAAAAACATCCAATTAGTCCTATGCAACTTAATTCTTAATCTTATCTATATGTCCTCTATCTTTTACTTTTTAATTATATTATAAAATATTTCTTCATTATCAAATTTAGTTTTAGTATTAATTAAATTGTCTAACCCTTTTTCTCTTTCTTTCAATATTTCTAACTCCTCCCTAAGCTTCCTTTCAACTGTGTTATTTACTACTTTTACAATTTCGTACTTTTACTTCGACAAGTTAATTAATACTAAAACTAAATTTGATAATGAAGAAATATTTTATAATATAATTAAAAAGTAAAAGATAGAGGACAGATAGGTAAGATTAAGAAGTAAGTTGCATAGGACTAATTGGATGTTTTTAAAATAAGGGTGAGTGACCGCGCCCACAAGTGTGAATGAGAAAGGCAGTTAGGTTTAAAAAGAATGTACACGCACACACGCACACACACACACACACACACACACACACACACACACACACACACACACACACAACACTTAAACACAAGGAATGTGCTAGAAAAATATGTAACTGTCCAGACAGGGGTGACAGGGCTCAGAGGTTGGGAAGGGATATTTGAATTATAGCTTGTGGTGTGTGAGCAGGGGGGTGAAGGGTTTGGTTTCACGTCTGTTTGTTCATTTCTGATCTGACGATGAGCTGAAAAGCTTGAAAGCGCTAATCGGAATAATTATTCTATAGTGGTGTGCAACAGTGATAATTCTGTTTGTAATTGTATTTAGTTAAATTAACAGACAGGTCATGGACAACGAAATCCAAGAAAATAAAATAAATATGACTTGAAAATAATATTAATCTAAATTATATTGAGACTGATGCACTTCACTGAAGCATAAGATGAGTAATTTAGAAATGTAGTTGCAAGTTTAAAATATAGTTCAAATACACAAAAATGCTACCTAAGAAATTTTGAATGCCAAACAAAATCTTGGTAATCTAATCTAAACCTTAGTGTCATGATCATAAGGCTATTTTGTTTGGAAATTTTGATATTTGACCTGAACCATCAGTTAACAAGCTATAATAAATCTATTGTAATTTCTGAAGTTGTAATTCATTTGCTTGAAATTTCATAATCAAAATTAATGTGAAACTCGGTATAAACAAATTTTTGACTAAAACTATATTTTTGGTAAAACTACATATAATGTAAAAAGAATATAATGAATTTGCAGATGCTGTCAGATGTTAGGAAGAACATAGGTTGAAGTAATTCTTATATCTTGAATTATATAAATTATATAGAACCGAATAAGAACATTTCTGAAATCTGTTAAAAGTTCAGCCACCCCACTTAAATATTGTTGTTACTTAACTTATTATGAAATTATTATGCCAAGAATGATGGATTTTTGACATTTTCAGAGTGAAACATAGAATCACTGTGAAAACACTATTTAACTGCACAAAATTTAACTTTGAAATTAAAAATCAAAATTCTATGTTGTAACAATATGCAGCAACCTTTATTAAAAAAGTACACATGTTAATCTGTGCAAAACAAAAATAACAAGAAACCAACAGTGAAGTCTGACTGACAGACACATTCACGTATATAGTCTATGCTTATATACGGCAACATATGAGAACTTGCCATACTTCTTCTCCCAGATATAAAAAAGTAAGTTTACAATATTCAAAATGTGTAAACAGTTCATTTAGTTATATTAAATGATTATCAGATTATTTTAAATTAGAACAATGAAGAGATACTTTTAGAAACATATACTACAAAAACTGATAAAAATAACCTTTTACTTTTAATGGCCATGTGACATCAATGACTTTATGCCCAGTGCAAAGTCTCTGGAGCAACACTTTCAATAAACTAATGTGTATGATCTCTGATTTACTTGACACTTGGCACTCCTCTACACATTGACTGTTTTGCAAATTATGACACTGTCAGAGAAAAGAAACAACATAAAATTATTACAAAAAAGCATACAGCCAGAAAAATATATTCATTTTGTGCTGGAAATCAACAGTGTAAAACTACAATACTCTTCCATTTAGACAACTATATTAGGCAATCTGGTATGTTTTTCACAAGGCTTCCAGTGAAACCACAGAATTGATAAATTAAAGCTAGCTTCATTGACCCTTCTGGAATTACATATCACATTTTGACTCATGTTGAAACAAAAAGGGACAATATCACTAAAAAATTCTAAATTAAATTCTTTCTAAATAAATTAAATTGTATCATATAAAAGTTACAATCCATGTACTGACTTATCCATAAGGTTTTGTGATAAATGAAGCAGAATTTCTGACAGGCCATATAATCTGGAGATATTGTATTCTATTCTAAACTTAAGATGTGTCATATTCCTTCCAGTGGAAGACATGTGATTTATAATAAAAGCAGTTTTCAGCAAAATTTCGATATTTCAAAGCTATCCTATCTGAGCCGGCTTTGAAATGGTTCACATATAAAATTATGACATGGTTTGCTTGTGATTGCTTATGTGTCTTTAAGGTGTCTTACTCCATATAGGATACAGAATTTCTGGTAAAGCATCATATAAATATCTAACATTTTTTATCATATTCGCTGGGGAATAAAATCTCTTGTTTTAAATTGTAGAATAGAAGCCACACACACACATATATATATATATATATATATATATATATATATATATATATTTCAAAGCTACATGGTAACACGTGCAGGAAAAAAAAAAGTATTCATACTAACCTATAAGGAAAAATTAATGTACATTATAATAATTCCAATTAAAAACCAAGTTTCTTGTATTTAAAGCTTTCAATCTCCTGGCTATATTTTATTTATGAACCAAAATTATATGATACATGGAACTAAAGAAGTACCTAGTACCCACATTTACTCTGAGCTGGAAGATTACATTATGAATTACTATAATCTGAATTAAAGGACTGCATATTTTTCTAATTAAAGCTTTACATATCCTAGTCATTAGTTTATTGATATGAAATATCATACTTTTTCACTGGGAAGACAGCAAAAGTCAGTGTTAACATAATCTTCGGTGATTTTCCTGTGAAAAGAAGTGTCTTGATGTTCATAAATTCAAATTAGGCCTATAAGAAACATGCAATAGAACTAATTTCAAATTAATTCTCAGCTGAATTAACTGAAAAAATTATATAGGAAATTTTTCACTGTCAGAATGCGATTGGAATCAGTAATTTCCAAAATGTGATCTACAAAAAGAATTTCTGCTAATCTGGCCTTATTCACATGAAATTACACGTTGCTTTGACCAGTGAGCTGTTTGTCGCTTTCTTGAACTTAACTCGACTAAAATACAATTGTTAATGCTGCATTGTGGTTTATTTAAGATTTTATTCTGTAAATAACATATTTGACAGCAATATTGTGTAATTAAATAAATTTTAAATATTATTTCTATATGTACCAAACCATAAATGAAATTCTGAATCATTGAACTATGACTCTTGCTGTTAGCATTAAAAAGCAGAATTCAAGAGATATACTTTCTAGTGTGTCATATCATATCGAATTCAAAATCAAAACTCAGATTGACAGGTGAGGATCAACTTAACCGAATTGAAGTAACCAAACTAAAGTCTTTGATCATTCAGAGTTAGAGAAGGGGTGCAAAATCACATATTGTAATGGCAGATCAGCAAACAGCTAAACCAGATCGTAGACTACATCACTGGAGACTGGTGATGCTTTTTACTGTTTTTGAGAGTTTAAATTGAACAAATTTTAACAAGAATGATCACAACCAAAAACGACTTGACAAATGACCATTTAATGAAACTGGTCGTATTAAAATTTTGTTCTGAAAATGACATACTTGGTGGTAAAGTTGTATTAACACCATAATTATTTCATGTTTAAATTTAAATTTTAAGATACTAATATATTAAAAATTATTATTGAAATATTACATCCAAGTGGAATAATTATATTACGATTAATGTTGTCAACAATCTTGGGCATTATTTTGGTTTCAGAACAAGAAATATGAGGTTACACACACACACACACACACACACACACACACACACACACACACACACACACTCACTCACACACACACACACAGTATTCATATCATACAGATGTTACCTTTAATAACTGTAACAAATAGCACAGCCTTCTAGAAGCAGGCCTATATGTTATCATGTTTTAAAATAGTATTCGTTCTTACATGTTATGACTTGTTATATATTACACATAAAGAGTATGTGTATGTATTACCATTAGTGTATTTATGTAAGTATAATGTCCCCTTTATATTTTTCCATATAATTTAATAAATAAATATTTCAAGTCCACTTATAAGTTACAAGTTAAGTTCTTTAAACATAAGAATATTTAAAAATAATTATTTGAATCTATTTAATTAAAGTAGTACTGGAAATGACCAATGTTTATTAGGAAAGTAGGAAAAACTAAATGATCTGGACGACTTAAATATATCCGACTCAAATGTATAGAGAATTTACGAAACTGAAAATATTTAATGACAGAATGGAAAATATCCATCCACAGAGTTATCATTTTAGACTGTCGATTGATCGAAATTTATTGATTTCGATTGTCAGTTAAATAAACTAATGGTATCAACTGAGTTTGAAGTTACGAATTAAGGTTACTGACACAAGTTAAGACATCATAACTTAACTGCTTACTGAAATGTGTAGTATCGTGAAAGACCTTAGTTGAACTTGTTCAGCGAATTGTGATATAAATTTTTGGCTAGAATCAAAGCCAATTCACAGGTGTGTGAATGAAATTACCTCAGTTTTATCTGTTAAATTCGTATCGCTTTTTTACAATTAATGAATAAAAATAAAACATTTATAAGGTTTCTGCATATATTAATACTAAGACATATTAAATCTGTCTAGTAGTACTTTGGAGTTTATTAAGTAGATAACTAAAACTTGTGTTTTCCATATGACTAAAAAAAAAAAAAAAGGATAATAAACTTAAAATCAAAAGTACTTTTATTGAAGGACTGTAATTTGTAAAGCCATGCGAACACAAACGAGCAAAGATTAGTCAGATATATAAATTTTAAATCTTAAAATATTATGTTCTGTGAAAACGTAAGTTAACAAATTAAAATTTTTCTGAAATGCAATTTTAAAATGTCAAAATATAGATTTTTAAAAGTATATGTTAACAAATATTTCTTGCAAATACAAAGTATTTATAGCGATTAATTGAAATTTGATTTGTCTGATTGTTATTTTAGAATAACGTATTTAAGTTAATGTACAAATAAGTAATGTTTTATTATATCCATATGAGACTGGTGCTTAGTGATCGGATGTTGAACTGTGAGTTTCGTTACTGCAACGGGGTGCTGTAATTTGTGATAAATATACTTTGATATAGACATTTTGTGTGCGCGAGTCAGTTTTAACGAACGAAGTAATCGGGTACTTGAACATCACCAGGACTGCTCAAGTGATTGTCAAAGACGTTGTCATTAGCGAAACGAAACCGTTTGGTCTCTGAAACGGGAGAGAAACTTCATAATAGGGAAAGTGCGGTGAATAATTTTTGTACGTCACGCCAAGCAGCATTCAGACGGAAACCGAGTTCGAGTCTTGTGCCCGCGGAATCGAGAAATATGAAATGAGTGCTCAGTGAGGGAAAGTATAGAAGTCAAACTCAGGGAAAAGAAAACGAAACGAACTTCGTAACTTTTGTTCAACAGTAAACTTAATAACCGATATTTTCATAATTAAGCGATAATTGTCAATTCCAGGACACATATTTAATAATCTTCAAGAAGATTTTGTAAAAGAAGTTTTTGTAGGAAAAGAACATAGACGTGAACAATAAATCGTTTCGGTGACAAACCCTAGAATAAACTTAAGAGAAAATTAAGGTGTGAAATACAATTTGCAGTAAATATTAGTAAACCGCCAGTGACACTGATTATCAGAAAAAAGAGTGCACAAGAGAGGAACGACGGAGACGAAGACGACAACAACGATAAAAAAGAAGAAGACAAAAGGCAGAAAATGACGATAATAACTGGACGAAAATGATTACGACGTTGGGAGAAATGAGGATGATGACAACTTCTACGACAACGAAGACAAAAAGAAGAAGGAGACAGCGACATTATGAACGGTTACGAAGACGACGATAAACTACAAGGAGATACAGAACAAAAAGGAAACGATAACGACAACTACTATGAAGACTGTGATAAAGACAAAGTATAGAAGACGACGAAGATAACCATAAGAATGACGATAAGGATAACGAATACAACGACCATTATAGAGCAACAACTAAAAGAATAACACTGGCTAGACTGGGGTAAAAATTAAAAGGAAATTCAAAAAGGGAATTAAAAGGGTTATACGAATTAAAAAGAAACTTGTGCGTAAATGGTTTCTTCGAAAAGGAAATTTTGCTAACGAAACATGTGTATAAACACAACACTGCTGATAAGACGTATGGGAGAAAGATAAAAAGAATTTAGCTATCATCACTCTAACATCGCTTAAGACGACAACGATCCTTCTGTACTCTAGAAGTTACACAACATTACTTAACCATGTCTTCCGTTTTCGCAGACAACAATCTTCAAAAAAAATTCCTTCATCGGGTATATTTTTACGTCTTACTTTTGTGAGAGCTATAAATTTAATTTATCATTGTTGTTACTACTTCAGACCACCCCTTGCCAGAAGGACAATTCATTCATTCTTTTTCGAATCGAAATAAAAAAAAAAACGAGAATATTGCAACAAAAATATATATATATAAATTGTATAGCTATTATCAGTTTTATAATACAAATTAGTCAGTAAGGATGTAAATGTTTTTGATAATGATAATAATAATTGTTGTTTATATAAAAAAAGAAAATCAATAACTTAAAAGGAACAGATTTTATTATGAGTGTGTGTGACAATATTACTGTTTGTGTGTGTTTGTATAATAACAGATTAATTATAGGACAATAAGTGACTTCATTGCTGTTTGTTATTGTTGTTGTTTATTAGCCATAATAGTGATAACTCTGTAATGTGTGTTACAAAAAAGACTGCGAATTTCGACGTTACGTTCATTTCATCGAATCGATTGTTATATATAAAGCGATCCTCTTTGTTTTTGCATTAACGTCTACCCTTAAAGCATGAAGAGACGTTTACCCGTTTATACCCGATGAAGAGAGTAGGAAAGTAAGTTGAAAGACGATTTTAAAATAAATCGTGTTTTGACTTTCCGGAAGATACAAAGCGTCTATGCAAATTGTACCTGATTTGGAAAGCAGTAGTTTTCTAAAAAAAAAAAAAAAAAAAAAAAAAAACAAGTAAACAGATACATTCTACTGTATATTGATTACCAAAGATATCGATTACTGAACCAAACATGAGTAGAATAGCTGTCAAGTAACATTGTTCAAACCACATCTGACGTACAATATCATTATAAAAACGTATTTAATAATTAATTGCCACCTCCGCTGTAACACTCATCCAGTGTATTTATTTGAAATATATTATACGTTTCTTTGGTTATTCCCTTCTCCACAAAAGTAATATCTTCAAATAAATGAGGTGAAAATACACCTCATGCAGTGTATTTATTTGAATATATTAGACTACACTATATATTATATTATACGTTTCTTTGTTTATTCCCTCCTCCACAAAAGTAATATATTAAAATTAAAAAGGTGAAAATACACCTCATGCAGTGTATTTATTTGAATATATTACACTATATATTATATTATACGTTTCTTTGTTTATTCTCTTCTCTACAAAAGATAAGATTAACGTTTCCTTAGTTCCAATACTAAATACAGACTTTTTGGTATATTTGAATTCAATCTTCAACTTCTAAATCAAAATTTAGTCTAATTGACAGTTAGCTAGTTTCTGATAATGGTTCAGCAACTATTAATAAAATAACCGAATAATAGAAATATATTATATATAAAAAAATTGAGAACACAGTCAAGTGAGACGGCGACGATTCTTTAGTGTGTTTTATCATTATCATTTAGTTTTAATTTAAAAAATTCGGGTTTCTTCACGTCGCCTCTCATTTGTTTTAACTCTTGTTTTAAAACTGATTTTTTGTTGTAGAGATGTCAATCTTTTTTTTTACGCGAGGCATTTAATTTATTTAGTCCTTTTTTGTTTAACGTTTTTGACTAATTCTCTATTGTTTACTTCGCGATTTGAAATGTGTGGTTTTTGCACGATAAAATATTACTAACATTAAATTTATGATTTAACAAAATTGTAATTTTATTATACTTTTTTTAATATAGGCCTAAACTAGTGTGGCGCTGCTACGCTGTGTGCGCGGATTCGATTCCCGCCCGGGCCATCCGATTTAGATACGACCGTTCCCCCTCGCAAGGCAATGGCAAACAAGCGAGAGGTATCCTGCCTAGTATTAGCCCTCCCCAACTATGCCGTTCGGATCCGGCGTTAAACTGTAGGTCCCATATACCTGTGAAAGACTCCGTAACACACGCACCACGGGTGTATGCGGGGAGGGTACAAACCAGTCGAAAGACAGGCGACTCTAGGTGGGGAATATACACTATATATTATTCCTTTGTAAGTAACTTGTTGAGTTTCCTGCAGGTCTCGTATGTAATATCTTCAAATAAATGAGGTGAAAATAAACCTCGTGCAGTGTACTTATTTGAATATATTACACTATATATTATATTATACGTTTCTTTGCTTATTCCCTTCTCCACAAAAGAGAAAGTTAACGTTCTCAAATAAATTTGATTAGAATAAAATTCGTCTTAGTCGTTTTAAAAATATAAGAAAAACCATGGATTGGGTCGTTGAAATGTGAATAGTTTTTCCCTACGGGAATAGAAAATTTTAAATATAAATAAACAATAATGCCGAGTGATGATGATCGCGATATAGTAAAATATAAATTAAATTCTATACAAATTATTCTCAACGTGTATGAATATTCGTTTTATACTGTTCGGTCTATCCGAATAAATAACCGCAAAAGCTGGGGGGGGGGGGGCACTGTACTTGTTAACAATTAGAGCACGGTGTTTTTGCAGTCTGACATAACAACAACGCACAAATTTCTTCAAACCCGGAGAGTGTACACGGCGAAAGTAGAGTAACAAGTACTTATGCCAAAATTGAACAGAATTGAGGAGAAAATCTAAAAGAATTCCATTATTATTCGATTTTTCTAAAAACAATAATTATATAAACAAAATGAAAAACGTTCGGAGTCCAGGAGGTGCATTGGTCGGCGCATTTCGAAACTGGACGTCATGGGATTGAATACCTCTCAGCGTTGGCGTTTATGTGATGTAGGTACAATTTGGCTAATGCCAGTCTGATGCTATAATGTAAAGGCGGGCGGCCGAGGCGTAGCGACAGCCTCGATGCCTTAACTGTTTTCCGTACGTACAACGAAGTATAACCTGACCTACATTGACCCTAAGCCTTTTAACGGAATAACGGGAATAACTTCACCTTAAATTTGTAAGCAAAAGTTTTTGAAACAATATTTTATCGTGCTCAGCCTGAACTGTGAATTACATAGATTTAGTTCTAAGTAAGATTTTAAAAATACGGTAATTTTATATTATTTTTTGTTTTGTTGTTTTAAACATCGGATAGACTACTTCGGCTGTGAAAAAATTTAATGTGACTTTTTCTTTTACTTTGCACGTGGTTGTGCTGGAAAGAGAGATGTAAACAGCGGTACAACTTTTAAGATAATTACGATAAAATGGCATTCTAAAATCGGTTCTGAAGTTACGAATTTGTGATGATTTTGTTTTTTTAAGGATGCGCATTGGGTGTTGTGAACGAAAGAATTATGGAGTAGTGACATTCGAAAAAAACACGTTAGTTTTTCAATAAAGATATAATTTTTCCATTATAAAAATACATTAAACGTTCAGGACAGCTTTTTGTCGACTTTTTCTTTAAAAGAAAGTCGTTCTTTATTGGAAGTGTCGATACTGCCAATAAAAATATGATTCGGACAAAATCGAAATTACAATCCAGATTTGCTTTTATTTATTACGTCGTAGAGTAACTAGTGTTGATTTTCTATTTTTGCCGCACTCATGGCGTAGTAAATGTGTTGGCGCAATCTAGAAAGCAGTGGTATAGATAACTAAAAAAATCATCCCTCTGCATTTGGCGCACGCGGATAACCTAAAATTCAAACATCCGCAATAATGTTTAATGGTTAGTGTTTTTATACTTTCCTCAATAGTCTTTTAGTGTGCCTACGCAAAACCATACGGAGCCCGCTACGTGCTTTTTATTGTTTCAGTGTTGTCGGAACTGTCTTTACGATGTTCGCTGTTAGGCCATTGTTTCGATACCCACACTAAATAAAATTTCGACTCAAAATTCTGTGTACTGTGTTTTCGAGATTGTGTGCGTATTCGTTTTCAGAGCGTGTAATTTTCTTCTTCTTCTATCATTTTCAATCCTGGTGTATGGTACACGTTCTGAAAAAGTCTCACATGATTCTCGAGAATGCAACGAGGTACGACGATGTGATTTGGTGCTTCAATAACAAAAATTAAAACAAAATTACATATTTTATTTGGCTATTGCTAGTGTAGGGTATTTGGTTTTGCTAGTGTAGGGTATTTTGTGTTGGGTGTTCATGTTGTTGAATTGTTATTAGTTTTCTATAGGACAACACAGAATACTGAACTAAAAAAAATTGAAATTTGCCCTTTTCAATGTAAGCTTTCTTAAACGTTTATCTGGATTTGTACAAGCCAGTATTTTAAAAGCAGAAGGATACTATTTGCAAGAAATATTTTGATAATAAAATACAATTAACCACTGGTATTTTTGGGAAAGGCTTCTGAAATTTTTTCAAGCAATTTAAGGACTATTAAAAGATAACGGTTTCGTTTTGAAATCAAAAATTTTGATTTATAAAATATGTGAGAAATATAGCCTATATTATTTCAAATAGTAAGAATATAATATTTTATCGAAATACAAAACAACGCAATAAACGTAAGAATAATTAAACTTTTTTTTCACAAATGTCAAATAGTTATTGTTTAAGTCATCTAAGTGTATGAGGTCATGTTAATAATTGTCATGTAAATCTTTGTATAGTTATTTAGAAACACAAATTAAGGATATTTAATATTATAATTAAAAAGGAGAAAATAGGATAAACATTTCTTTTAAGCAATTTAAAGGAATACAGTCATATGTCGGTCTAATATTCAGAAAACACACTAAGCAATAAAAAAAGTTGACGTGAATACATAACCTTAAAGTATTTTGAAATATTATACAGTCGTAATCAGCTTTGAAAATTCATTTATATAAAAATTATTAAATAATTAATCTGTTCTAAAGAAAACTCTCACGTGACAATCTGATTTTGTTAAAATCGGGAGAAGATCTTTAAGGACATTAAAATTTTGGATGGTAATTCTACTTTTATTTGTATTTTCGGGGCTCATTTCAATTTAAATACGATTTTTTTGTAATTAATAGTATAAAAAGATTGTTTCAAAGTGTGAGTTTGAGGAGTAAAAATTACTCATCAGAATAACAAAATAATATTAATTTAGAATATTAATTAAATTCAATATCATTTACAGGATACAATTTAATAGATAAAACTGGATTTATTTTTGAATACAGCGTAAAAAGTGATTTTGAATTATTAGAAACGGCAACGTTTTTTTATTCGACTAAAAAGGATTTTATTTCAAAGTTCTGCGAGACTAAGTTCCAAAACATCAATTCGCTAAAATCATTCAGCATCACTTTTTGCATCTTAAATGGAGCATATAAAAAAAGCACTCTCCATCCCCTCCCCCTAGCCAAAGAAACAAATATTGGAACATAAAAGAGTTTTTGTTACAAACATTATTTCCCTAGATAATTCTGAATTTAATTTTTTGTTATTTTATCAGGACCACGAAACGAAATAAAAAAATTTAACTAGACGACTGTAAACAAATTGACATTTTCGTGGAACGAAAGTCAGGAAAATAATAAGACGTCGTACAGTAATAATTATTAACTCACACTCACACAAAACCTACGGTTGACTAGCCGGTAACATCCGTTGTGGTACTATAGCGTGTCGCAGTGCTCAGAATACAACTTGATGGAAATTAATATTTACATTAACACAAAACGTACTGTTGACTAGCCGGTAACATCCGTTGTAGTACAATAACGTGTCGCTGTGCTCAGAATACAACTGGATGGAAATTAATATTTACATTAACACAAAACGTACTGTTGACTAGCCGGTAACATCCGTTGTAGTACAATAACGTGTCGCTGTGCTCAGAATACAACTGGATGGAAATTAATATTTACATTAACACAAAACGTACTGTTGACTAGCCGGTAACATCCGTTGTAGTACAATAGCGTGTCGCTGTGCTCAGAATACAACTTGATGGAAATTAATATTTACATTAACACAAAACGTACTGTTGACTAGCCGGTAACATCCGTTGTAGTACAATAGCGTGTCGCTGTGCTCAGAATACAACTTGATGGAAATTAGTATTTACATTAACACAAAACGTACTGTTGACTAGCCGGTAACATCCGTTGTAGTACAATAACGTGTCGCTGTGCTCAGAATACAACTGGATGGAAATTAATATTTACATTAACACAAAACGTACTGTTGACTAGCCGGTAACATCCGTTGTAGTACAATAGCGTGTCGCTGTGCTCAGAATACAACTTGATGGAAATTAATATTTACATTAACACAAAACGTACTGTTGACTAGCCGGTAACATCCGTTGTAGTACAATAGCGTGTCGCTGTGCTCAGAATACAACTTGATGGAAATTAGTATTTACATTAACACAAAACGTACTGCTGACTAGCCGGTAACATCCGTTGTAGTACAATAACGTGTCGCTGTGCTCAGAATACAACTGGATGGAAATTAATATTTACATTAACACAAAACGTACTGTTGACTAGCCGGTAACATCCGTTGTGGTACAATAGCGTGTCGCTGTGTTCAGAATACAACTGGATGAAACCTAAATTTATTTACTCCACACTCACACAAAAGGTATTGTTGACTACCCGGCAACATCCGTTGTAGTACAATAGCGTGTTGCTGTGCCCAGAATACAACTGGATTTACATTCTCACAAAACGTACGGTATTTTATCCGGTAATATCCGATGTGGTACAAGAGCGTGTCGCTGTGCCCAGAATACAACTTGATGGAAATTAATATATATATTCACACAAAACGTACGGTATCAAACCAGTAATATCCGTTGTGGTACAATAGCGTTATGCTGTGCAAAGAATACATCTGTATGAAAACTAAATTTACTTACTCCACACTCACACAAATACTACGGTATTTTAGCCGGTAACATCCTTTGTGGTACAATAGCGGCGGTGTGCCCAAAATACGACTGGATGAAAAATAAATTTATTTACCCCACACTCACACAAAAACTACGGTAGACTAGCCGGTAACATACGTTGTGGTACAATAGAGTGTCGCTGTGGCCAGAACACAACTTGATGGAAATTAGTATTTACAATCACAAAAAATGGACGGTGGAAATTAATATATACATTCACACAAAACGTACGGTAGTACAGCCGGTAAAATCATTTGTGGTACAATAGCGGCGGTGTGCCCAAAATACGACGGGATGAAAAATAAATTTATTTACTCCACACTCACACAAAAACTACGGTAGACTAACCGGTAACATCCGTTGTGGTACAATAGCGTGTTACTGTGCCCAGAAGCTACTGGATTAAATGAAAAATCTACATACTCCACACTCACACAAAATGTATTGTTGACTAGCCGGTAACATCCGTTGTAGTACAATAGCGTTTCGCTGTGCGCAGAATACAACTGGATGGAAATTAATATTTATATTCACGTAAAACGTACGGTATATTATCCAGTAATATCCGTTGTGGTACAATAGCGTGTCGCTGTGCCCAGAATAAAACTTGATGGAAATTAATATTTACAATCACAATAAATGTACGGTGGAAATTAATATTTACACACACAAAACGTACGGTAGTCTAGACGGACATATCCGTTGTAGTACAATAGCGTGTCGCTGTGTCCAGACTACAACTTGATGGAAATTAATATTTACAATCACAATAAATGTACGGTGGAAATTAATATTTACATACACAAAACGTACGGTAGTCTAGACGGACACATCCGTTGTAGTACAATAGCGTGTCGCTGTGCCCAGACCACAACTTGATGGAAATTAATATTTACAATCACAATAAATGTACGGTGGAAATTAATATTTACATACACGAAACGTACGGTAGTCTAGACGGACACATCCGTTGTAGTACAATAGCGTGCCGCTGTGCCCAGAATAAAACTTGATAGAAATTAATATTTACAATCACAATAAATGTACGGTGGAAATTAATATTTACATACACAAAACGTACGGTAGTCTAGACGGACACACCCGTTGTAGTACAATAGCGTGCCGCTGTGCCCAGAATAAAACTTGATGGAAATTAATATATACAATCACAATAAATGTACGGTGGAAATTAATATTTACATACACGAAACGTACGGTAGTCTAGACGGACACATCCGTTGTAGTACAATAGCGTGCCGCTGTGCCCAGAATAAAACTTGATGGAAATTAATATTTACAATCACAAAAAATGTAGGTGGAAATTAATATTTACATACACAAAACGTACGGTAGTCTAGACGGACACATCCGTTGTAGTACAATAGCGTGTCGCTGTGCCCAGACCACAACTTGATGGAAATTAATATTTACAATCACAATAAATGTACGGTGGAAATTAATATTTACATACACAAAACGTACGGTAGTCTAGACGGACACATCCGTTGTAGTACAATAGCGTGCCGCTGTGCCCAGAATAAAACTTGATGGAAATTAATATATACAATCACAATAAATGTACGGTGGAAATTAATATTTACATACACAAAACGTACGGTAGTCTAGACGGACACATCCGTTGTAGTACAATAGTGTGCCGCTGTGCCCAGAATACACCTTGATGGAAATTAATATATACAATCACAATAAATGTACGGTGGAAATTAATATTTACATACACAAAACGTACGGTAGTCTAGACGGACACATCCGTTGTAATACAATAGCGTGTCGCTGTGCTCAGAATACAACTTGATGAAAATTAATATTTATAGTCACACAAAACGTACGGTAGTCAAGAGAGTAATATCCGTTATTGTACAATAGCGTGTTGCTGTGCAAAGTATATTACTGGATGAAAACAAAATTTACTTACTCCACACTCACACAAACCTACGGTAGACTAGACGGTAACATGCGTTGTCGCTGTGCCCAGACGACAACTGGATGAAAATTAATATTTACTTACTCCACACACACACAAACCTACGGTAGTCTGGACGGTCACATCCGTTGTGCTACTATAGCGTGTCGCTGTGCCCAGAATAAAACTTGATGGAAAATAATATTTACATTCACACAAAACGTACGGTAGTCAAGCCAGTAATGTCAGTTGTGGTACAATAGCGAATTGTTGTGCAAAAATACAACTGAATGAAAACTAAATTTACTTACTCCACACTCCCACAAAACCTACGGTAGACTAGATGGTAACATCCGTTGTGGTAGAGTAGCGTGTTGCTGTGCAAAGTATTTAACTGGATGAAAACTAAATTTACTTACTCCACGCTCACACAAACCTACGGTACACTAGACGGTAACATGCGTTGTCGTACAATAGTGTATCGCGGTGCCCAGGCTACAAATGGATAAAAACTAAAATTTACTTATTCCACAATCACACAAAACCTACTGTAGGCTAGTCGGTAACATCCGCTGTGGTACAATAGTTTGTCGTGGTACCCAGACTACAACTGGATGAAAACTAAATTTACTTACTCCACGCTCACACAAACCTACGGTACACTAGGCGGTAACATGCGTTGTCGTACAATAGTGTATCGCGGTGCCCAGGCTACAAATGGATAAAAACTAAAATTTACTTATTCCACAATCACACAAAACCTACTGTAGGCTAGTCGGTAACATCCGCTGTGGTACAATAGTTTGTCGTGGTACCCAGACTACAACTGGAAGAAAACTAAATTTACTTACTCCACACTCCCACACAACCTACGGCAGACCAGACGGTAGCATGCGTTGTCGCGGTGCCCAGACTCCAACTGGATAAAAACTAAAATTTCCTTTTTCCACAATCACACAAAACCTACTGTAGGCTAGTCGGTAAAATCCGCTGTGGTACAATAGTTTGTCGTGGTACCCAGACTACAACTGGATGAAAACTAAATTTACTTACTCCACACTCACACAAACCTACGGTAGTCTAGACGGTAACATGCGTAGTCGCTGTGCCCAGACGACAACTGGATGAAAATTAAAATTTAACTACTCCACACACACACAAACCTACGGTAGTCTGGACGGTCACATCCGTTGTGCTACTATAGCGTGTCGCTGTGCCCAGAATAAAACTTGATGGAAAATAATATTTACATTCACACAAAACGTACGGTAGTCAAGCCAGTAGTATCCGGTGTGGTACAATAGCGAATTGCAGAGCAGAAAATACAATTGAATGAAAAATAAATTTACTTACTCCACACTCCCACAAAACCTACTGTAGGCTAGTCGGTAACATCCGCTGTGGTACAATAGTTTGTCGTGGTACCCAGACTACAACTGGATAAAAACTAAATTTACTTACTCCACACTCACACAAAAACCTACGGTAGACTAGACGGTAACATACGTGTCGCTGTGCCCAGACTACAACTGGATGAAAATTAAGTTTACTTACTCCACACTCCCACAAAACCTACGACAGACTAGACGGTAGCATGCGTTGTCGCGGTGCCCAGACTACAACTGGATAAAAATAAAAATTTGCTTACTCCACACTCACACAAAATTTACGGTAGACTATACGGTAAGATACGATGTGGTATTATAGCGAGTCGCTGTGCCCAGATTACAACTGGATGAAAACAAACTTTACTGACTCCACACTCACACAAAACCTACGGTACACTAGACGGTAACATGCGTTGTCGCGGTGCCCAGATTACAACTGGATAAAAATTAAAATTTACTTACTCTAAACTCGCACAAAACCTACGGTGGACTAGATGGTAACATGTGTTGTCGCGGTGCCCAGATTACAACTGGTTTAAAATTAATATTTACTTACTCCACAGTCACACAAAACTAACGGTAGACTATACGGTAAGATACGTTGTGGTATTATAGCATGTCGCTGTGCCCAGACTACAACTGGATGAAAACAAACTTTACTGACTCCACACTCACACAAAACCTACGGTACACTAGACGGTAACATGCGTTGTCGCGGTGCCCAGACTGCAACTGGATAAAAATTAAAATTTACTTACTCTACACTCGCACAAAAACAACGGTGGACTAGACGGTAACATGCGTTGTCGCGGTGCCAGATTACAACTGGATTAAAATTAATATTTACATACTCCACCGTCACAAAAAACGTACGGTAGGCTATACGGTAAGATACATCGTGGTATTATAGCATGTCGCTGTGCCCAGACTACAACTGGATGAAAACTAAATTTACTTACTCTACACTCACACAAAACCTACGGTAGACTAGACGGTTACATGCGTTGCCGCGGTGCTCAGACTACAACTGGATAAAAATTAAAATTCTCTTACTCCACACTCACACAAAACTTACGGTAGGCTATACGGTAAGATACGTTGTGGAATTATAGCGTGTCGCTGTGCCCAGACGACAACTGGATGAAAATTAATATTTACTTACTCCACACACACAAACAAATCTACGGTAGTCTAGACGGACACATCCGTTGTGGTACTATAGCGTGTCGCTGTGCCCAGAATAAAATTTGATGGTAATTAATATTTACATTCACACAAAACGTACGGTAGTCAAGCCAGTAATATCCGTTGTGGTACAATACCGTATTGCTGTGCAAAAAATACAACTGGGGGGAAACTAAATTTACTTACACCACACACCCACAAAACCTACGGTAGACTAGACGGACACATCCGTTGTAGTACAATAGTGAGCCGCTGTGCCCAGACAACAACTCCATGGAAATTAATATTTTCAATCACAATAACTGTACGGTGGAAATTAATATTTACATACACAAAACGTACGGTAGTCTAGACGTACACATCCGTTGTCGTACAATAGCGTGCCGCTGTGCCCAGAATACAACTCGATGGAAATTAATATTTACAATCACAATAAATGTACGGTGGAAATTTATATTTACATACACAAAACGTACGGTAGTCTAGACGGACACATCCGTTGTAGTACAATAGCGTGCCGCTGTGCCCAGAATACAACTCGATGGAAATTAATATTTACAATCACAATAAATGTACGGTGGAAATTTATATTTACATACACAAAACGTACGGTAGTCTAGACGGACACATCCGTTGTAATACAATAGCGTGTCGCTGTGCTCAGACTACAACTTGGTGGAAATTAATATTTATAGTAACACAAAACGTACGGTAGTCAAGAGAGTAATATCCGTTATTGTACAATAGCGTGTTGCTGTGCAAAGTATTTAACTGGATGAAAACAAAATTTACTTACTCCACGCTCACACAAACCTACGGTACATTAGACGGTAACATGCGTTGTCGTACAATAGTGTGTCGCGGTGCCCAGGCTACAAATGGATAAAAACTAAAATTTACTTATTCCACAATCACACAAAACCTACTGTAGGCTAGTCGGTAACATCCGCTGTGGTACAATAGTTTGTCGTGGTACCCAGACTACAACTGGATGAAAACTAAATTTACTTACTCCACACTCACACAAAACCTACGGTAGACTAGACGGTAACATACGTGTCGCTGTGCCCAGACTACAACTGGATGAAAATTAAATTTACTTACTCCACACTCCCACACAACCTACGGCAGACCAGACGGTAGCATGCGTTGTCGCGGTGCCCAGACAACAACTGGATAAAAACTAAAATTTCCTTTTTCCACAATACAACTGGATAAAAACTAAAATTTTCTTTTTCCACAATCACACAAAACCTACTGTAGGCTAGTCGGTAAAATCCGCTGTGGTACAATAATTTGTCGTGGTACCCAGACTACAACTGGATGAAAACTAAATTTACTTACTCCACACTCACACAAAACCTACGGTAGACTAGACGGTAACATACGTGTCGCTGTGCCCAGATTACAACTGGATGAAAATTAAATTTACTTACTCCACACTCCCACACAACCTACGGCAGACCAGACGGTAGCATGCGTTGTCGCGGTGCCCAGACTACAATTGGTTAAAAACTAAAATTTAATTATTCCACAATCACACAAATCCTACTGTAGGCTAGTCGGTATAATCCGCTGTGGTACAATATTTTGTCGTGGTACCCAGACTACAACTGGATGAAAACTAAATTTACTTACTCCACACTCACACAAAACATACGGTACACTAGACGGTAACATACGTGTCGCAGTGCCCAGACTACAACTGGATGAAAATTAAATTTACTTACTACACACTCCCACACACCCTACGGCAGACCAGACGGTAGCATGCGTTGTCGCGGTGCCCAGGCTACAACTGGATAAAAACTAAAATTTACTTAATCCACAATCACACAAAATGTACTGTAGGCTAGTCGGTAACATCCGCTGTGGTACAATAGTTTGTCGTGGTACCCAGACTACAACTGGATAAAAATAAAAATTTAATTACTCCACACTCACTCAAAATTTACGGTAGACTATACGGTAAGATACGTTGTGGTATTATAGCGTGTCGCTGTGCCCAGATTACAACTGGATGAAAACAAACTTTACTGACTCCACACTCACACAAAACCTACGGTACACTAGACGGTAACATGCGTTGTCGCGGTGCCCAGATTACAACTGGATAAAAATTAAAATTTACTTATTCCACAATCACACAAAACCTACTGTAGGTTAGTCGGTAACATCCGCTGTGGTACAATAGTTTGTTGCTGTGCAAAGAATGCAACTGGATGAAAACTAAATTTACTTACTCCACACTCACACAAAACCTACGGTAGACTAGACGGTAACATGCGTTGCCGCGGTGATCAGACTAAAAGTGGATAAAAATTAAAATTTTCTTACTCCACACTCACACAAAACTTACGGTAGAATATACGGTAAGATACGTTGTGGAATTATAGCGTGTCGCTGTGCCCAGACGACAACTGGATGAAATTAATATTTACTTACTCCATACACACACACACACAAATCTACGGTAGTCTAGACGGACACATCCGTTGTGGTACTATAGCGTGTCGCTGTGCCCAGAATACAATTTGACGGAAACAATAGCTGTTGTGGTACAATAGCGTATTGCTGTGCAAAAAATACAACTGGGTGGAAACTAAATTTACTTACAGCACACTCCCAGAAAACCTACGGTAGACTAGACGGACACATCCGTTGTAGTACAATAGTGAGCCGCTGTGCCCAGAATACAACTTGATGGAAATTAATATTTACAATCACAATAAATGTACGGTGGAAATTAATATTTACATACACAAAACTTACGGTAGTCAAGACGGACACATCCGTTGTAGTACAATAGTGTGCCGCTGCGACCAGAATACAACTTGATGGAAATTAATATTTATAGTCACACAAAACGTACGGTAGTCACGACAGTAATATCCGTTGTTGTACAATAGCGTGTTGCTGTGCAAAGTATATAACTGGATGAAAACAAAATTTACTTACTCCACACTCACACAAACCTACGGTAGACTAGACGGTAACATGCGTTGTGGTACAATAGCGTGTCGCTGTGCCCAGAATACAACTTGATGGAAATTAATATTTACAATCACAATAAATGTACGGTGGAAATTAATATTTACATACACAAAACTTACGGTAGTCAAGACGGACACATCCGTTGTAGTACAATAGTGTGCCGCTTAGCCCAGAATAAAACTTGATGGAAATCAATATTTACAATCACAATAAATGTACGGTGGAAATTAATATTTACATACAAAAAACGTACGGTAGTCTAGACGGACACATCCGTTGTAGTACAATAGTGTGCCGCTGTGCCCAGAATACAATTTGATGGAAATTAATATTTACAATCACAATAAATGTACGGTGGAAATTAATATTTACATACACAAAACGTACGGTAGTCTAGACGGACACATCCGTTGTAGTACAATAGTGTGCCTTTGTGCCCAGAATAAAACTTGATGGAAATCATTATTTACAATGACAATAAATGTACGATGGAAATTAATATTTACATACACAAAACGTACGGTAGTCTAGACGGACACATCCGTTGTAATACAATAGCGTGTCGCTGTGCTCAGAATACAACTTGATGGAAATTAATATTTATAGTCACACAAAACGTACGGTAGTCAAGACAGTAATATCCGTTGTTGTACAATAGCGTGTTGCTGTGCAAAGTATATAACTGGATGAAAACAAAATTTACTTACTCCACACTCACACAAACCTACGGTAGACTATACGGTAACATGCGTTGTCGCTGTGCCCAGACGACAACTGGATGAAAATTAATATTTACTTACTCCACACACACACAAACCTATGGTAGTCTAGACGGTAACATGCGTAGTCGGTGTGCCCAGACGACAACTGGATGAAAATTAATATTTACTTACTCCACACACACAAACCTACGGTAGTCTGGACGGTCACATCTGTTGTGGTACTATAGCGTGTCGCTGTGCAAAAGATAAAAACTTGATGGAAAATAATATTTTAAATTCACACAAAACGTACGGTAGTCAAGCCAGTAATATCCGTTGTGGTACAATAGCGAATTGCTGTGCAAAGAATACAACTGAATGAAAACTAAATTTACTTAATCCACACTCCCACAAAACATACGGTAGACTAGATGGTAACATCCGTTGTGGTACAGTAGCGTGTTGCTGTGCAAAGTATTTAACTGGATGAAAACTAAATTTACTTACTCCACGCTCACACAAACCTACGGTACACTAGACGGTAACATGCGGTGTCGTACAATAGTGTATCACGGTGCCCAGGCTACAAATGGATAAAAACTACAATTTACTTATTCCACAATCACACAAAACCTACTGTAGGCTAGTCGGTAACATCCGCTGTGGTACAATAGTTTGTCGTGGTACCCAGACTACAGTATGGATGAAAACTGGATGACAACTAAACTTACTTAATCCACACTCACACAAAACCTACGGTAGACTAGACGGTAACATACGTGTCGCTGTGCCCAGACTACAACTGGATGAAAATTAAATTTACTTACTCCACACTCCCACACAACCTACGGCAGACCAGACGGTAGCATGCGTTGTCGCGGTGCCCAGACTACAAATGGATAAAAAATAAAATTTCCTTTTTCCACAATACAACTGGATAAAAACTAAAATTTCCTTTTTCCACAATCACACAAAACCTACTGTAGGCTAGTCGGTAAAATCCGCTGTGGTACAATAGTTTGTCGTGGTACCCAGACTACAACTGGATGAAAATTAAATTTACTTACTCCACACTCCCACACAACCTACGGCAGACCAGATGGTAGCATGCGTTGTCGCGATGCCCAGACTACAACTGGTTAAAAACTAAAATTTAATTATTCCACAATCACACAAATCCTACTGTAGGGTAGTCGGTATAATCCGCTGTGGTACAATATTTTGTCGTGGTACCCAGACTACAACTGTATGAAAACTAAATTTACTTATTCCACACTCACACAAAAGCTGCGGTAGACTAGACGGTAACATACGTGTCGCTGTGCCCAGACTACAACTGGATGAAAATTAAATTTACTTACTCTACACTCGCACAAAAACTACGGTGGACTAGACGGTAACATGCGTTGTCGCGGTGCCCAGATTACAACTGGATTAAAATTAATATTTACTTACTCCACAGTCACACAAAACATACGGTAGACTATACGGTAAGATACGTCGTGGTATTATATCATGTCGCTGTGCCCAGACTACAACTGGATGAAAACTAAAATTACTTACTCTATACTCACTCAAAACCTACGGCAGACTAGACGGTAACATGCGTTGCCGCGTTGCTCAGACTACAAGTGGATAAAAATTAAAATTTTCTTACTCCACACTAACACAAAACTTACGGTAGACTATACGGTAAGATACGTCGTGGTATTATATCATGTCGCTGTGCCCAGACTACAACTGGATGGAAACTAAAATTACTTACTCTATACTCACTCAAAACCTACGGTAGACTAGACGGTAACATGCGTTGCCGCGTTGCTCAGACTACAAGTGGATAAAAATTAAAATTTTCTTACTCCACACTCACACAAAACTTAAGGTAGACTATACGGTAAGATACGTTGTGGAATCATAGCGTGTCGCTGTGCCCAGAATACAACTTGATTGAAACTAAATTTACTTACTCTACACTCACTGAAAACCTACGGTAGACTAGACGGTAACATGCGTTGCCGCGGTGCTCAGACTACAAGTGGATAAAAATTAAAATTTTCTTACTCCACACTCACACAAAACTTACGGTAGATTATACGGTAAGATACGTTGTGGAATTATAGCGTGTCGCTGTGCCCAGAATACAACTTGATGGAAATTAATATTTACAATCACAATAAATGTACGTGGAAATTAATATTTACATTCACAAAACGTACGGTAGTCTAGACGGACACATCCGTTGTAGTACAATAGTGTGCCGCTGTGCCCAGAATACAACTTGATGGAAATTAATATTTACAATCACAATAAATGTACGTGGAAATTAATATTTACATGCACAAAACATACGGTAGTCTAGACGGACACATCCGTTGTAGTACAATAGTGTGCCGCTGTGCCCAGAATACAATTTGATGGAAATTAATATTTACAATCACAATAAATGTACGGTGGAAATTAATATTCACATACACAAAACGTACGGTAGTCTAGACGGACACATCCGTTGTAGTACAATAGTGTGCCTTTGTGCCAAGAATAAAACTTGATGGAAATCAATATTTACAAAGACAATAAATGTACGATAGAAATTAATATTTACATACACAAAACGTACGGTAGTCTAGACGGACACATCCGTTGAAATACAATAGCGTGTCGCTGTGCTCAGAATACAACTTGATGGAAATTAATATTTATAGTCACACAAAACGTACAGTAGTCAAGACAGTAATATCCGTTCTTGTACAACAGCGTGTTGCTGTGCAAAGTATATAACTGGATGAAATCAAAATTTACTTACTCCACACTCACACAAACCTACGGTAGACTATACGGTAACATGCGTTGTCGCTGTGCCCAGACGACAACTGGATGAAAATTAATATTTACTTACTCCACACACACACAAACCTATGGTAGTCTAGACGGTAACATGCGTAGTCGGTGTGCCCAGACGACAACTGGATGAAATTAATATTTACTTACTCCATACACACACACACACAAATCTACGGTAGTCTAGACGGACACATCCGTTGAGGTATTATAGCGTGTCGCTGTGCCCAGAATACAATTTGACGGAAACAATAGCTGTTGTGGTACAATAGCGTATTGCTGTGCAAAAAATACAACTGGGTGGAAACTAAATTTACTTACAGCACACTCCCACAAAACCTACGGTAGACTAGACGGACACATCCGTTGTAGTACAATAGTGAGCCGCTGTGCCCAGAATACAACTTGATGGAAATTAATATTTACAATCACAATAAATGTACGGTGGAAATTAATATTTACATACACAAAACTTACGGTAGTCAAGACGGACACATCCGTTGTAGTACAATAGTGTGCCGCTGCGACCAGAATACAACTTGATGGAAATTAATATTTACAATCACAATAAATGTACGGTGGAAATTAATATTTACATACACAAAACTTACGGTAGTCAAGACGGACACATCCGTTGTAGTACAATAGTGTGCCGCTTAGCCCAGAATAAAACTTGATGGAAATCAATATTTACAATCACAATAAATGTACGGTGGAAATTAATATTTACATACAAAAAACGTACGGTAGTCTAGACGGACACATCCGTTGTAGTACAATAGTGTGCCGCTGTGCCCAGAATACAATTTGATAGAAATTAATATTTACAATCACAATAAATGTACGGTGGAAATTAATATTTACATACACAAAACGTACGGTAGTCTAGACGGACACATCCGTTGTAGTACAATAGTGTGCCTTTGTGCCCAGAATAAAACTTGATGGAAATCATTATTTACAATGACAATAAATGTACGATGGAAATTAATATTTACATACACAAAACGTACGGTAGTCTAGACGGACACATCCGTTGTAATACAATAGCGTGTCGCTGTGCTCAGAATACAACTTGATGGAAATTAATATTTATAGTCACACAAAACGTACGGTAGTCAAGACAGTAATATCCGTTGTTGTACAATAGCGTGTTGCTGTGCAAAGTATATAACTGGATGAAAACAAAATTTACTTACTCCACACTCACACAAACCTACGGTAGACTATACGGTAACATGCGTTGTCGCTGTGCCCAGACGACAACTGGATGAAAATTAATATTTACTTACTCCACACACACACAAACCTATGGTAGTCTAGACGGTAACATGCGTAGTCGGTGTGCCCAGACGACAACTGGATGAAAATTAATATTTACTTACTCCACACACACAAACCTACGGTAGTCTGCACGGTCACATCCGTTGTAGTACAATAGTGAGCCGCTGTGCCCAGAATACAACTTGATGGAAATTAATATTTACAATCACAATAAATGTACGGTGGAAATTAATATTTACATACACAAAACGTACGGTAGTCAAGACGGACACATCCGTTGTAGTACAATAGTGTGCCGCTGTGCCCAGAATACAACTTGATGGAAATTAATATTTACAATCACAATAAATGTACGGTGGAAATTAAAATTTACATAAACAAAACGTACGGTAGTCTAGACGGACACATCCGTTGTAGTACAATAGTGTGCCGCTGTGCCCAGAATACAACTTGATGGAAATTAATATTTACAATCACAATAAATGTACGGTGGAAATTAATATTTACATGCACAAAACATACGGTAGTCTAGACGGACACATCCGTTGTAGTACAATAGTGTGCCGCTGTGCCCAGAATACAACTTGATGGAAATTAATATTTATAGTCACACAAAACGTACGGTAGTCAAGAGAGTAATATCCGTTGTCCGTTGTACAATAGCGTGTTGCTGTGCAAAGTATATAACTGGATGAAAACAAAATTTACTTACTCCACACTCACACAAACCTACGGTAGACTATACGGTAACATGCGTTGTCGCTGTGCCCAGACGACAACTGGATGAAAATTAATATTTACTTACTCCACACACACACAAACCTATGGTAGTCTAGACGGTAACATGCGTAGTCGGTGTGCCCAGACGACAACTGGATGAAAATTAATATTTACTTACTCCACACACACACAAACCTACGGTAGTCTGGACGGTCACATCCGTTGTGGTACTATAGCGTGTCGCTGTGCAAAAGATAAAAACTTGATGGACAATAATATTTACATTCACACAAAACGTACGGTAGTCAAGCCAGTAATATCCGTTGTGGTACAATAGCGAATTGCTGTGCAAAGAATACAACTGAATGAAAACTAAATTTACTTAATCCACACTCCCACAAAACCTACGGTAGACTAGATGGTAACATCGGTTGTGGTACAGTAGCGTGTTGCTGTGCAAAGTATTTAACTGGATGAAAACTAAATTTACTTACTCCACGCTCACACAAACCTACGGTACACTAGACGGTAACATGCGTTGTCGTACAATAGTTTATCGCGGTGCCCATGCTACAACTGGATAAAAACTAAAATTTTCTTATTCCACAATCGCACAAAACCTACTGTAGGCTAGTCGGTAACATCCGCTGTGGTACAAGAGTTTGTTGTGGTACCCAGACTACAACTGGATGAAAACTAAATTTACTTACTCCACACTCACACAAACCCTACGGTAGGATAGACGGTAACATACGTGTCGCTGTGCCCAGACTACAACTGGATGAAAATTAAATTTACTTACTCCACACTCCCACACAACCTACGGCAGACCAGACGGTAGCATGCGTTGTCGCTGTGCCCAGACTACAACTGGATGAAAACTAAATTTAGTTACTCCACACTCACACAAAACCTACGGTAGGCTAGACGGTAACATACGTGTCGCTGTGCCCAGACTACAACTGGATGAAAATTAAATTTACTTACTCCACACTCCCACACAACCTACGGCAGACCAGACGGTAGCATGCGTTGTCGCGGTGCCCAGACTACAACTGGATGAAAACTAAATTTACTTACTCCACACTCACACAAAACCTACGGTAGGCTAGACGGTAACATACGTGTCGCTGTGCCCAGACTACAACTGGATGAAAACTAAATTTACTTACTCCACACTCACACAAAACCTACGGTAGGCTAGACGGTAACATACGTGTCGCTGTGCCCATACTACGACTGGATGAAAATTAAATTTACTTACTCCACACTCCCACACAACCTACGGCAGACCAGACGGTAGCATGCGTTGTCGCGGTGCCCAGACTACAACTGGATGAAAACTAAATTTACTTACTCCACACTCACACAAAACCTAAGGTAGGCTAGACGGTAACATACGTGTCGCTGTGCCCAGACTACAACTGGATGAAAATTAAATTTACTTACTCCACACTCCCACACAACCTACGGCAGACCAGACGGTAGCATGCGTTGTCGCGGTGCCCAGACTACAACTGGATAAAAACAAAAATTTACATATTCCGCAATCGCCCAAACCTTCTGTAGGCTAGTCGGTAACATCCGCTGTGGTACAATAGTTTGTTGTGGTACCCAGACTACAACTGGATGAAAACTAAATTTACTTACTCCACACTCACACAAAACCTACGGTAGGCTAGACGGTAACATACGTGTCGCTGTGCCCAGACTACAACTGGATGAAAATTAAATTTACTTACTCCACACTCCCACACAACCTACGGCAGACCAGACGGTAGCATGCGTTGTCGCTGTGCCCAGACTACAACTGGATGAAAACTAAATTTAGTTACTCCACACTCACACAAAACCTACGGTAGGCTAGACGGTAACATACGTGTCGCTGTGCCCAGACTACAACTGGATGAAAATTAAATTTACTTACTCCACACTCCCACACAACCTACGGCAGACCAGACGGTAGCATGCGTTGTCGCGGTGCCCAGACTACAACTGGATGAAAACTAAATTTACTTACTCCACACTCACACAAAACCTACGGTTGGCTAGACGGTAACATACGTGTCGCTGTGCCCAGACTACAACTGGATGAAAACTAAATTTCCTTACTCCACACTCACACAAAACCTACGGTAGGCTAGACGGTAACATACGTGTCGCTGTGCCCATACTACGACTGGATGAAAATTAAATTTACTTACTCCACACTCCCACACAACCTACGGCAGACCAGACGGTAGCATGCGTTGTCGCGGTGCCAAGACTACAACTGGATGAAAACTAAATTTACTTACTCCACACTCACACAAAACCTACGGTAGGCTAGACGGTAACATACGTGTCGCTGTGCCCAGACTACAACTGGATGAAAATTAAATTTACTTACTCCACACTCCCACACAACCTACGGCAGACCAGACGGTAGCATGCGTTGTCGCGGTGCCCAGACTACAACTGGATAAAAACAAAAATTTACATATTCCGCAATCGCCCAAACCTTCTGTAGGCTAGTCGGTAACATCCGCTGTGGTACAATAGTTTGTCGTGGTACCCAGACTACAACTGGATGAAAACTAAGATTACTTACTCCACACTCACACAAAACCTACGGTAGACTAGACGGTAACATACGTGTCGCTGTGCCCAGACTACAACTGGATGAAAATTAAATTTACTTACTCCACACTCCCACACAACCTACGGCAGACCAGACGGTAGCATGCGTTGTCGCGGTGCCCAGACTACAACTGGAGACAAATAAAAATTTACTTACTCGACACTCACACAAAATTTACGGTAGGCTGTACGTTAAGATACGTCGTGGTATTATAGCATGTCGCTGTGCCCAGACTACAACTGGATGAAAACTAAATTTACTTACTCTACACTCACACAAACCTACGGTAGACTAGACGGTAACATGCGTTGCCGCGGTGCTCAGACTACAACTGGATAAAAATTAAAATTTTTTTACTCCACAATAACACAAAACTTACGGTAGACTATACGGTAAAATACGTTGTGGAATTATAGCGTGTCGCTGTGCCCAGACTACAACTGGATGAAAATTAACTTTACTGACTCCACACTCACACAAAATCTACTACTACTAGACGGTAACATGCGTTGCTGTGGTGCCCAGAGTACAACTGGATTAAAATTAATATTTACTTACTCCACAGTCACACAAAGCTTATGGTAGACTATACGGTAAGATACGTCGTGGTATTATAGCATGTCGCTGTGCCCAGACTACAACTGGATGAAAACTAAATTTACTTACTCTACACTCACACAAACCTACGGTAGACTAGACGGTAACATGCGTTGTCGGGGTGCCCAGACTTCAACTGGAAAAAAAATTAAATTTAATTACTCCACACTCACAAAAAACCTACTGTAGACTAGACGGTGACATGCATTGTTGCGGTGCCCAGATTACAACTGGATTAAAATTAAAATTTTCTTACTCCGCACTCGCACAAAATTTACGGTAGGCTATACGGTAAGATACGTTGTGGAATTATAGCCTGTCGCTGTGCCCAGACTACAACTGAATGAAAACTGACTTTACTTACTCCACACTCACACAATACCTACGGTACGCTAGACGGTATCATGCGTTGTCGTTCAGTAGTGTCTCGCGGTTTCCGGACTACAACTGGATAAAAATTAAAATTTACTTACTCCACACTCACACAAACCTACGTTAGACTAGACGGTAACATGCGTTGTCGCGGTGCCCAGACTACAACTGGATAAAAATTAAATTTACTTACTCCATAATCACACAAATCTTACGGTAGACTATACGGTAACATACGTTGTGCTATTATAGCATGTCGCTGTGCCCAGACTACAACTGGATGAAAACTAAATTTACTTAATCTACAATCACACAAAACCTACGGTAGACTAGACGGTAACATGCGTTGTCGAGGTGCTCAGACTACAACTGGATAAAAATTAAATTTAATTACTTCACACTCACACAAAACCTACTGCAGACTAGACGGTAACATGCGTTTACGCGGTGCCCAAATTACAACTGGATAAAAATTACAATTTTCTTACTCCACAGTCACACAAAACGTACGGTCGACTATACGGTAAGATACGTTGTGGAATTATAGCGTGTCGCTGTGCCCAGACTACAACTGAATGAAAACTGACTTTACACTCACACAATACCTACGGTACACTAGACGGTAACATGCGTTGTCGAGGTGCTCAGACTACAACTGGATAAAAATTAAATTTACTTACTCCACACTCACACAAACCTACGGTAGACTAGACGGTAACGTGCTTTATGGTACAATAGCGTGTCGCTGTGCAAAGTATGTAACTGGATGGAAACTAAATTTACTTACTCCACACTCCCACAAAACATACGGTAGACTAGACGGTAACATGTGTTGTCGTGGTGCCCAGACTACAACTGAATAAAGATAAAAAATTTACTTACTCCACACTCACACAAACCTACGGTAGGCTAGACGGTAACGTGCGTTGTGGTACAATAGCGTGTCGATGTGCAAAGTATATAACTGGAAGAAAACTAAATTTACTTACTCCACACTCCCACAAAACATACGGTAGGCTAGACGGTAGCATGCGTTATCGTGGTGCCCAGACAACAACTGGATAAAAATTAATATTTACTAACTCCACAGTCACACAAAACTTACGGTATACTATACAGTTCGATATGTTGTGTTATTATAGCGTGTCGCTGTGCCCAGACTACAACTGGATGAAAACTATCTTTACTGACTCCACACTCACACAAAACCTACGGTAGACTAGACGGTAACATGCGTTGACGCGGTTCTCAGACTACAAGTGGATAAAAATTAAATTTAAATACTCCACACTCACAAAAACCGACGGTACTGTAGACGGTATCATGCGTCGTCGTCCAATAGTGTTTTGCGGTGCCCAGACTACAACTGGATAAAAATTAATATTTACTTACTCCACACTCACACTAACCTACGGTAGACTAGACGGTAACGTGCCTTGTGGTAAAATAGCGTGTCGCTGTGCCCAGACTATAACTGGATGAAAACTAAATTTACTTACTCCACGTTCCCACAAAACCTACTGTAGACTAGACGGTAAAATGCGTTGCCGCGGTGCCCAGACTACAACTGGATAAAAATTAAAATTTTCTTACGCCACACTCAAACAAAACCTACGGTAGACTAGGCGGTAAAATACGTTGTGGTATTAGAGCGTGTCGCTGTGCCCAGACTACAACTGGATGAAAGCTAAATGTACTTACTCCACACTCGCACAAAACCTACGGTAGGCTGGACGGTAAAATGAGTTGTCCCGGTGCCCAGACTAAAACTGGAAAAAAATTAACATTTACTTAATCCACACTCACACAAAACCTACGGTATACAAGACGGTAACCTGCGTTGTCGCGGTGCCCAGACTACAACTGGATAAAAATTAAAAGTTTCTTACTCCACAGTCACACATGTCCTCTGGTAGAATAGACGGTTACATGCGTTGTCGCGGTAACCAGACTAAAACTGGACAAAAAATAACATTTACTTAATCCACACTCACACAATTCCTACGGTAGGCTAGACGGTAACATGTGTTGTCGCGGTGCCCAGACTACAACTGGATAAAAATTAAAATTTACTTATTCCACACTCACACAAAAACGTACGGTATACTAGCCAGTAACATGCGTTGTGTTACAATAGTGTCTCGCTGTGCTCAGGCTGCAAATGGATAAATACTAACATTTAATATCTCCACACTCCCACAAATAATCCTATGGTAGACAAGACGGTAAAATACGTTGTTGTATTATAGCGTTTCGCTGTGCCCGGACTACAAATTGATAAAAACTAAATTTACTTACTCCACACTCACACAAAACCTACGGTAGACTAGACGGTAACGTGCGTTGTCGCGGTACCCAGACTACAGCTGGATAAAAATTAAAATTTACATACTCCACACTCACACAACACCTACGGTTGAATAGACGGTACCATGCGTTGTCGCGGTGCCCAGACTACAACTGGATAAAAATTAAAATTTACTTACCCCACACTCACACAAAACCTAAGGTAGGCTACACGGTAACGTGCGTTGTCGAGGTGCCCAGACTACAACTTAATAAAAATAAAAATTTACTTACTCCACAAACACACAAAACCTACGGTAGACTAGACGGTAAAATGCGTTGTCGCGGTGCCCAGACTACAACTGGATTAAAATTAAAATTTACTTACTCCACACTCACACAAAACCTACGGTAGACTAGACGGTAACATCCGTTGTGGTACAGTAGCGTGTTGCTGTGCAAAGTATTTAACTGGATGAGAACTAAATTTACTTACTCCACGCTCACGCAAACCTACGGTACACTAGACGGTAACATGCGTTGTCGTACAATAGTGTATCGCGGTGCCCAGGCTACAAATGTATAAAAATTGAAATTTACTTATTCCACAATCACACAAAACCTACTGTAGGATAGTCGGTAACATCCGTTGTGGTACAATAGTTTGTCGTGGTACCCAGACTACAACTGGATGAAAACTAAATTTACTTACTCCACGCTCACACAAAACCTATGGCAGACTAGACGGTAACATGCGTTGTCGCGGTGCCCAGACTACAACTGAATAAAAATTAAAATTTACTTACTCCACACTCACACAAAAGCCTACGGTAGACTAGCCGGTAACATGCGTTGTGTTACAATAGTGTCTCGCTGTGCCCAGGCTGAAACTGGATAAATACTAAAATTTAATTATCCACACTCCCACAAATAATCCTACGGTAAAATACGTTGTGGTACTATAGCGTGTCGCTGTGCCCAGACTACAACTGGATGAAAACTAAATTTACTTACTCCACATTCTCACAAAAACTACTGTAGACTATACGGTAACATGCGTTGTCGCGGTGCCTAGACTACAACTGGATAAAAATAAAAATTTTTTTTCTCCACACTCAAACAAAACCTACGGTAGACTAGACGGTAAAATACGTTGTGGTATTATAGCGTGTCGCTGTGCCCAGACTACAACTGGATGAAAACTAAATTTATTTACTCCACACTCCCACAAAACCTACGGTAGAATGGACGGTAACATGAGTTGTCGCTGTGCCCAGACTAAAACTGGACAAAAATTAATATTTAATTACTCCACACACGCACAAAACCTACGGTAGACTAGACGGTAACATCCGTTGTCGCGGTTCCCAGACTAGAACTGGATAAAAATTAAAATTTACTTACTCCACACTCACACAAAACCTACGGTAGACTAGACGGTAACGTGCGTTGTCGCGGTACCCAGACTACAGCTGGATAAAAATTAAAATTTACTTACTCCACACTCACACAAAACCTACGGTAGAATAGACGGTACCATGCGTTGTCGCGGTGCCCAGACTACAACTGGATAAAAATTAAAATTTACTTACCCCAAACTCACACAAAACCTACGGTAGACTACACGGTAACGTGCGTTGTCGAGGTACCCAGACTACAACTTAATAAAAATAAAAATTTACTTACTCCACAAACACACAAAACCTACGGTAGACTAGACGGTAAAATGCTTTGTCGCGGTGCCCAGACTACAACTGGATAAAAATTAAAATTTACTTACTCCACACTCACACAAAACCTATGGTAGACTAGACGGTAACATGCGTTGTCGTACAATAGTGTCTCGCTGTGTCCATACTACAACTAGATAAAATCTAAAATTTACTTACTCCACACTCACAAAAAACGTACTGTTGACTAATCGGTAACATGCGTTGTCGCGGTGCCCATACTACAACTGGATAAAAATTAAAATTTACTTACTACACACTCACTCAAAACCTACGGTAGACTAGACGGTAACATGCGTTGTCGCGGTGCCCAGACTACAACTGGATGAAAATTAAAATTTACTTACTCTACACTCACACAAAACATACGGCAGACTAGACGGTAACATGCGTTGTCGCGGTGCACAGACTGCAACTGGATGAAAATTAAAATTTACTTACACCACACTCACATAAAAGCTACGGCAGACTAGACAGTAACACGCGTTGTCGTACAATAGTGTCTCGCGGTTTCTATAATACAACTGGATAAAAACTAAAATTTACTTACTCCAAAGTAACACAATACGTACTGTTGACTAGCCGGTAACATGCGTTGTCGCGGTGCCCATACTACAACTAGATAAAAATTAATATTTACTTACTCCACACTCACACAAAACCTTCGGTACACTAGACGGTAACATGCGTTGTTGCGGTGCCCATATTACAACTGGATAAAAATTAAAATTTACTTACTCCACACTCACCCAAACTTACTGTAGGCTAGACGGTAACATGCGTTTTCGTACAATAGTGTCTCGCGGTGTCCATACTACAACTGGATAAAAACTAAAATTTACGTACTCCACACTCACACAGAACGTACTGTTGACTAGCTGGTATCATCCGTTGTGGTACAATAGTGTGTCGCTGTGATCAGAATTTGACTTGATGAAAATTAATATTTACATTCACACAAAACTTACTGTAGTTAAGTCAGTAATATCAGTTGTGGTACAATAGCGTGTTGCTGTGCAAAGAATACAACCGGATGAAAACTAAATTTACTTGCTCCACACTCACACAAAACCTACGGTAGACTAGACGGTAACATGCGTTGTCACGGTGCCCAGACGACAACTGGATGAAAATTAAAATTTACTTACTCCACACTCACACAAATCCTACGGAAGACTAGACGGTAACATGCTTTGTCGTGGTGCCCAGACTACAACTGGATGGAAATTAAAATTTACTTACTCCACACTCACACAAAACCTACCGTAGACTAGACGGTAACATGTGTTGTCGCGGTGCCCAGACTACAACGGAATGAAAATTAAAATTTAATTACTCCACAATCACACAAAACCTACGGAAGTCCTGACTGTAACATGCGTTGTCGCGGTGTCCATACTACAACAGGATAAAAACTAAAATGTACTTACTCCACACTCACACACAACGTACTGTTGACTAGCCGGTAACGTGTTGTCACGGTGCCCATACTACAACTGGATAAAACTAAAATTTACTTACTCCACAATCACACAAAACCTACGGAAGTCTAGACTGTAACATGCGTTGTCGCGGTGTCCATACTACAACAGGATAAAAATTAAAATTTACTTACTCCACACTCACACAAAACCTACGGTAGACTAGACGGTAACGTGCGTTGTCGCGGTACCAGACTACAGGTGGATAAAAATTAAAATTTACTTACTCCACACTCACACAAAACCTACGGTATACTACACGGTAACGTGCGTTGTCGAGGTGCCCAGACTACAACTTAATAAAAATAAAAATTTACTTACTTCACACACACAAAAAACCTACGGTAGACTAGACGGTAACATGCGTTGTCGCGGTGCCCAGACTACAGCTGGATAAAAATAAAAATTTATTTACTCCACACTCACACAAAACCTACGGTAGACTAGACGGTAACATGCGTTGTCGTTCAATAGTGTCTCGCTGTGTCCATACTACAACTGGATAAAATCTAAAATTTACTTACTCCACACTCACACAAAACGTACTGTTGACTAATCGGTAACATGCGCTGTCGCGGTGCCCATACTACAACTTGATAAAAATTAAAATTTACTTACTACACACTCACTCAAAACCTACGGTTGACTAGACGGTAACATGCGTTGTCGCGGTGCCCAGACTACAACTGGATGAAAATTAAAATTTACTTACTCTACACTCACAAAAAACATACGGCAGACTAGACGGTAACATGCGTTGTCGCGGTGCACAGACAGCAACTGGATGAAAATTAAAATTTACTTACACCACACTCACATAAAACCTACGGCAGACTAGACAGTAACACAAGTTGGCGTACAATACTGTCTCGCGGTTTCCATAATACAACTGGATAAAAACAAAAATTTACTTACTCCACAGTAACACAATACGTACTGTTGTCTAGCCAGTAACATGCGTTGTCGCGGTGCCCATACTACAACTAGATAAAAATTAATATTTACTTACTCCACACTCACACAAAACCTTCGGTACACTAGACGGTAACATGCGGTGTTGCGGTGCCCATATTACAACTGGATAAAAATTAAAATTTACTTACTCCACACTCACCTAAACTTACTGTAGACTAGACGGTAACATGCGTTGTTGTACAATAGTGTCTCACGGTGTCCATACTACAACTGGATAAAAACTAAAATTTACTTACTCCACACTCACACAAAACCTACGGTAGACTAGACGGTAACATGCGTTGTCCCGGTGCCCATACTACAACTGGATGAAAACTAAAATTTACTTACTCCACACTCACACAAAACCTACGGTAGACTAGACGGTAACATGCGTTGTCGCGGTGCCCAGACGACAACTGGATGAAAATTAAAATTTACTTACTCCACACTCACACAAAACCTACGGTAGACTAGACGGTAACATGAGTTGTCGCGGTGCACAGACTACAACGGAATGAAAATTAAAATTTACTTACTCCACAATCACATAAAACCTACGGAAGTCTAGACTGTAACATGCGTTGTCGCGGTGTCCATACTACAACAGGATAAAAACTAAAATGAACTTACTCCAAACTCACACACAACGTACTGTTGACTAGCCGGTAACATGTTGTCACGGTGCCCATACTACAACTGGATGAAAACTAAAATTTACTTACTCCACAATCACACAAAACCTACGGAAGTCTAGACTGTAACATGCGTTGTCGCGGTGTCCATACTACAACAGGATAAAAACTAAAATGTACTTACTCCACACTCACACACAACGTACTGTTGACTAGCCGGTAACGTGTTGTCACGGTGCCCATACAACAACTGGATAAATATTAAAATTTACTTACTCCACACTCACACAAAACCTACGGTAGACTAGACTGTAACATGCGTTGTCGCGGTGCCCAAACTACAACTGGATGAAAATTAAAATTTACGTACTCTACACTCACACAAAACCTACGGTAGACTAGACGGTAACATGCGTTGTCGTACAACAGTGTCTCGCGGTGTCCATACCACAACTGGATAAAAACTAAAATTTACTTACTCCACAATCACACAAAACGTACTGTTGACTAGCCGGCATCATCCGTTGTGGTACAATAGCGTGTCGCTGTGATCAGTATACGACTTGATGAAAATTAATATTTACATTCACACAAAACATACGGTAATTAAGTCAGTAATATCCGTTGTGGTACAATAGCGTGTTGCTGTTCAAGGAATATAACTGGAAGAAAACTAAAATTACTTACTATACACTCACACAAAACCTACGGTAGACTAGAGGGTAACATGCGTTGTCGCGGTGCCCAGACTACAACTGAATGAAAATTAAAATTTACTTACCCCATACTCACACAAAACCTACGGTAGACTAGACGGTAACATGCGTTTTCGCGGTGCAAAGACTACAACTGAATGAAAATTAAATTTTTTCTTACTCCACACTCACACAAAACCTACGGTAGACTAGACGGTAACATCCGTTTTGGTACAATAGCGTGTCGCTATGATCAGAGTACAACTTGTTAAAAATTAATATTTACATTCACACAACACGTACGGTAGTCTAGCCAGTAACATCCGTTGTGGTACAATAGCTTGTCGCTGTGATCAGAATACAACTTGATGAAAATTAATATTTACATTCACACAAAATGTACGGTAGTGTACACGGTAACGCCCGTTGTGGTACAATAGCGTGTCGCTGTGATCAGAATTCAACTTGTTAAATATTAATATGTGCAGTCACACAAAACGTACGGTAGTCTAGCCAGTAACATCCGTTGTGGTACAATAGTTTGTCGCTGTGATCAGAATACAACTTGATGAATATTAATATTTACATTCACACAAAACGTACGGTAGTCGACAAGGTAACATCCGTTGTGGTACAATAGCGTGTCGCTGTGATAAGGATACATCTTGTTAAAAATTAATATTTACATTCACACAAAACGAACGGTAGTCTAGCCGGTAACATCTGTTGTGGTACAATAGCGTGTCGCTGTGATCAGAATATAACTTGTTAAAAATTAATATTTACCTTCTCACAAAACGTACGGTAGTCTACCCGGTAACATCCGTTGTGGTACAATAGCGTGTCTCTGTGCCCAGTATTCAACTTGATGGAAATTAATATTTACAATCACACACAAAGTACGTTAGTTAAGCCAGTAACATCCGCTGTGGTATTATACCGTGTCGCAGTGAAGAGAATACAACTTGATGGAAATTAATATTTACATTCAAACAAAACGTACGGTAGTCTAGCCAATAACATCCGTTGTGGTACAATAGCGTGTCGCTGTGATCAGAATACAACTTGTAAAAAATTAATATTTACATTCACACAAAACGTACGGTAGTCTACCCGGTAACACCCGTTGTTGTACAATAGCGTGTCGCTGTGATCAGAATACAACTTGTTAAAAATTAATATTTAAATTCACACAAAACGTACGGTAGTCTAGCCAGTAACATCCGTAGTGGTACAATAGCGTGTCTCTGTGCCCAGAATTCAAGTTGATGGAAATTTATATTTACATTCACACACAAAGTACGTTAGTTAAGCCAGTAACATCCGCTGTGGTATTATAGCGTGTCGCTGTGATCAGGATACAACCTGATGGATATTAATATTTGCAGTCACACAAAACGTACGGTAGTCTTTCCAGTAAAATCCGTTGTGGTACAATAGCTTGCCGCTGTGATCAGAATACAACTTGATGAAAATTAATATTTACACTCAACAAAACCTACGGTTGACTAGACGGTAACCTCCGTAGTGGTACAATAGCGTGTCTCAGTGCCCAGAATTCAACTTCACGGAAATTAATATTTACATTCACACACAAAGTACGTTAGTTAAGCCAGTAACATCCGCTGTGGTATTATAGCGTGTCGCTGTGATCAGGATAAAACTTGATGGAAATTAATATTTGCAGTCACACAAAACGTACGGTAGTCTAGCCAATAACATCCGTTGTGGTACAATAGCGTGTCGCTGTGATTTGAATACAACTTGATGAAAATTTAAATTTACATTCACACAAAACGTACGGTAGTCTACCTGGTAACACCCGTTGTGCTACAATAGCGTGTCGCTGTGATCAGAATACAACTTGTAAAAAATTAATATTTACAATCACACAAAACGTACGGTAGTCTACCCGGTAACATCCGTTGTGGTACAATAGCGTGTCTCAGTGCCCAGAATTCAACTTCATGGAAATTAATATTTACATTCACACACAAAGTACGTTAGTTAAGCCAGTAACATCCGCTGTGGTATTATAGCGTGTCGCTGTGATCGGGATACAACTTGATGGAAATTAATATTTGCAGTCACACAAAACGTACGGTACTGTTTCCAGTAAAATTCTTTGTGGTACTGCCACAATAGCTTGCCGCTGTGATGAGAATACAACTTGATGAAAATTAATATTTACATTCACACAAAACGTACCGTTGTCTAGCCAGTAACATCCGTTGGGGTACAATAGCTTGTCGCTGTGATCAGAATACAACTCGAAGAAAATTCAAATTTACATCAACACAAAACGTACGGTAGTCTAGCCGGTAACATCTGTTGTGGTACAATAGCGTGTCGCTGTGATCAGAATATAACTTGTTAAAAATTAATATTTACATTCACACAAAACGTACGGTAGTCTACCCGGTAACACCCGTTGTGGTACAATAGCGTGTCGCTGTGATCAGAATACAACTTGTTAAAAATTAATATTTACATTCACACAAAACGTACGGTAGTCTACACGGTAACATCCGTAGTGGTACAATAGCGTGTATCTGTGCCCAGTATTCAACTTGATGGAAATTAATATATACATTCACACAAAACGTACGGTAGTCTAGCCGGTAACATCTGTTGTGGTACAATAGCGTGTCGCTGTGATCAGAATACAGCTTGTTAAAAATTAATATTTACATTCACACAAAACGTACGGTAGTCTACCCTGTAACACCCGTTGTGGTACAATAGCGTGTCGCTGTGATCAGAATAGAACTTGTTAAATATTAATATTTACATTCACACAAAACGTACGGTAGTCTACGCGGTAACATCCGTTGTGGTACAATAGCGTGTCGCTGTGATCAGAATACAACTCGAAGAAAATTCAAATTTACATCCACACAAAACGTACGGTAGTCTAGCCGGTAACATCTGTTGTGGTACAATAGCGTGTCGCTGTGATCAGAATATAACTTGTTAAAAATTAATATTTACATTCACACAAAACGTACGGTAGTCTACCCGGTAACACCCGTTGTGGTACAATAGCGTGTCGCTGTGATCAGAATACAACTTATTAAAAATTAATATTTACATTCACACAAAACGTACGGTAGTCTAGCCGGTAACATCCGTTGTGGTACAATAGCGTGTCGCTGTGATCAGAATACAACTTGTTAAAAATTAATATTTACATTCACACAAAACGTACGGTCGTCTATCCGGTAACACCCGTTGTGGTACAATAGCGTGTCGCTGTGATCAGAATACAACTTGTTAAAAATTAATATTTACATTCACACAAAACGTACGGTAGTCTACCAGGTAACATCCGTTGTGGTACAATAGCGTGTCGCTGTGATCAGAATACAACTTGTTAAAAATTAATATTTACATTCACACAAAACGTACGGTAGTCTACCAGGTAACATCCGTTGTGGTACAATAGCGTGTCGCTGTGATCAGAATACAACTTGTTAAAAATTAATATTTACATTCACACAAAACGTACGGTTGTCTACCCGGTAACATCCGTTGTGGTACAATAGCGTGTCGCTGTGATCAGAATACAACTTGTTAAAAATTAATATTTACATTCACACAAAACGTACGGTCGTCTATCCGGTAACACCCGTTGTGGTACAATAGCGTGTCGCTGTGATCAGAATACAACTTGTTAAAAATTAATATTTACATTCACACAAAACGTACGGTAGTCTACCAGGTAACATCCGTTGTGGTACAATAGCGTGTCGCTGTGATCAGAATACAACTTGTTAAAAATTAATATTTACATTCACACAAAACGTACGGTAGTCTACCAGGTAACATCCGTTGTGGTACAATAGCGTGTCGCTGTGATCAGAATACAACTTGTTAAAAATTAATATTTACATTCACACAAAACGTACGGTTGTCTACCCGGTAACATCCGTTGTGGTACAATAGCGTGTCGCTGTGATCAGAATACAACTTGTTAAAAATTAATATTTACATTCACACAAAACGTACGGTCGTCTATCCGGTAACACCCGTTGTGGTACAATAGCGTGTCGCTGTGATCAGAATACAACTTGTTAAAAATTAATATTTACATTCACACAAAACGTACGGTAGTCTACCAGGTAACATCCGTTGTGGTACAATAGCGTGTCGCTGTGATCAGAATACAACTTGTTAAAAATTAATATTTACATTCACACAAAACGTACGGTTGTCTACCCGGTAACATCCGTTGTGGTACAATAGCGTGGCGCTGTGATCAGAATACAACTTGTTAAAAATTAATATTTACATTCACACAAAACGTACGGTAGTCTACACGGTAACATCCCTAGTGGTACAATAGGGTGTCTCTGTGCCCAGTATTCAACTTGATGGAAATTAATAATTACATTCACACAAAACGTACGGTAGTCTACAGGGTAACATCCGTAGTGGTACAATATGGTGTCTCTGTGCCCAGTATTCAACTTGATGGAAATTAATATTTACATTCACACAAAACGTACGGTAGTCTACACGGTAACATCCGTAGTGGTACAATAGGGTGTCTCTGTGCCCAGTATTCAACTTGATGGAAATTAATATTTACATTCACACAAAACGTGCGGTAGTCTAGCCATTAACATCTGTTGTGGTACAATAGCGTGTCGCTCTGATCAGAATACAACTTGTTAAAAATTAATATTTACGTTCACACAAAACGTACGGTAGTCTAGCCGGTAACATCTGTTGTGGTACAATAGCGTGTTGCTGTGATCAGAATATAACTTGTTAAAAATTAATATTTACATTCACACAAAACGTACGGTAGTCTACACGGTAACATCCGTTGTGGAACAGTAGCGGGTCGCTGTGATCAGAATACAACTTGATGAAAATTAATATTTACATTCACACAAAACGTACCGTTGTCTAGCCAGTAACATCCGTTGTGGTACAATAGCTTGTCGCTGTGATCAGAATACAACTTGATGAAAATTCAAATTTACGTTCACACAAAACGTACGGTAGTCTAGGTGTCGCTGTGATCAGAATACAACTTGTTAAAAATTAATATTTACATTCACACAAAACGTACGGTAGTCTACACGGTAACATCCGTAGTGGTACAATAGGGTGTCTCTGTGCCCTGTATTCAACTTGATGGAAATTAATATTTACATTCACACACAAAGTACGTTAGTTAAGCCAGTAACATCCGCTGTGGTATTATACCGTGTCGCTGTGAAAAGAATACATCTTGATGGAAATTAATATTTACATTCACACAAACCATACGGTAGTCTAGCCAATAACATCCGTTGTGGTACAATAGCTTGTCGCTGTGATTTGAATACAAATTGATGAAAATTCAAATTTACATTCACACAAAACGTACGGTAGTCTAGCCGGTAACATCCGTAGTGGTACAATAGCGTGTCGCTTTGCCCAGAATTCAACTTGATGGAAATTTATATTTACATTCACACACAAAGTACGTTAGTGAAGCCAGTAACATCCGCTGTGGTATTATAGCGTGTCGCCGTGATCAGGATACAACTTGATGGAAATTAATATTTGCAGTCACACAAAACGTACGGTAGTCTTTCCAGTAAAATTCTTTGTGGTACTGCCACAATAGCTTGCCGCTGTGATGAGAATACAACTTGATGAAAATTAATATTTACATTCACACAAAACGTACCGTTGTCTAGCCAGTAACATCCGTTGGGGTACAATAGCTTGTCGCTGTGTTCAGAATACAACTCGAAGAAAATTCAAATTTACATCCACACAAAACGTACGGTAGTCTAGCCGGTAACATCTGTTGTGGTACAATAGCGTGTCGCTGTGATCAGAATATAACTTGTTAAAAATTAATATTTACATTCACACAAAACGTACGGTAGTGTACCCGGTAACACCCGTTGTGGTACAATAGCGTGTCGCTGTGATCAGAATACAACTTGTTAAAAAAAATATTTACATTCACACAAAACGTACGGTAGTCTACACGGTAACATCCGTAGTGGTACAATAGGGTGTATCTGTGCCCAGTATTCAACTTGATGGAAATTAATATATACATTCACACAAAACGTACGGTAGTCTAGCCGGTAACATCTGTTGTGGTACAATAGCGTGTCGCTGTGATCAGAATACAGCTTGTTAAAAATTAATATTTACATTCACACAAAACGTACGGTAGTCTACCCGGTAACACCCGTTGTGGTACAATAGCGTGTCGCTGTGATCAGAATAGAACTTGTTAAATATTAATATTTACATTCACACAAAACGTACGGTAGTCTACCCGGTAACATCCGTTGTGGTACAATAGCGTATCGCTGTGATCAGAATACAACTTGTTAAAAATTAATATTTACATTCACACAAAACGTACGGTAGTCTAGCCGGTAACATCCGTTGTGGTACAATAGCGTGTCGCAGTGATCAGAATACAACTTGTTAAAAATTAATATTTACATTCACACAAAACGTACGGTCGTCTAGCCGGTAACATCCGTTGTGGTACAATAGCGTGTCGCTGTGGTCAGAATACAACTTGTGAAAAATTAATATTTACATTCACACAAAACGTACGGTAGTCTATCCGGTAACACCCGTTGTGGTACAATAGCGTGTCGCTGTGATCAGAATACAACTTGTTAAAAATTAATATTTACATTCACACAAAACGTACGGTAGTCTACCAGGTAACATGCGTTGTGGTCCAATAGCGTGTCGCTGTGATCAGAATACAACTTGTTACAAATTAATATTTACATTCACACAAAACGTACGGTAGTCTACCCGGTAACATCCGTTGTGGTACAATAGCGTGGCGCTGTGATCAGAATACAACTTGTTAAAAATTAATATTTACAGTCACACAAAACGTACGGTAGTCTACACGGTAACATCCCTAGTGGTACAATAGGGTGTCTCTGTGCCCAGTATTCAACTTGATGGAAATTAATAATTACATTCACACAAAACGTACGGTAGTCTACAGGGTAACATCCGTAGTGGTAAAATATGGTGTCTCTGTGCCCAGTATTCAACTTGATGGAAATTAATATTTACATTCACACAAAACGTACGGTAGTCTACACGGTAACATCCGTAGTGGTACAATAGGGTGTCTCTGTGCCCAGTATTCAACTTGATGGTAATTAATATTTACATTCACACAAAACGTGCGGTAGTCTAGCCATTAACATCTGTTGTGGTACAATAGCGTGTTGCTGTGATCAGAATATAACTTGTTAAAAATTAATATTTACATTCACACAAAACGTACGGTAGTCTACACGGTAACATCCGTTGTGGAACAGTAGCGGGTCGCTGTGATCAGAATACAACTTGATGAAAATTAATATTTACATTCACACAAAACGTACCGTTGTCTAGCAAGTAACATCCGTTGTGGTACAATAGCTTGTCGCTGTGATCAGAATACAACTTGATGAAAATTCAAATTTACGTTCACACAAAACGTACTGTAGTCTAGGTGTCGCTGTGATCAGAATACAACTTGTTAAAAATTAATATTTACATTCACACAAAACGTACGGTAGTCTACACGGTAACATCCGTAGTGGTACAATAGGGTGTCTCTGTGCCCTGTATTCAACTTGATGGAAATTAATATTTACATTCACACACAAAGTACGTTAGTGAAGCCAGTAACATCCGCTGTGGTATTATAGCGTGTCGCTGTGATCAGGATACAACTTGATGGAAATTAATATTTGCAGTCACACAAAACGTACGGTAGTCTTTCCAGTAAAATGCGTTGTGGTACAATAGCTTGCCGCTGTGATCAGAATACAACTTGTTAAAAATTAATATTTACATTCACACAAAACGTACGGTAGTCTACCCGGTAACACCCGTTGTGGTACAATAGCGTGTCGCTGTGATCAGAATACAACTTGTTAAAAATTAATATTTACATTCACACAAAACGTACGGTAGTCTACACGGTAACATCCCTAGTGGTACAATAGGGTGTCTCTGTGCCCAGTATTCAACTTGATGGTAATTAATATTTACATTCACAGAAAACGTGCGGTAGTCTAGCCATTAACATCTGTTGTGGTACAATAGCGTGTTGCTGTGATCAGAATATAACTTGTTAAAAATTAATATTTACATTCACACAAAACGTACGGTAGTCTACACGGTAACATCCGTTGTGGAACAGTAGCGGGTCGCTGTGATCAGAATACAACTTGATGAAAATTAATATTTACATTCACACAAAACGTACCGTTGTCTAGCAAGTAACATCCGTTGTGGTACAATAGCTTGTCGCTGTGATCAGAATACAACTTGATGAAAATTCAAATTTACGTTCACACAAAACGTACTGTAGTCTAGGTGTCGCTGTGATCAGAATACAACTTGTTAAAAATTAATATTTACATTCACACAAAACGTACGGTAGTCTACACGGTAACATCCGTAGTGGTACAATAGGGTGTCTCTGTGCCCTGTATTCAACTTGATGGAAATTAATATTTACATTCACACACAAAGTACGTTAGTGAAGCCAGTAACATCCGCTGTGGTATTATAGCGTGTCGCTGTGATCAGGATACAACTTGATGGAAATTAATATTTGCAGTCACACAAAACGTACGGTAGTCTTTCCAGTAAAATGCGTTGTGGTACAATAGCTTGCCGCTGTGATCAGAATACAACTTGTTAAAAATTAATATTTACATTCACACAAAACGTACGGTAGTCTACCCGGTAACACCCGTTGTGGTACAATAGCGTGTCGCTGTGATCAGAATACAACTTGTTAAAAATTATATTTACATTCACACAAAACGTACGGTAGTCTACACGGTAACATCCCTAGTGGTACAATAGGGTGTCTCTGTGCCCAGTATTTAACTTGATGGAAATTAATATTTACATTCACACAAAACGTACGGTAGTCTAGGTGTCGCTGTGATCAGAATACAACTTGTTAAAAATTAATATTTACATTCACACATAACGTACGGTAGTCTACCCTGTAACACCCGTTGTGGTACTATAGCGTGTCGCTGTGATCAGAATACAACTTGTTAAAAATTAATATTTACATTCACACAAAACGTACGGTAGTCTACACGGTAACATCCGTAGTGGTACAATAGGGTGTCTCTGTGCCCTGTATTAAACTTGATGGAAATTAATATTTACATTCACACAGAAAGTACGTTAGTTAAGCCAGTAACATCCGCTGTGGTATTATACCGTGTCGCTGTGGAAAGAATAGATCTTGATGGAAATTAATATTTACATTCACACAAAACATACGGTAGTCTAGCCAATAACATCCGTTGTGGTACAATAGCTTGTCGCTGTGATTTGAATACAAATTGATGAAAATTCAAATTTACATTCACACAAAACGTACGGTAGTCTAGCCGGTAACATCTGTTGTGGTACAATAGCGTGTTGCTGTGATCAGAATATAACTTGTTAAAAATTAATATTTACATTCACACAAAACGTACGGTAGTCTACACGGTAACATCCGTTGTGGAACAGTAGCGGGTCGCTGTGATCAGAATACAACTTGATGAAAATTAATATTTACATTCACACAAAACGTAACGTTGTCTAGCCAGTAACATCCGTTGTGGTACAATAGCTTGTCGCTGTGATCAGAATACAACTTGATGAAAATTCAAATTTACGTTCACACAAAACGTACGGTAGTCTAGGTGTCGCTGTGATCAGAATACAACTTGTTAAAAATTAATATTTACATTCACACAAAACGTACGGTAGTCTACACGGTAACATCCGTAGTGGTACAATAGGGTGTCTCTGTGCCCTGTATTCAACTTGATGGAAATTAATATTTACATTCACACACAAAGTACGTTAGTTAAGCCAGTAACATCCGCTGTGGTATTATACCGTGTCGCTGTGAAAAGAATACATCTTGATGAAAATTAATATTTACATTCACACAAAACGTAACGTTGTCTAGCCAGTAACATCCGTTGTGGTACAATAGCTTGTCGCTGTGATCAGAATACAACTTGATGAAAATTCATATTTACATTCACGCAAAACGTACGGTAGTCTAGGTGTCGCTGTGATCAGAATACAACTTGTTAAAAATTAATATTTACATTCACACAAAACGTACGGTAGTCTACACGGTAACATCCGTAGTGGTACAATAGGGTGTCTCTGTGCCCTGTATTCAACTTGATGGAAATTAATATTTACATTCACACACAAAGTACGTTAGTTAAGCCAGTAACATCCGCTGTGGTATTATACCGTGTCGCTGTGAAAAGAATACATCTTGATGGAAATTAATATTTACATTCACACAAAACATACGGTAGTCTAGCCAATAACATCCGTTGTGGTACAATAGCTTGTCGCTGTGATTTGAATACAAATTGATGAAAATTCAAATTTACATTCACACAAAACGTACGGTAGTCTAGCCGGTAACATCCGTAGTGGTACAATAGCGTGTCGCTTTGCCCAGAATTCAACTTGATGGAAATTTATATTTACATTCACACACAAAGTACGTTAGTGAAGCCAGTAACATCCGCTGTGGTATTATAGCGTGTCGCTGTGATCAGGATACAACTTGATGGAAATTAATATTTGCAGTCACACAAAACGTACGGTAGTCTTTCCAGTAAAATGCGTTGTGGTACAATAGCTTGCCGCTGTGATCAGAATACAACTTGTTAAAAATTAATATTTACATTCACACAAAACGTACGGTAGTCTACCCGGTAACACCCGTTGTGGTACAATAGCGTGTCGCTGTGATCAGAATACAACTTGTTAAAAATTATATTTACATTCACACAAAACGTACGGTAGTCTACACGGTAACATCCCTAGTGGTACAATAGGGTGTCTCTGTGCCCAGTATTTAACTTGATGGAAATTAATATTTACATTCACACAAAACGTACGGTAGTCTAGGTGTCGCTGTGATCAGAATACAACTTGTTAAAAATTAATATTTACATTCACACATAACGTACGGTAGTCTACCCTGTAACACCCGTTGTGGTACTATAGCGTGTCGCTGTGATCAGAATACAACTTGTTAAAAATTAATATTTACATTCACACAAAACGTACGGTAGTCTACACGGTAACATCCGTAGTGGTACAATAGGGTGTCTCTGTGCCCTGTATTAAACTTGATGGAAATTAATATTTACATTCACACACAAAGTACGTTAGTTAAGCCAGTATCATCCGCTGTGGTATTATACCGTGTCGCTGTGAAAAGAATACATCTTGATGGAAATTAATATTTACATTCACACAAAACATACGGTAGTCTAGCCAATAACATCCGTTGTGGTACAATAGCTTGTCGCTGTGATTTTAATACAAATTGATGAAAATTCAAATTTACATTCACACAAAACGTACGGTAGTCTAGCCGGTAACATCCGTAGTGGTACAATAGCGTGTCTCTGTGCCCAGAATTCAACTTGATGGAAATTTATATTTACATTCACACACAAAGTACGTTAGTTAAGCCAGTAACATCCGCTGTGGTATTATAGCGTGTCGCTGTGATCAGGATACACCTTGATGGAAATTAACATTTGCAGTCACACAAAACGTACGGTAGTCTTTCCAGTAAAATGCGTTGTGGTACAATAGCTTGCCGCTGTGATCAGAATACAACTTGATGAAAATTAATATTTACACTCAATAAAACCTACGGTTGACTAGACGGTAACATGCGTTGTCGCGGTGCCCAAGACTACAACTGGATGAAAACTAAAATTTACTTACTACACACTCACACAAAACGTACTGTTGACTAGCCGGTAACATCCGTTGTGGTACAATAGCATGTCGCTGTGATCAGAATACGACTTGATGAAAATTAATATTTACATTCACACAAAACGTACGGTAGTTAAGTGAGTAATATCCGTTGTGGTACAATAGCTTGCCGCTGTGATCAGAATACAACTTGATGAAATTTAATATTTACACTCAACAAAACCTACGGTTGACTAGACGGTAACATGCGTTGTCGCGGAGCCCAGACTACAACTGGATGAAAATTAAAATTTACTTACTCCACACTTACACAAAACCTACGGTAGCCTAGTCGGTAACATGCGTTGTCGCGGTGCCCATACTACAACTGGATAAAAATTAAAATTTACTCTTCCCATACTACAACTAGATAAAAATTAAAATTTACTTACTCCACACTCACACAAAACCAACGATAGGCTAGACGGTAACATGCGTTGTCGCGGTGCCCAGACTACAACTGGATGATAATTAAAATTTACTTACTCCTAACTCACACAAAACCTACGGTAGACTAGACGGTAACTAGCGTTGTCGCGGTGGCCAGACTACAACTGCTTGAAAATTAAAATTTTCTTACTCCACACTCACACAAACCTACGGTAGAGTAGACGGTAACATGCGTTGTCGCGGTGCCCAGCCTAAAACTGAATGAAAATTAAAATTTACTCTGCCCATACTACAACTGGCTAAAAATTAAAATTTATTTACTCCACACTCACACAAAACCTACGGTAGACTAGACGGTAACATGCGTTGTCGCGGTGCCCAGACTACAACTGGATGATAATTAAAATTTACTTACTCCAAACTCACACAATTCCTACAATAGACTAGACGGTAACATGCGTTCTCGCGGTGGCCACACTACAACTGAATGAAAATTAAAATTTACTTACTCCACACTCACACAAAACCTACGGTAGACTAGACGGTAACATGCGTTGTCGCGGTGCCCAGACTACAACTGGATGATAATTAAAATTTACTTACTCCACACTTACACAAAACCTACGGTAGACTAGACTTTAACATGCGTTGTCGCGGTGCCCAGAATAAAACTGGATAAAAATTAAATTTACTTACTCCACACTCACAAAAAACCTACGGTAGGCTAGACGGTAACATGCGTTGTCGCGGTGCCCAGACTACAACTGAATGAAAATTAAATTTTACTTACTCCACACTCACACAAAGCCTACGGTAGACTAGACGGTAACATGCGTTGTCGCGGTGCCCAGACTACTACTTGATGGAAATTAATATTTACATTCACACAAAACGTACGGTAGTCTACTCGGTATCATCCGTTGTTGGTCAATATCGTGTCTCTGTTACCAGAATACAACTTGATAAAAATTAATATTTACATTCACACAAAACGTACGGTAGTCTAACCGGTAACATCCGTAGTGGTATAATAGCGTGTCTCTGTGCCCAGAATTCAACTTGATGGAAATTAGTATTTACATTCACACACAAAGAACGTTAGTTAAGCCAGTAACATCCGCTGTGGTATTATAGCGTGTCGCTGTGATCAGGATACTACTTGATGGAAATTAATATTTGCAGTCACACAAAACGTACGGTACTCTTTCCAGTAAAATTCTTTGGGGTACAATAGCTTGCCGCTGTGATCAGAATACAACTTGATGAAAATTAATATTTACACTCAACAAAACCTACGGTTGACTAGACGGTAACATGCGTTGTCGCGGTGCCCAGACTAGAACTGGATAAAAATTAGAATTTACTTACTCCACGCTCACACAAAACCTACGGTTGACTAGAACGTAACATGCGTTGTTGCGGTGGCCAGACTACAACTGAATGAAAATTAAAATTTACTTACTCCACACTCACACAAAACCTACGGTAGAGTAGACGGTAACATGCGTTGTCGCGGTGCCCAGACTACAACTGAATGAAAATTAACATTTTCTCTGCCCATACTACAACTGAATAAAAATAAAAATTTACTTACTCCACACTCACACAAAACCTACGGTAGACTAGACGGTAACATGCGTTGTCGCGGTGCCCAGACTACAACTGAATGAAAATTAAAATTTGCTTACTCCACACTCACACAAAACCTACGGTAGGCCAGACGGTAACATGCGTTGTCGCGGTGCCCAGACTACAACTGAATGAAAATTAAAATTTACTTACTCCACACTCACACAAAACCTACGGTAGACTAGACGGTAACATGCGTTGTCGCGGTGCCCAGACTACAATTGGATAAAAATAAATATTTACTTACTCCACAATCACGCAAAACCTACGGTCGACTAGCCGGTAACACGCGTTGTCGCGGTGCCCATACTACAACTGTTTAAAAATTAAAATTTACTTACTCCACACTCACGCAAAACCTACGGTAGACTTGCCGGTAACATGCGTTGTCGCGGTGCCCAGACTACGACTGGATAAAAATTAAAATTTTCTTACTCCACACTCACACAAAACCTACGGTAGACTCGACGGTAACATGCGTTGTCGCGGAGCCCAGACTACAAGTGGATGAAAATTAAAATTTACTTACTCCACACTCACACAAAACCTACGGTAGACTAGACGATAACATGCGTTGTCGCGGTGCCCAGACTACAACTGGATGGTAATTAAAATTTAATTACTCCACACTCACACAAAACCTACTGTAGACTAGACGGTAACATGCGTTGTCGCGGTGCCCAGACTACAACTGGATGGTAATTAAAATTTACTTACTCCACACTCATACAAAACCTACGGTAGACTAGCCGGTAACATGCGTTGTCGCGGTGCCCATACTACAACTGTATAAATATTAAAATTTACTTACTCCACACTCACGCAAAACCTACGGTAGACTAGCTGGTAACATGCGTTGTCGCGGTGCCCATACTACAACTGTATAAAAATTAAAATTTTCTTACTCCACACTCACACAAAACCTACGGTAGACTAGACGGTAACATGCGTTGTCGCGGTGCCCAGACTACAACTGAATGAAAATTAAAATTTACTCTGCCCATACTACAACTGGATAAAAATTAAAATTTACTTACTCCACACTCACACAAACCCTACGGTAGACTAGACGGTAACATGTGTTGTCGCTGTGCCCAGACTACAACTGGATGGTAATTAAAATTTACTTACCCCACACTCACACAAAACCTACGATAGACTAGACGGTAACATGCGTTGTCGCGGTGCCCAGACTACAACTGGATGAAAATTAAAATTTACTTACTCCACACTCCCACAAAACCTTCGGTAGACTAGACGGTAACATGCTTTGTCGCGGTGCCCAGACTACAACTGGATGTACATAAATAATTACGTTCTTCACACTGTGGTACAATAGTTTTTCTCTGAGACCAGACTACAACTGGATAAATATTAAAATTTCCTTAATGTTCATCCAGTTGTAGTACATATAATGTTTACTACAACTGGGTGAACATTAATATACTCTTACTCCACCGTCACAAAAACGTAAGATAGTCTTGTCGGACACGGTAGAATACCGAGCCCCTGATCCATTACTACAACCGGAGAGTCATTGATATATACTTACCCCACCATCCCACAAATTTACGCTAGTCTAGACGCTAACATCCGTTGTGGTCTAATTGCGTTTAGCTGACGCCAGGCTGCAACTGGATGAATATTGATATTTACTTTCTCCATACTCGCACAAAACGTACGATAGTCTTGTCGGAAATATCCGTTGTGGTACAATAGCGTGTCGCTGTGATCAGAATACAACTTGTTAAAAATTAATATTTACATTCACACAAAACGTACGGTAGTCTACACGGTAACATCCCTAGTGGTACAATAGGGTGTCTCTGTGCCCAGTATTTAACTTGATGGAAATTAATATTTACATTCACACAAAACGTACGGTAGTCTAGGTGTCGCTGTGATCAGAATACAACTTGTTAAAAATTAATATTTACATTCACACATAACGTACGGTAGTCTACCCTGTAACACCCGTTGTGGTACTATAGCGTGTCGCTGTGATCAGAATACAACTTGTTAAAAATTAATATTTACATTCACACAAAACGTACGGTAGTCTACACGGTAACATCCGTAGTGGTACAATAGGGTGTCTCTGTGCCCTGTATTAAACTTGATGGAAATTAATATTTACATTCACACAGAAAGTACGTTAGTTAAGCCAGTAACATCCGCTGTGGTATTATACCGTGTCGCTGTGGAAAGAATAGATCTTGATGGAAATTAATATTTACATTCACACAAAACATACGGTAGTCTAGCCAATAACATCCGTTGTGGTACAATAGCTTGTCGCTGTGATTTGAATACAAATTGATGAAAATTCAAATTTACATTCACAAAAAACGTACGGTAGTCTAGCCGGTAACATCCGTAGTGGTACAATAGCGTGTCTCTTTGCCCAGAATTCAACTTGATGGAAATTTATATTTACATTCACACACAAAGTACGTTAGTTAAGCCAGTAACATCCGCTGTGGTATTATAGCGTGTCGCTGTGATCAGGATACAACTTGATGGAAATTAACATTTGCAGTCACACAAAACGTATGGTAGTCTTTCCAGTAAAATGCGTTGTGGTACAATAGCTTGCCGCTGTGATCAGACTACAACTTGATGAAAATTAATATTTACACTCAACAAAACCTACGGTTGACTAGACGGTAACATGCGTTGTCGCGGTGCCCAGACTACAACTGGATGAAAACTAAAATTTACTTACTACACACTCACACAAAACGTACTGTTGACTAGCCGGTAACATCCGTTGTGGTACAATAGCGTGTCGCTGTGATCAGAATACGACTTAATGAAAATTAATATCTACATTCACACAAAACGTACGGTAGTCTAGCCAATAACATCCGTTGTGGTACAATAGCGTGTCGCTGTGATTTGAATACAACTTGATGAAAATTTAAATTTACATTCACACAAAACGTACGGTAGTCTACCTGGTAACACCCGTTGTGGTACAATAGCGTGTCGCTGTGATCAGAATACAACTTGTAAAAAATTAATATTTACAATCACACAAAACGTACGGTAGTCTACCCGGTAACATCCGTTGTGGTACAATAGCGTGTCTCAGTGCCCAGAATTCAACTTCATGGAAATTAATATTTACATTCACACACAAAGTACGTTAGTTAAGCCAGTAACATCCGCTGTGGTATTATAGCGTGTCGCTGTGATCGGGATACAACTTGATGGAAATTAATATTTGCAGTCACACAAAACGTACGGTACTGTTTCCAGTAAAATTCTTTGTGGTACTGCCACAATAGCTTGCCGCTGTGATGAGAATACAACTTGATGAAAATTAATATTTACATTGACACAAAACGTACCGTTGTCTAGCCAGTAACATCCGTTGGGGTACAATAGCTTGTCGCTGTGATCAGAATACAACTCGAAGAAAATTCAAATTTACATCCACACAAAACGTACGGTAGTCTAGCCGGTAACATCTGTTGTGGTACAATAGCGTGTCGCTGTGATCAGAATATCACTTGTTAAAAATTAATATTTACATTCACACAAAACGTACGGTAGTCTACCCGGTAACACCCGTTGTGGTACAATAGCGTGTCGCTGTGATCAGAATACAACGTGTTAAAAATTAATATTTACATTCACACAAAACGTACGGTAGTGTACCCGGTAACACCCGTTGTGGTACAATAGCGTGTCGCTGTGATCAGAATACAACTTGTTAAAAATTAATATTTACATTCACACAAAACGTACGGTATCCTACACGGTAACATCCGTAGTGGTACAATAGGGTGTATCTGTGCCCAGTATTCAACTTGATGGAAATTAATATATACATTCACACAAAACGTACGGTAGTCTAGCCGGTAATATCTGTTGTGGTACAATAGCGTGTCGCTGTGATCAGAATACAGATTGTTAAAAATTAATATTTACATTCACACAAAACGTACGGTAGTCTACCCGGTAACACCCGTTGTGGTACAATAGCGTGTCGCTGTGATCAGAATAGAACTTGTTCAATATTAATATTTACATTCACACAAAACGTACGGTAGTCTACCCGGTAACATCCGTTGTGGTACAATAGCGTGTCGCTGTGATCAGAATACAACTTGTTAAAAACTAATATTTACATTCACACAAAACGTACGGTAGTCTAGCCGGTAACATCCGTTGTGGTACAATAGCGTGTCGCTGTGATCAGAATACAACTTGTTAAAAATTAATATTTACATTCACACAAAACGTACGGACGTCTAGCCGGTAACATCCGTTGTGGTACAATAGCGTGTCGCTGTGATCAGAATACAACTTGTTAAAAATTAATATTTACATTCACACAAAACGTACGGTAGTCTACCCGGTAACACCCGTTGTGGTACAATAGCGTGTCGCTGTGATCAGAATACAACTTGTTAAAAATTAATATTTACATTCACACAAAACGTACGGTAGTCTACCAGGTAACATCCGTTGTGGTACAATAGCGTGTCGCTGTGATCAGAATACAACTTGTTAAAAATTAATATTTACATTCACACAAAACGTACGGTGTACGGTAGTCTACCCGGTAACACCCGTTGTGGTACAATAGCGTGTCGCTGTGATCAGAATACAACTTGTTAAAAATTAATATTTACATTCACACAAAACGTACGGTAGTCTAGCCGGTAACATTCATTGTGGTACAATAGCGTGTCGCTGTGATCAGAATACAACTTGTTAAAAATTAATATTTACATTCACACAAAACGTACGGTAGTCTACACGGTAACATCCCTAGTGGTACAATAGGGTGTCTCTGTGCCCAGTATTCAACTTGATGGAAATTAATTATTACATTCACACAAAACGTACGGTAGTCTACAGGGTAACATCCGTAGTGTTACAATATGGTGTCTCTGTGCCCAGTATTCAACTTGATGGAAATTAATATTTACATTCACACAAAACGTACGGTAGTCTACACGGTAACATCCGTAGTGGTACAATAGGGTGTCTCTGTGCCCAGTATTCAACTTGATGGAAATTAATATTTACATTCACACAAAACGTGCGGTAGTCTAGCCATTAACATCTGTTGTGGTACAATAGCGTGTCGCTCTGATCAGAATACAACTTGTTAAAAATTTATATTTACGTTCACACAAAACGTACGGTAGTCTAGCCGGTAACATCTGTTGTGGTACAATAGCGTGTTGCTGTGATCAGAATATAACTTGTTAAAAATTAATATTTACATTCACACAAAACGTACGGTAGTCTACACGGTAACATCCGTTGTGGAACAGTAGCGGGTCGCTGTGATCAGAATACAACTTGATGAAAATTAATATTTACATTCACACAAAACGTAACGTTGTCTAGCCAGTAACATCCGTTGTGGTACAATAGCTTGTCGCTGTGATCAGAATACAACTTGATGAAAATTCAAATTTACGTTCACACAAAACGTACGGTAGTCTAGGTGTCGCTGTGATCAGAATACAACTTGTTAAAAATTAATATTTACATTCACACAAAACGTACGGTAGTCTACACGGTAACATCCGTAGTGGTACAATAGGGTGTCTCTGTGCCCTGTATTCAACTTGATGGAAATTAATATTTACATTCACACACAAAGTACGTTAGTTAAGCCAGTAACATCCGCTGTGGTATTATACCGTGTCGCTGTGAAAAGAATACATCTTGATGAAAATTAATATTTACATTCACACAAAACGTAACGTTGTCTAGCCAGTAACATCCGTTGTGGTACAATAGCTTGTCGCTGTGATCAGAATACAACTTGATGAAAATTCAAATTTACGTTCACACAAAACGTACGGTAGTCTAGGTGTCGCTGTGATCAGAATACAACTTGTTAAAAATTAATATTTACATTCACACAAAACGTACGGTAGTCTACACGGTAACATCCGTAGTGGTACAATAGGGTGTCTCTGTGCCCTGTATTCAACTTGATGGAAATTAATATTTACATTCACACACAAAGTACGTTAGTTAAGCCAGTAACATCCGCTGTAGTATTATACCGTGTCGCTGTGAAAAGAATACATCTTGATGGAAATTAATATTTACATTCACACAAAACATACGGTAGTCTAGCCAATAACATCCGTTGTGGTACAATAGCTTGTCGCTGTGATTTGAATACAAATTGATGAAAATTCAAATTTACATTCACACAAAACGTACGGTAGTCTAGCCGGTAACATCCGTAGTGGTACAATAGCGTGTCGCTTTGCCCAGAATTCAACTTGATGGAAATTTATATTTACATTCACACACAAAGTACGTTAGTGAAGCCAGTAACATCCGCTGTGGTATTATAGCGTGTCGCTGTGATCAGGATACAACTTGATGGAAATTAATATTTGCAGTCACACAAAACGTACGGTAGTCTTTCCAGTAAAATGCGTTGTGGTACAATAGCTTGCCGCTGTGATCAGAATACAACTTGTTAAAAATTAATATTTACATTCACACAAAACGTACGGTAGTCTACCCGGTAACACCCGTTGTGGTACAATAGCGTGTCGCTGTGATCAGAATACAACTTGTTAAAAATTAATATTTACATTCACACAAAACGTACGGTAGTCTACACGGTAACATCCCTAGTGGTACAATAGGGTGTCTCTGTGCCCAGTATTTAACTTGATGGAAATTAATATTTACATTCACACAAAACGTACGGTAGTCTAGGTGTCGCTGTGATCAGAATACAACTTGTTAAAAATTAATATTTACATTCACACATAACGTACGGTAGTCTACCCTGTAACACCCGTTGTGGTACTATAGCGTGTCGCTGTGATCAGAATACAACTTGTTAAAAATTAATATTTACATTCACACAAAACGTACGGTAGTCTACACGGTAACATCCGTAGTGGTACAATAGGGTGTCTCTGTGCCCTGTATTAAACTTGATGGAAATTAATATTTACATTCACACACAAAGTACGTTAGTTAAGCCAGTATCATCCGCTGTGGTATTATACCGTGTCGCTGTGAAAAGAATACATCTTGATGGAAATTAATATTTACATTCACACAAAACATACGGTAGTCTAGCCAATAACATCCGTTGTGGTACAATAGCTTGTCGCTGTGATTTTAATACAAATTGATGAAAATTCAAATTTACATTCACACAAAACGTACGGTAGTCTAGCCGGTAACATCCGTAGTGGTACAATAGCGTGTCTCTTTGCCCAGAATTCAACTTGATGGAAATTTATATTTACATTCACACACAAAGTACGTTAGTTAAGATAGTAACATCCGCTGTGGTATTATAGCGTGTCGCTGTGATCAGGATACACCTTGATGGAAATTAACATTTGCAGTCACACAAAACGTACGGTAGTCTTTCCAGTAAAATGCGTTGTGGTACAATAGCTTGCCGCTGTGATCAGAATACAACTTGATGAAAATTAATATTTACACTCAATAAAACCTACGGTTGACTAGACGGTAACATGCGTTGTCGCGGTGCCCAAGACTACAACTGGATGAAAACTAAAATTTACTTACTACACACTCACAAAAAAGGTACTGTTGACTAGCCGGTAACATCCGTTGTGGTACAATAGCATGTCGCTGTGATCAGAATACGACTTGATGAAAATTAATATTTACATTCACACAAAACGTACGGTAGTTAAGTGAGTAATATCCGTTGTGGTACAATAGCTTGCCGCTGTGATCAGAATACAACTTGATGAAATTTAATATTTACACTCAACAAAACCTACGGTTGACTAGACGGTAACATGCGTTATCGCGGAGCCCAGACTACAACTGGATGAAAATTAAAATTTACTTACTCCACACTTACACAAAACCTACGGTAGCCTAGTCGGTAACATGCGTTGTCGCGGTGCCCATACTACAACTGGATAAAAATTAAAATTTACTCTTCCCATACTACAACTAGATAAAAATTAAAATTTACTTACTCCACACTCACACAAAACCAACGATAGGCTAGACGGTAACATGCGTTGTCGCGGTGCCCAGACTACAACTGGATGATAATTAAAATTTACTTACTCCTAACTCACACAAAACCTACGGTAGACTAGACGGTAACTAGCGTTGTCGCGGTGGCCAGACTACAACTGCTTGAAAATTAAAATTTTCTTACTCCACACTCACACAAACCTACGGTAGAGTAGACGGTAACATGCGTTGTCGCGGTGCCCAGCCTAAAACTGAATGAAAATTAAAATTTACTCTGCCCATACTACAACTGGCTAAAAATTAAAATTTATTTACTCCACACTCACACAAAACCTACGGTAGACTAGACGGTAACATGCGTTGTCGCGGTGCCCAGACTACAACTGGATGATAATTAAAATTTACTTACTCCAAACTCACACAATTCCTACAATAGACTAGACGGTAACATGCGTTCTCGCGGTGGCCACACTACAACTGAATGAAAATTAAAATTTACTTACTCCACACTCACACAAAACCTACGGTAGACTAGACGGTAACATGCGTTGTCGCGGTGCCCAGACTACAACTGGATGATAATTAAAATTTACTTACTCCACACTTACACAAAACCTACGGTAGACTAGACTTTAACATGCGTTGTCGCGGTGCCCAGAATAAAACTGGATAAAAATTAAATTTACTTACTCCACACTCACAAAAAACCTACGGTAGGCTAGACGGTAACATGCGTTGTCGCGGTGCCCAGACTACAACTGAATGAAAATTAAATTTTACTTACTCCACACTCACACAAAGCCTACGGTAGACTAGACGGTAACATGCGTTGTCGCGGTGCCCAGACTACTACTTGATGGAAATTAATATTTACATTCACACAAAACGTACGGTAGTCTACTCGGTATCATCCGTTGTTGGTCAATATCGTGTCTCTGTTACCAGAATACAACTTGATAAAAATTAATATTTACATTCACACAAAACGTATGGTAGTCTAACCGGTAACATCCGTAGTGGTACAATAGCGTGTCTCTGTGCCCAGAATTCAACTTGATGGAAATTAGTATTTACATTCACACACAAAGAACGTTAGTTAAGCCAGTAACATCCGCTGTGGTATTATAGCGTGTCGCTGTGATCAGGATACTACTTGATGGAAATTAATATTTGCAGTCACACAAAACGTACGGTACTCTTTCCAGTAAAATTCTTTGGGGTACAATAGCTTGCCGCTGTGATCAGAATACAACTTGATGAAAATTAATATTTACACTCAACAAAACCTACGGTTGACTAGACGGTAACATGCGTTGTCGCGGTGCCCAGACTAGAACTGGATAAAAATTAGAATTTACTTACTCCACGCTCACACAAAACCTACGGTTGACTAGAACGTAACATGCGTTGTCGCGGTGCCCAGACTACAACTGAATGAAAATTAAAATTTACTTACTCCACACTCACACAAAACCTACGGTAGAGTAGACGGTAACATGCGTTGTCGCGGTGCCCAGACTACAACTGAATGAAAATTAACATTTTCTCTGCCCATACTACAACTGAATAAAAATAAAAATTTACTTACTCCACACTCACACAAAACCTACGGTAGACTAGACGGTAACATGCGTTGTCGCGGTGCCCAGACTACAACTGAATGAAAATTAAAATTTACTTACTCCACACTCACACAAAACCTACGGTAGTGTAGACGGTAACATGCGTTGTCGCGGTGCCCAGACTACAACTGGATGATAATTAAAATTTACTTACTCCACACTCACACAAAACCTACGGTAGGCCAGACGGTAACATGCGTTGTCGCGGTGCCCAGACTACAACTGAATGAAAATTAAAATTTACTTACTCCACACTCACACAAAACCTACGGTAGACTAGACGGTAACATGCGTTGTCGCGGTGCCCAGACTACAATTGGATAAAAATAAATATTTACTTACTCCACAATCACGCAAAACCTACGGTCGACTAGCCGGTAACACGCGTTGTCGCGGTGCCCATACTACAACTGTTTAAAAATTAAAATTTACTTACTCCACACTCACGCAAAACCTACGGTAGACTAGCCGGTAACATGCGTTGTCGCGGTGCCCAGACTACGACTGGATAAAAATTAAAATTTTCTTACTCCACACTCACACAAAACCTACGGTAGACTCGACGGTAACATGCGTTGTCGCGGAGCCCAGACTACAAGTGGATGAAAATTAAAATTTACTTACTCCACACTCACACAAAACCTACGGTAGACTAGACGATAACATGCGTTGTCGCGGTGCCCAGACTACAACTGGATGGTAATTAAAATTTAATTACTCCACACTCACACAAAACCTACTGTAGACTAGACGGTAACATGCGTTGTCGCGGTGCCCAGACTACAACTGGATGGTAATTAAAATTTACTTACTCCACACTCATACAAAACCTACGGTAGACTAGCCGGTAACATGCGTTGTCGCGGTGCCCATACTACAACTGTATAAATATTAAAATTTACTTACTCCACACTCACGCAAAACCTACGGTAGACTAGCTGGTAACATGCGTTGTCGCGGTGCCCATACTACAACTGTATAAAAATTAAAATTTTCTTACTCCACACTCACACAATACCTACGGTAGACTAGACGGTAACATGCGTTGTCGCGGTGCCCAGACTACAACTGAATGAAAATTAAAATTTACTCTGCCCATACTACAACTGGATAAAAATTAAAATTTACTTACTCCACACTCACACAAACCCTACGGTAGACTAGACGGTAACATGTGTTGTCGCTGTGCCCAGACTACAACTGGATGGTAATTAAAATTTACTTACCCCACACTCACACAAAACCTACGATAGACTAGACGGTAACATGCGTTGTCGCGGTGCCCAGACTACAACTGGATGAAAATTAAAATTTTTCTTACTCCACACTCCCACAAAACCTTCGGTAGACTAGACGGTAACATGCTTTGTCGCGGTGCCCAGACTACAACTGGATGTACATAAATAATTACGTTCTTCACACTGTGGTACAATAGTTTTTCTCTGAGACCAGACTACAACTGGATAAATATTAAAATTTCCTTAATGTTCATCCAGTTGTAGTACATATAATGTTTACTACAACTGGGTGAACATTAATATACTCTTACTCCACCGTCACAAAAACGTAAGATAGTCTTGTCGGACACGGTAGAATACCGAGCCCCTGATCCATTACTACAACCGGAGAGTCATTGATATATACTTACCCCACCATCCCACAAATTTACGCTAGTCTAGACGCTAACATCCGTTGTGGTCTAATTGCGTTTAGCTGACGCCAGGCTGCAACTGGATGAATATTGATATTTACTTTCTCCATACTCGCACAAAACGTATGATAGTCTTGTCGGAAATATCCGTTGTGGTACAATAGCGTGTCGCTGTGATCAGAATACAACTTGTTAAAAATTAATATTTACATTCACACAAAACGTACGGTAGTCTACACGGTAACATCCCTAGTGGTACAATAGGGTGTCTCTGTGCCCAGTATTTAACTTGATGGAAATTAATATTTACATTCACACAAAACGTACGGTAGTCTAGGTGTCGCTGTGATCAGAATACAACTTGTTAAAAATTAATATTTACATTCACACATAACGTACAGTAGTCTACCCTGTAACACCCGTTGTGGTACTATAGCGTGTCGCTGTGATCAGAATACAACTTGTTAAAAATTAATATTTACATTCACACAAAACGTACGGTAGTCTACACGGTAACATCCGTAGTGGTACAATAGGGTGTCTCTGTGCCCTGTATTAAACTTGATGGAAATTAATATTTACATTCACACACAAAGTACGTTAGTTAAGCCAGTATCATCCGCTGTGGTATTATACCGTGTCGCTGTGAAAAGAATACATCTTGATGGAAATTAATATTTACATTCACACAAAACATACGGTAGTCTAGCCAATAACATCCGTTGTGGTACAATAGCTTGTCGCTGTGATTTTAATACAAATTGATGAAAATTCAAATTTACATTCACACAAAACGTACGGTAGTCTAGCCGGTAACATCCGTAGTGGTACAATAGCGTGTCTCTTTGCCCAGAATTCAACTTGATGGAAATTTATATTTACATTCACACACAAAGTACGTTAGTTAAGCCAGTAACATCCGCTGTGGTATTATAGCGTGTCGCTGTGATCAGGATACACCTTGATGGAAATTAACATTTGCAGTCACACAAAACGTACGGTAGTCTTTCCAGTAAAATTCGTTGTGGTACAATAGCTTGCCGCTGTGATCAGAATACAACTTGATGAAAATTAATATTTACACTCAATAAAACCTACGGTTGACTAGACTTTAACATGCGTTGTCGCGGTGCCCAAGACTACAACTGGATGAAAACTAAAATTTACTTACTACACACTCACACAAAACGTACTGTTGACTAGCCGGTAACATCCGTTGTGGTACAATAGCATGTCGCTGTGATCAGAATACGACTTGATGAAAATTAATATTTACATTCACACAAAACGTACGGTAGTTAAGTGAGTAATATCCGTTGTGGTACAATAGCTTGCCGCTGTGATCAGAATACAACTTGATGAAATTTAATATTTACACTCAACAAAACCTACGGTTGACTAGACGGTAACATGCGTTGTCGCGGAGCCCAGACTACAACTGGATGAAAATTAAAATTTACTTACTCCACACTTACACAAAACCTACGGTAGCCTAGTCGGTAACATGCGTTGTCGCGGTGCCCATACTACAACTGGATAAAAATTAAAATTTACTCTTCCCATACTACAACTAGATAAAAATTAAAATTTACTTACTCCACACTCACACAAAACCAACGATAGGCTAGACGGTAACATGCGTTGTCGCGGTGCCCAGACTACAACTGGATGATAATTAAAATTTACTTACTCCTAACTCACACAAAACCTACGGTAGACTAGACGGTAACTAGCGTTGTCGCGGTGGCCAGACTACAACTGCTTGAAAATTAAAATTTTCTTACTCCACACTCACACAAACCTACGGTAGAGTAGACGGTAACATGCGTTGTCGCGGTGCCCAGCCTAAAACTGAATGAAAATTAAAATTTACTCTGCCCATACTACAACTGGCTAAAAATTAAAATTTATTTACTCCACACTCACACAAAACCTACGGTAGACTAGACGGTAACATGCGTTGTCGCGGTGCCCAGACTACAACTGGATGATAATTAAAATTTACTTACTCCACACTTACACAAAACCTACGGTAGACTAGACTTTAACATGCGTTGTCGCGGTGCCCAGAATAAAACTGGATAAAAATTAAATTTACTTACTCCACACTCACAAAAAACCTACGGTAGGCTAGACGGTAACATGCGTTGTCGCGGTGCCCAGACTACAACTGAATGAAAATTAAATTTTACTTACTCCACACTCACACAAAGCCTACGGTAGACTAGACGGTAACATGCGTTGTCGCGGTGCCCAGACTACTACTTGATGGAAATTAATATTTACATTCACACAAAACGTACGGTAGTCTACTCGGTATCATCCGTTGTTGGTCAATATCGTGTCTCTGTTACCAGAATACAACTTGATAAAAATTAATATTTACATTCACACAAAACGTACGGTAGTCTAACCGGTAACATCCGTAGTGGTACAATAGCGTGTCTCTGTGCCCAGAATTCAACTTGATGGAAATTAGTATTTACATTCACACACAAAGAACGTTAGTTAAGCCAGTAACATCCGCTGTGGTATTATAGCGTGTCGCTGTGATCAGGATACTACTTGATGGAAATTAATATTTGCAGTCACACAAAACGTACGGTACTCTTTCCAGTAAAATTCTTTGGGGTACAATAGCTTGCCGCTGTGATCAGAATACAACTTGATGAAAATTAATATTTACACTCAACAAAACCTACGGTTGACTAGACGGTAACATGCGTTGTCGCGGTGCCCAGACTAGAACTGGATAAAAATTAGAATTTACTTACTCCACGCTCACACAAAACCTACGGTTGACTAGAACGTAACATGCGTTGTTGCGGTGGCCAGACTACAACTGAATGAAAATTAAATTTTACTTACTCCACACTCACACAAAAGCTACGGTAGAGTAGACGGTAACATGCGTTGTCGCGGTGCCCAGACTACAACTGAATGAAAATTAACATTTTCTCTGCCCATACTACAACTGAATAAAAATAAAAATTTACTTACTCCACACTCACACAAAACCTACGGTAGACTAGACGGTAACATGCGTTGTCGCGGTGCCCAGACTACAACTGAATGAAAATTAAAATTTACTTACTCCACACTCACACAAAACCTACGGTAGTGTAGACGGTAACATGCGTTGTCGCGGTGCCCAGACTACAACTGGATGATAATTAAAATTTACTTACTCCACACTCACACAAAACCTACGGTAGGCCAGACGGTAACATGCGTTGTCGCGGTGCCCAGACTACAACTGAATGAAAATTAAAATTTACTTACTCCACACTCACACAAAACCTACGGTAGACTAGACGGTAACATGCGTTGTCGCGGTGCCCAGACTACAACTGGATGGTAATTAAAATTTACTTACCCCACACTCACACAAAACCTACGTTAGACTAGACGGTAACATGCGTTGTCGCGCTGCCCAGACTACAATTGGATAAAAATAAATATTTACTTACTCCACAATCACGCAAAACCTACGGTCGACTAGCCGGTAACACGCGTTGTCGCGGTGCCCATACTACAACTGTTTAAAAATTAAAATTTACTTACTCCACACTCACGCAAAACCTACGGTAGACTAGCCGGTAACATGCGTTGTCGCGGTGCCCAGACTACGACTGGATAAAAATTAAAATTTTCTTACTCCACACTCACACAAAACCTACGGTAGACTCGACGGTAACATGCGTTGTCGCGGAGCCCAGACTACAAGTGGATGAAAATTAAAATTTACTTACTACACACTCACACAAAACCTACGGTAGACTAGACGATAACATGCGTTGTCGCGGTGCCCAGACTACAACTGGATGGTAATTAAAATTTAATTACTCCACACTCACACAAAACCTACTGTAGACTAGACGGTAACATGCGTTGTCGCGGTGCCCAGTCTACAACTGGATGGTAATTAAAATTTACTTACTCCACACTCATACAAAACCTACGGTAGACTAGCCGGTAACATGCGTTGTCGCGGTGCCCATACTACAACTGTATAAATATTAAAATTTACTTACTCCACACTCACGCAAAACCTACGGTAGACTAGCTGGTAACATGCGTTGTCGCGGTGCCCATACTACAACTGTATAAAAATTAAAATTTTCTTACTCCACACTCACACAAAACCTACGGTAGACTAGACGGTAACATGCGTTGTCGCGGTGCCCAGACTACAACTGAATGAAAATTAAAATTTACTCTGCCCATACTACAACTGGATAAAAATTAAAATTTACTTACTCCACACTCACACAAACCCTACGGTAGACTAGACGGTAACATGTGTTGTCGCTGTGCCCAGACTACAACTGGATGGTAATTAAAATTTACTTACCCCACACTCACACAAAACCTACGATAGACTAGACGGTAACATGCGTTGTCGCGGTGCCCAGACTACAACTGGATGAAAATTAAAATTTACTTACTCCACACTCCCACAAAACCTTCGGTAGACTAGACGGTAACATGCTTTGTCGCGGTGCCCAGACTACAACTGGATGTACATAAATAATTACGTTCTTCACACTGTGGTACAATAGTTTTTCTCTGAGACCAGACTACAACTGGATAAATATTAAAATTTCCTTAATGTTCATCCAGTTGTAGTACATATAATGTTTACTACAACTGGGTGAACATTAATATACTCTTACTCCACCGTCACAAAAACGTAAGATAGTCTTGTCGGACACGGTAGAATACCGAGCCCCTGATCCATTACTACAACCGGAGAGTCATTGATATATACTTACCCCACCATCCCACAAATTTACGCTAGTCTAGACGCTAACATCCGTTGTGGTCTAATTGCGTTTAGCTGACGCCAGGCTGCAACTGGATGAATATTGATATTTACTTTCTCCATACTCGCACAAAACGTACGATAGTCTTGTCGGAAATATCCGTTGTGGTACAATAGCGTGTCGGTGTGCCCAGACTACAACTGGATGAACATTAATATTTACTTACTCCACACTAACACAAAACGTACGGTATTCTAGCAGGTCACATCCGTTTGGTACAATAGCGTGTCGCTGTGACCAGACTACAACTTGATGGAAAATAATATTTACTTACTCCACACTAACACAAAACGTACGGTATTCTAGCAGGTCACATCCGTTTGGTACAATAGCGTGTCGCTGTGCCCAGACTACAACTGGATGAACATTAGTATTTACTTACTCCACACTAACACAAAACGTACGGTATTCTAGCAGGTCACATCCGTTTGGTACAATAGCGTGTCGCTGTGACCAGACTACAACTGGATGGAAAATAATATTTACATTCACACAAAACGTAGGGTAGTCTAGACGGACACATACGTCGTGGTACAATAGTGAGTCCCTGAGCCATTACTACAACTGGATGTACATTAATATATACTTTCCACACACTCACCAGGTCGTACGTTAAACTAGCCGGTGTCATCCGTTGTGGCACAATAGCGAGTCCCTGAGCCATTACTACAACTGGATGGACATTATTGCATACTTTCCTCACACTCACACAAAACGTACGGTAGAATAGTCGGTAACATCCGTCGTGGTCTAATCTCGTGTAGCTGTGCTGAGACTACAAGTGGATGGATATTAATATTCGCTTATTCCACACTCATATAAAGCGTACGATAGACCCCAGAATACAACTGAATGGGCAGTAGGCCTATGTCGAGTCCGTTGTTGAATGCAGTTATGTTTTTCCGAAACTCCCCCAGTGCCATCTGTAACATTTTTAATAGGCCCTTCCCCCTGTTAGTCTAGCAGGACACGTCCGTTGTGGTACAATAGCGTGTCGCTGTGACCAGACTACAAGTGGATGGATATTAATATTTACTTACTCCACACTCACACAAAACGTACGATAGACCTCAGAATACAACTGAATGGGCAGTAGGCCTATGTCGAGTCTGTTGTTGAATGCAGTATTGTTTTTCCGAAACTCCCCCAGTGCCATCTGTAACATTTTTAATAGGCCCTTCCCCCTGCCGCATTATTAATATCTGTTTTACTTTTGACCTTACAATTTAAAAAAAAGCGACGACAAATCGATCAGGGTAATTTTTAGTAACAGTTTGTCGGGTAAGTCCTACCAAAGAGTCTGGTAACTTGCAGAGTCCTTTTTTTTAGTATGATGTCTTACAACTTGAAGTATCAGTGAGGAAAATTTTAAATAGATATAAGGTTACTAACAAATCTTGGTTAATACTAATAATGTGAAATTTCTCTCTAAAATAATTTGTTAAATTAAAAAAGAATCTATTTTATTCTAAAACAGTTAAAATCAATTGTAATTTTCTGTTATCAACTGGAAAAAGTTTCGTATTTATTTGAATAACTCCGAATTTTCGACGCAAGACGATAGTAGTAGCATTTAGGAGTCGTCGTGTCAGATAAGCTGGTGAAACTGAGGTTTCACTTTGAAGTTAAAGTCAAAGTAGTCATCGTCGATGTATGATAAACGTCTTTTACTACATCGTCCGCGACGAGTTTAAAACCTGAACGTCGTCGCAACGTCAGCTTTTGATCGTGTAAAGTACGAAAAATTCAGAAACATCTAATAACACCGATAATTATGCCAAACAGTTAATTGTTCGGTTGCGCTAGACACATTTCAGTAGGTCCACCGTTTTTCACGAACTAACCGGCCAATTTGAAGTACATAGGGTGGTCGGCTAGGCCTTGAAAGTGGCTGAGACACGAAATTACCTAGTCCAATACGATGCGACTAACAGTTCGCATTTATCGACGAGAAGATCAGTGAACGCTACAGAAGCGAAACTTTTGTAATGGTATGGAAACAGTAGCGTCTTATACGTGGAAACAGACCCCGGACTAAGGTGAAAAACAGGAAGGATGACAAGATCGTGGAGGGTTACGAAGTGACGAGCAGAGAACTGACAGACACAGAGGATTGCAGAGGTGAAAGTAGACGGTCACTAGGTTGCGGGAACTGCACAGCTGTAGACAACTCGTTTGTGCGTGCTTGCGCGTGTGAGTGTGTGTGTGTGTGTGCGCGTGCACGCGTGTTGCTTAATATGACAAGGACAGATAAATAACTTTATTCGAATGATGACACATTCACCGTCGTTTATCCTCGATCTCTGCGGGTGAAGAACACGTTACGCATACGGGACCAAGTAAACTTAAGTTACAGAGATGACACTATGAGAGGATAAACATGTAAAAATATAGACCATATCGTTTACGGAATTCAGGAAATAACAGAGGTTGATGAAGGACGATTGGCCAGGCTGAGGTGACGGATGATCTCCCCGGCTGCTTGGGTGTGGTCGAAAGTCAAGAACTCTGCCCACCGGATTCTACTTTTCTGTATGTCAGTGACGATATCTGGTTCTCCATAGATTTGCTAGATTTCTTCATTCGTCCTTATCGAACGGAGATGACACGAGCCGTAAGGATGTCATCTGCGTAAGGATTCGTGACTTACGGCTCGAGTCTTCCCGCTCCGACACGTAGAAACTTCGTCTCACAAGTAACAGCCCACATCCGGTTGCCATTATAAGCAACTAATTCATGAGATAAAGTTCAATCGGAATCCAAATAAGCTTATACAGTTTTTACGTTTTTTACTTACAATAAAGAAAATTTGTGGCAGACAAAAATTATGTAATGTATAAAATTAAAATTTGTTGTCTATGTATTAAACGTTGTATTGAAGATTCTGTGGCGTGTACAGCCGTGTTATCCGTTTTCACGGTTGCCCGGGGTTTCGACCTTAGCTATGGTGTCATCTCCAGTGGCGACGCAAAAAGCAGAACCAGTACGTCACTGAAGGTTACCGACGCGGTTACGTTCGAAACGTCAGACGGATTTGGCAGCGGAGCGTGCGGTCTTACAGGCTACAAACGTTTGACATAACCGACGTTTAAATACTTACAATACGAATAATAAATGTGACGTTCTAAATTACCTTCATTCTAAGTTAGTAACATTCTAAAGTAAATCTTCAATTGTTAAAATAAAAGACTTGAACTTGAGGACATGATTCAGTCGAGAGATTCGAAACGATACGGAACAAAAAATAAATTTTAAGAAATAAAACAAATGCGTATAAATTCCAGTTCAGTTATTAACATACGTAAAAAAATGTATTGTCGGCCAAGCCTGTTTAATATTAAAACTCACAATACGCCTAATTAATGTGACAGTCTAAGTAAGTAACATTCTAAAGTAAATCTTCAATTGTTTAAAAAAAAGACTTGAACTTGAGGACATGATTCAGTCGAGAGATTCGAAACGATACGGAACAAAAAATAAATTTTAAGAAATAAAACAAATGCGTATAAATTCCCTTCAGTGATTAACATACGTAAAAAAATGTGTTGTCGGCCAAGCCTGTTTAATATTAAAACTCACAATACGCCTAATTAATGTGACAGTCTAAGTAAGTAACATTCTAAAGTAAATCTTTAATTGTTTAAAAAAAGACTTGAACTTGAGGACATGATTCAGTCGAGAGATTCGAAACGATACGGAACAAAAAATAAATTTTAAGAAATAAAACAAATGCGTATAAATTCCAGTTCAGTTATTAACATACGTAAAAAAATGTATTGTCGGCCAAGCCTGTTTAATATTAAAACTCACAATACGCCTAATTAATGTGACAGTCTAAGTAAGTAACATTCTAAAGTAAATCTTCAATTGTTTAAAAAAAAGACTTGAACTTGAGGACATGATTCAGTCGAGAGATTCGAAACGATACGGAACAAAAATAAATTTTAAGAAATAAAACAAATGCGTATAAATTCCCTTCAGTGATTAACATACGTAAAAAAATGTGTTGTCGGCCAAGCCTGTTTAATATTAAAACTCACAATACGCCTAATTAATGTGACAGTCTAAGTAAGTAACATTCTAAAGTAAATCTTTAATTGTTTAAAAAAAGACTTGAACTTGAGGACATAATTCAGTCGAGAGATTCGAAACGATACGGAACAAAAAATAAATTTTAAGAAATAAAACAAATGCGTATAAATTCCAGTTCAGTTATTAACATACGTAAAAAAATGTATTGTCGGCCAAGCCTGTTTAATATTAAAACTCACAATACGCCTAATTAATGTGACAGTCTAAGTAAGTAACATTCTAAAGTAAATCTTCAATTGTTTAAAAAAAAGACTTGAACTTGAGGACATGATTCAGTCGAGAGATTCGAAACGATACGGAACAAAAAATAAATTTTAAGAAATAAAACAAATGCGTATAAATTCCCTTCAGTGATTAACATACGTAAAAAAATGTGTTGTCGGCCAAGCCTGTTTAATATTAAAACTCACAATACGCCTAATTAATGTGACAGTCTAAGTAAGTAACATTCTAAAGTAAATCTTTAATTGTTTAAAAAAAGACTTGAACTTGAGGACATGATTCAGTCGAGAGATTCGAAACGATACGGAACAAAAAATAAATTTTAAGAAATAAAACAAATGCGTATAAATTCCAGTTCAGTTATTAACATACGTAAAAAAATGTATTGTCGGCCAAGCCTGTTTAATATTAAAACTCACAATACGCCTAATTAATGTGACAGTCTAAGTAAGTAACATTCTAAAGTAAATCTTTAATTGTTTAAAAAAAGACTTGAACTTGAGGACATGATTCCGTCGAGAGATTCGAAACGATACGGAACAAAAAATAAATTTTAAGAAATAAAACAAATGCGTATAAATTCCAGTTCAGTGATTAACATACGTAAAAAAATGTATTGTCGGCCAAGCCTGTTTAATATTAAAACTCACAATACGCCTAATTAATGTGACAGTCTAAGTAAGTAACATTCTAAAGTAAATCTTTAATTGTTTAAAAAAAGACTTGAACTTGAGGACATGATTCAGTCGAGAGATTCGAAACGATACGGAACAAAAAATAAATTTTAAGAAATAAAACAAATGCGTATAAATTCCAGTTCAGTTATTAACATACGTAAAAAAATGTATTGTCGGCCAAGCCTGTTTAATATTAAAACTCACAATACGCCTAATTAATGTGACAGTCTAAGTAAGTAACATTCTAAAGTAAATCTTTAATTGTTTAAAAAAACACTTGAACTTGAGGACATGATTCCGTCGAGAGATTCGAAACGATACGGAACAAAAAATAAATTTTAAGAAATAAAACAAATGCGTATAAATTCCAGTTCAGTGATTAACATACGTAAAAAAATGTATTGTCGGCCAAGCCGGTTTAATATTAAAACTCACAATACGCCTAATTAATGTGACAGTCTAAGTAAGTAACATTCTAAAGTAAATCTTTAATTGTTTAAAAAAAGACTTGAACTTGAGGACATGATTCAGTCGAGAGATTCGAAACGATACGGAACAAAAAATAAATTTTAAGAAATAAAACAAATGCGTATAAATTCCAGTTCAGTTATTAACATACGTAAAAAAATGTATTGTCGGCCAAGCCTGTTTAATATTAAAACTCACAATACGCCTAATTAATGTGACAGTCTAAGTAAGTAACATTCTAAAGTAAATCTTTAATTGTTTAAAAAAAGACTTGAACTTGAGGACATGATTCCGTCGAGAGATTCGAAACGATACGGAACAAAAAATAAATTTTAAGAAATAAAACAAATGCGTATAAATTCCAGTTCAGTGATTAACATACGTAAAAAAATGTATTGTCGGCCAAGCCTGTTTAATATTAAAACTCACAATACGCCTAATTAATGTGACAGTCTAAGTAAGTAACATTCTAAAGTAAATCTTTAATTGTTTAAAAAAAGACTTAAACTTGAGGACATGATTCAGTCGAGAGATTCGAAACGATACGGAACAAAAAATAAATTTTAAGAAATAAAACAAATGCGTATAAATTCTCTTCAGTGATTAACATACGTAAAAAAATGTATTGTCGCCCAAGCCTGTTTAATATTAAAACGATACTGCTATAATAAAAAACAAATTAGAAATAATACCAATTATCAAATAAATAAACGAACTGTCAGACAATTTAAACAAATTAAAAATATAGAAATAAAACAAATGCGCAAATTTCAGTTCAGCGACAACAATACAACGATAAGAAAATTATTGTTGATTAGACTATTTGAAGGAGAAAGAAGATTGTAAAAAGACAAAAAACACAAGTAATGCAAAAAAAAAACAGTTAAAATATATTTAACAAATCAGAAATATATACGTACTCGATAAAGAGGTCCATAGATCTGTAAATTCCAGTTCAGTAAATAGTACGCCGTTAAAATTTTATTGGCACAATTAAACAGAAAATAAAACATTAACGTACTAATTATCAGTTTTGCTAATAGGAAATTATAATTCGCTTATAATTAAAAGAAAAAAAAAGAACATTTTAATGTTCAAACCTATTGTTAAACGTAATAAAAATGCCAACAGTAACATTAAAACTTTAACAATTAATTACTCATTATTTAAATGGTATTATTAAATAATAAATGTACAGTGTTGAGTTAAATTAATAAGTTGGGGTCACAGTGATGTGTAAAATAAATAAAAAGATGATTCTAAAAAGAAAAAACTAATAAGTCTCATTTTTAAAATCTTATAAAAAAAATTAATATTCAAATTGAACTAAGGTTAAATTAACGAGGAAAAATTCTAATAATATATATATGGACGCGTATGAGTTGTGAATTTATTATCGGACTCTTATCACTTTGTTTATCAGTTTACTGTTTATTTTGTCACCGAGTATGTACGACTTCAAACTTTGTTACAAAAAATGTTTTGCGTTCTGATTTTCTGACATTTAAAAATTCCACTCACTCAACACTGAATTATAAGAAAAAAAATATTAAAAAAAAAGTTTACTACAAAAATTTTATTTCATGGAAGTTTGTACAGTTTTGACCTGAGAGAATTTTGCTAATAAAGTATGTCAAAAGGGTATTAGTTACTAAATTTTGAAAACTGTTATTTTATGCTTTAAATAATTTGGACAGGTTATGCGATTTGTTTACTTATGTTGTTATATACTATAATGTAAGTTTTTTAAATTATATTTTTGTTGATATAAATTATAAAATTCATTGTGTCTGTTGTTAGAATTTACGCCATTATTTGCATTGCTTTGATTGATTGATGTTAATGCTATTGTTGTTGCTATATTTGTTATGTTTATACAAAATTCTAAAATTCGAAAAATTGTTAATAATTCTTTGTGTAAATTGAAAGATTTAAAGAGTAAAAATAAAGTTTCTCAATCGCGTGTCCATCACAGAAAACGAATCATTTTTGCTATCGTTTTATGTTTAATACTTTGGTTCGATCCACAACTATTTGTAAGTCTTTAAACAAAAAATTTCGTAATACTTATTCGGTCGATTTATTTTCGTTGTCGTTTTTATTGAAGTAGAATTTTGTCGTGAAATTGATGACTTTTCAACGCTTGTAAATTCTCACGAAAATTTAAATAACTTGGCTAAAGCTTCTATTCGTAGATCTAATTTTCGCACATCGAAATCACTATGGGATAACAATCAGGTGAGTTTTGTGGGATAATTCTTGTGTGGAGTTTATGTACGCACAATATGGGACATCTCAAAATTCGATTCTTAGCGTTTCAAGTGAAAAAATAAGTGACACCCGAAAAAAGATTTAAAACAAAATCATAAAAACTTCACAACTTACATAACAATATACGTTCACAAATTTTGGAATAACGGATGACTATACTGTTAAGTTTGGTACTACACACAGCTGGTTCTACACCTCTGTATTAAAAAGACGCGTCGTTTCAGGATACTGAGTTATATTAAGAAGTTCATAAAACTTTAAAGGAAAATATTCCTCAATATTTAGCAATAAATAGTTCAACAATGATGAAAACGGAATTTCAAAACCGGGTATGTTTCAGCTGCCTATTTCTTGTCTTTGAAAATCGAGTTCATGAAAATTTCGCGTTGTTCAAACTAATCTCCTAAATGAATTTTCGATTCTTGTATCGATTATTGTATTTACGTATACACGTCTTATAGAAAACAATATTTTGGGAACAAAAATTTAATAACTTGTAACGTCAGTTCTTCTGTTCTCTTTCTGTTTCTGTTCGAAACAAAGTATACAAAACGATGTTGGATGTAAAAATGATGATTAAAATTTACTTGAAGAATTCAAAAACCTGTAACATTTAAAAAATTAAAAATACATTTGCCTAGGTATGCACTTTTTAATTAGTTTACTTAGAACGGAAACGGGCATAAGACGAACAAAAGAATAACAGATTAATTATTTCTGTGATGGATGCCTTTATATTCTTTAATATGGACACGACGTTCATTGTAAGTTTCCTATATGTTTACTGTGTTCTTTCTTTTGATATAGTTGTTAATGTTTCGAAGTCTGGCAGCTTTAGCATATTTTTCCTTTTATGTATTAATTAAAAATAAAATTATGTTCTTTTACGAGTGTTTTTATATATTCCTTTCCTTTACTACTGTCTTTCTAGAATTAAATGTATTTTGTAATCTAAATCCAAAATGTGTGTGTGTGTGTGTGTGTGTGTTTTGCGCGGGCGCGTGTGCACGCTCGCTGATTATACTCTAATACGTTGGACTGTACCTCGGTTCAATTTGGACTGTACTGTCATATTAATACAGTAGAGCATCGATTATCCGAACCTCTCTGGACGAGGGCCCGTTCGGATAATCGATATTTCGGATAGTGGATCGTAGACTGAAAACATTATTTCTCTTTGCAAAAACAAAGGCTTTTATTACAAAATCATTTCTAATATACTGTTATATAATTACAGCGACCTGCATACTGTACTGTACTGTACTGTATTACTAAGGGTAAAAATCATTGAATTAAAACTGAGTGTACTTAATAAAAACAAAAAGTTAATTTAAATGACAAAAGGTAGACTTTAATGATAAACACTGTACTATAAAATGAAATAAAAGACAGACATTCGGTGACAGAGACTTCCGTTGACACAGTTTGTTTGTCAATTGTAAATGCGTTTATCGAAGTTTGTTGATGTAAGCGTGTTTATGGATTTTTTATTTATCGTTTGTAAGGCTGTATAGCTGCAGGTCAATAATTATCCAATACGCCTACACGTGTCCAATACATTACTGTAAAGTACAGTAGACCTATATAATTGTACTTTTTATTGAGTTCGGATAATAGATCGTTCGGTTAATGGATGTTCGGATAATCGATGCTCTACTGTAAATGGAAAACGCACAGCAACTAGTAACTAAATAACAGCTACAAGTTAACACTAATATAAAGGAAGCACCGTAGAAATGAACGATGAAATGGAGAACTGAAATAAATTAAAGTAAATCAGTAGTAAACGTTAATGTTGCTTCCAAAAAGAAAACCGAACAAACATGTTGCGGTAACAATTATGACACAAGAATCTTGTGCGCAGCAGAAGTGACTCGGGACGACTGAGTTAGAAACAAGATCTTCTGTAAAAATGCTCGAGACGTTGTATCGTCCTGGGTTTGGAGGGACTTGAGAGAACTAGCCTTCTACCCGTAGTGTGGACTGCACATACTGCCTCCCGCTTCGCAAAAGGTCTTCTTATTTTTCTTTTTCACTACATGGCTTGGGCTATAGCCCGTTCCGACTTCACACAGTTTCTGACCATTTTTTTCAGGGTCTTCCACGATCTCCCGTTCCCACTGGCCTATATTCAATCGCATATTTAGGAATATCATGTGTCTTTCAAGTTTTAGGCATTCTGCCTGTTACGGTTCCCACCTTTTCCTTGGTCTACCTAAATTTCTTCTTCCTCTGGCTTTGTGTATTCTAGCTTTTACTGGAATCCTGTATTGTTGCATTCTTTCTAAATGTTCTTGCCACTTGTTTCTACTAAATTTTATCTTTTCATTTTAGTTGAATACCTGAAGTTCTTGTCTAATCGCTTCATTTCTTATTCTGTCTATTCGACTACAGCCCTTAACTCGTCTTAAGAATCTCATTTCCTGTGCCTGAATTTGATTTTCTTGTGCCTTTGTCGTTACCCATGTTTCGCTGCCATATGTAAGTGCGGGGACAGCCATTGTTGTATAAAATTTCAACATTGTCTCTTTCCTGGCTTAATTTTTCAGGCATCGACTGATAGTTCCGCAAATACGGTTAAAAGTACTAATTTTTTGGTCAATATCTTTACTGTAATCGAAGGAAATATAACAACTTAGATATTTAAAATGTTTTATTTGATCCAGTGGTTTATCGTTTAAGATGATTTTGGCTCTTATTAACTCTTTTCCTGCGAATGCCATTATTTTTGTTTTAGGAACTGAAATTTTTAAATTGTATCCTTCGCTAATTTGCTGAAGTTTGTATAATCCCTTTAGCAATCCTTCCTCTTTTTTTCCAATTAGTGTGAGGTCGTCAGCATATAAAATTATATTTAATATTGTGTCTTTGTCTAAATATATTCCCTCTTTATGTAATTCTTTCCAGTTTCGGATTATATCATCTATATAACTATTAAATAACGTGGGTGATAAACTGCATCCTTGTCTTACTCCTATATTAGTCATTACTGAATTACTTATCTTTCCGTCTAGGCTTATAAAAATTTTTGTTTTGTGATATAGAAATTGAATTTTTCTGATGAGATGTGGTGGATGTCCTCTTAAGAACATGATCTTCCATAATTTTCCTCTACTGACACGGTCAAAAGCTTTATCAAAATCAACGAAAGCTATGCACGTATTTAGGTTGTATTCTCGGCGTTTCTCGATTAGTTGTTGCAACGTAAACACAGCATATATTGTGCTTCCCCATGTTGTTAAGACAAAAACAATGACCTTCATAGAGAAGAAAGCTGTAAGAGCAAAAAGCTGTAATTGATAGTAGTGTTTTGGAGCAGGTATCACATTTTAATTATTTCGGATGTAACGCTCATACAGGAAGGACAACGATATCAAGAGAAAGTTAAATAAATTTAATTATACCTGTGGAACAATAAGATGACTATTGAATAATAAAACGCAGAGGCAGACACAGCAAAGTTCTAAAAGGTCGTGGCTGTGCCGACTTTAATGTATGGATGTGAAACATGGACTATCCTACAAAAAGGTATTTCAAAAATACAGGCCTCGGAAATGAAATTTTTAAGAGAAGTTAAGAGATGCAGTTCAAGAGATCGTCTACGAAACGACGATAGCCTATAAGGAAAGACGTGAAGTTGCAGTCGGTTCTGGATAAAATGAAGGAATACATTGAAAACGGTCTCGTGCAAAATTATTTTTTTAAACACGAATGAGGTGTAGAATCGTTGCTTCAGCTTCAAAAGGTATGTCAGTCCCATTTTGACAGTTAGTACTACGTTTGTCGTACGTACAGCATAGGTTTATCGTAATCAGTTGACAGTTGAGACTTAGCCTCCTCCCAAGTTCCTCTACGTACACCGACGGCTGTAAATAGCTCGGATCCTCCTATCTACTCTAAAACCGGCGATTGATTGCTTTCCATTTAACTAGCAATGTTAGATACATACGCCAGAACGTAACCAGTAACTCTTTGTCGTACGTACAGCATAGGTTTGTCGTAATCAGTTGACAGTTGAGACTTAGCCTCCTCCCAAGTTCCTCTACGTACACCGACGGCTGTAAATAGCTCGGATCCTCCTATCTACTCTAAAACCGGCGATTGATTGGTTTCCATTTAACTAGCAATGTTAGATACATACGCCAGAACGTAACCAGTAACTCTTTGTCGTACGTACAGCATAGGTTTGTCGTAATCAGTTGACAGTTGAGACTTAGCCTCCTCCCAAGTTCCTCTACGTACACCGACGGCTGTAAATAGCTCGGATCCTCCTATCTACTCTAAAACCGGCGATTGATTGCTTTCCATTTAACTAGCAATGTTAGATACATACGCCAGAACGTAACCAGTAACTCTTTGTCGTACGTACAGCATAGGTTTGTCGTAATTAGTTGACAGTTGAGACTTAGCCTCCTCCCAAGTTCCTCTACGTACACCGACGGCTGTAAATAGCTCGGATCCTCCTATCTACTCTAAAACCGGCGATTGATTGCTTTCCATTTAACTAGCAATGTTAGATACATACGCCAGAACGTAACCAGTAACTCTTTGTCGTACGTACAGCATAGGTTTGTCGTAATCAGTTGACAGTTGAGACTTAGCCTCCTCCCAAGTTCCTCTACGTACACCGACGGCTGTAAATAGCTCGGATCCTCCTATCTACTCTAAAACCGGCGATTGATTGCTTTCCATTTAACTAGCAATGTTAGATACATACACCAGAACGTAACCAGTAACTCTTTGTCGTACGTACAGCATAGGTTTATCGTAATCAGTTGACAGTTGAGACTTAGCCTCCTCCCAAGTTCCTCTACGTACACCGACGACTGTAAATAGCTCGGATCCTCGTATCTACTCTAAAACCGGCGATTGATTGCTTTCCATTTAACTAGCAATGTTAGGTACATACGCCAGAACGTAACCAGTAACTCTTTGTCGTACGTACAGCATAGGTTTATCGTAATCAGTTGACAGTTGAGACTTAGCCTCCTCCCAAGTTCCTCTACGTACACCGACGAATGTAAATAGCTTGGATCCACGTGTCTACTCTAAACCGGTGATTGATTGCTTTCCATTTAACTAGCAATGTTAGGTACATACACCAGGACGTAACCAGTAACTCTTTGTCGTACGTACAGCATAGGTTTATCGTAATCAGTTGACAGTTGAGACTTAGCCTCCTCCCAAGTTCATCTACGTACACCGACGACTGTAAATAGCTTGGATCCTCGTGTCTACTCTAAAACCGGTGATTGATTGCTTACCATTTAACTGGCAATGTTAGATACATACACCAGGACGTAACCAGTAACTCTTTGTCGTACGTACAGCATAGGTTTATCGTAATCAGTTGACAGTTGAGACTTAGCCTCCTCCCAAGTTCCTCTACGTACACCGACGGCTGTAAATAGCTCGGATCCTCGTGTCTACTCTAAAACCGGCGATTGATTGCTTTCCATTTAACTAGCAATGTTAGGTACATACGCCAGAACGTAACCAGTAACTCTTTGTCTTAATGTCGCCGTTTTCTGACTTGCGTCATTGGACCTGCTACGGTTCACCAGCGTTTCAATAGACATCCCACCACACTACCGCGTCCTTCAGGCCCCTAATGGGGGGAAGTTCTTGTTATTCAGCTCACATTTATTCTGGTCACGTGTTCTTTCCAATTATATCTTAGTTTTTTTTCTTCTAGTGGCTTCACATTCTACTCATTTCATATGGTTGGGTTTCTTAGTGTAGCCCCTTTTGTTTATTGTTTAATTCTTCTGGCCAATTACATCTCCGACAACATTAAACCTTTCACGGTCGGAGTCAACTAGAGTAAACCTTTTACGGTCGGAGACAACATTAAACCTATCACGGTCGGAGTAAACATTAAACCTTTCACGGTCGGAGTAAACATTAAACCTTTCACGGTCGGAGTAAACATTAAACCTTTCACGGTCGGAGTAAACATTAAACCTTTCACGTCGGAGTAAACATTAAACGTTTCACGGTCGGAGTAAACATTAAACCTTTCACGGTCGGAGTAAACATTACACCTTTCACGGTCGGAGTATACATTAAACCTTTCACGGTCGGAGTATACATTAAACTTTTCACGGTCGGAGTAAACATTAAACCTTTCACGGTCGGAGTAAACATTAAACCTTTCACGTCGGAGTAAACATTAAACCTTTCACGGTCGGCGTAAACATTAAACCTTTCACGGTCGGAGTAAACATTAAACCTTTCACGGTCGGAGTAAACATTAAACCTTTCACGGTCGGAGTAAACATTAAACCTTTCACGGTCGGAGTAAACATTAAACCTTTCACGGTCGGAGTAAACATTAAACCTTTCACGGTCGGAGTAAACATTAAAACATTTTTCCGGGCTGTTAGACCGTGGTCCTCTTCTTAAAATCCGAAGTTTCGACTGCAGCTGCGGCAGTCATCTTCAGTGGGCGTTCCGTTTACCGTTCTGCTCTTCCGGCGACATGACGTATCCGTCCGGGGTGCTATCTGATTGGCCGAGAGCTTGGCCAATGCCGTTGCTTGCCTGTGTCAACAACGTAGTTAGATGTTGCAGCCGAGGTAGCGGTTCGAGGACCTCTCAGTAGACTACCGGATACCCGGCCTTATTCAGGTTCAAGCTCTTCTCCTTCTTTTTATTTTATTTTATTTATTTATAAGGTCGCTGCAACAGCAACGGTCATTAGCAACCACAAAAATGAATTTGTACAGATTCTTAAACAGATGTATTAACATATAGTAAATATTTGTTTAAATACCAAATAGTGTAAACAAATGAGATAGATAAAAATATTTAACAAATAACAGTATTATTTTAACTGATGCAAAATAAAATGAGAAATAATAACCCCCCACAACACAAGCAATATAAATACGCATCATGCACATTATTAAATATAACTAAGTATACATATAATAAATATAACACTAAGTAACAAAATATAACAACTATATAACAATAAGTCATAATAACATATCAATCCATTAACTTAATTACGCAATTTTTAATGTTCTTATAATTTTCTTAGTTCGTACCTATATTGCTGTTAACAACTGAATCTCCTTTAAGAGGAGAAGTATGTTAGCGGCTGCAATCTTGTCATTTAAACTTTTTCGCACATCTGCAGGGATATTAAATTTGCTTCGTAGATGTTGATGCAGCAGCGTATAGTAGTGCAATGTAGAGGACAGGATCTTCGTTTCCTCAAACTTCACCACGTGGTCTGACTGCCCCTGTCGGCAGGCCCACCTGTGTACAGAGATGCGCGTCCTCCCGCTGCGCTTCGTTGTGTCAATGTACACTCGTCCGCACGAATTCGGGATACTGTAGACGCACCCGAAGCCAATGGATCCCTTGCATTCTTAGTTGATTTAAGATGTTACTGGATGATCTGCGTTGTTCTAAGGACGGTCTTCACACCATGTCCCTATCCGGCCTTGGGAGTGTCTTTCCCTGTTTGAGTTTTATTCCTCAGCATTAATAGACCGATGAAATGTCCTCGATCGCATGGCTCTTCGGATTTCGGTGACCGAGTATCCATTAGCTTAAAGATGTCTCCGTTAGCTTCGATAGTATCCAGAGGTTTTATATCGTCCTCAAGAAAGTGCTGTTGGCAGATACGTGAGACTCTATCAATAAGTGTCTTCATAACCACCCGTTTTTGTCCCGGGTGATAGTTGGGCTCCCGATGAAGATAGCGGTCCTAGTGAGTCGGTTTTCGAAACCCTCAGTCACACAACCTCCGGTCACTCCTCTTCTTCGCTAGCGTATCAAGGAAAGACACTTCTCCGCCTTCTTCTCTCTCCATGATGAACTGAATCCTGGGGTGGACACCGTTCAGGTGTGCCAGAAATTTTCCATGCTCCTGTTCTCCCCATAATTCCAAACCATGAAACGAATTCCGTTCGACGTAACGGAACCAATACCGCGGCTGACATGGAGCGCATTGAAGTGACGTCGGTCCGCCATGTGCTGACCACGACTTATTTCCAGTAGGATGGCCGGATTGTGAACAGATTGATGGAGGGGCCACGGGAAGGCCTCTGAGTCCGGTAATTGTTGATATCTACATGGACAAATTTGGACAGACGCAGTATACAGAAATGTCAATGTATTATACAAGCGGTCTTGGTTGTCTAATCTAGCTTTATTTCTAAATAGCTATTGTACTCCACATATTTCTTGATATTTATTCATTTTGTTGGCAAAATCTCTATTATTCGTATGTAGTGTGACACCCAAGATAAAGAAAGTGAGAATCTTACTCCAAGGAGTTATCTCTTCGAACTATTTTCATCCGAACCGCCTCTTTCTCCCATTGAGCCAATGCCTATGTTCTCTCCGCCCACCACATACGCTGCTACAAATATTATCAGAATATCGAAATATCGAAATATCAAAACATCGAAACATCAAAACGTCAAAACATCAAAATATCAAAACATCAAAATATTAAACAAAATAAAAAAATCAAGATATCAGAATATCAAAATATCAAAAATGACATTTGATAGAGTGAATAAAGGCAGGCTACGGCCAATAAAGGGAAAGAAATGGATGCTACAACACCTTATTAGGGCCATCCCCTAGTCTTTATGTGGAAAACGAAGAAGACGAAGAAGAAGAAGAAGAAGAAGAAGAAGAAGAAGAAGAAGAAGAAGAAGAAGAAGAAGAAGAAGAAGAAGAAGAAGAAGAAGAAGAAGAAGAAGAAGAAGAAGAAGAAGAAGAAGAAGAAGAAGTCATACACAATTGCCACATGAACCTTCCGAAGCATAGTAACTCTGCAGTTGAAACGTTGTTATTTCCAGGTTATATCCCGTTGAAATAGGGAAGTGGCTTGCAGATGGCTATACATTCATTTCATCAAATCTTGAAGCCTTTCGGATTACAGATCTCCACATTGAAGACCAAAGTGGTGACTTTTTACGGCGCTGATACCATACGAGCAAAAATTGCTGTTGTAGAGCAGATCATAAATGTTGGAGTGTAATATAACTTACAGTGCAAACAATGATGGTGAAGAAGCTGCACAGTTAAACCATGTGTGTGGTGGGATCATCAGGTGAACATTAAAAGACAACGAGTAGAGAAACACATCTGAAGTTCTACAATGTGATAACCCTCCTCAATTTATCAATTCCACTTTAACGAAAATCCCAGGTCAGTCGTATTCAGGGGGCCGAAATGAGATTCCTCAGGCACGTGGCAGGATTTACACTTGAATATTATGGGTTTACTCGATATGATTGCCTAATGTCGGCAAAAAAAGATTGGAACATTTTAACCGAACGGACGACTGCTACATCCCCAAACAACTACTGAATTATAAGCAGAAAGGATGGAGAGGTGTGGGACGTCAGACATAGCGTTGGAATGACTAGCTGTAGTCTACCTGCTTGGGACTGGAACAAATTATTTTTGGTTTAATTATCGCTGAAAATGATGATGACGATGATAATCAAATATCTAAATATTTTCTACAGTCTGTAAAATGAGCGGTGGCGGTTGGGACCGGCCAGACTGCCTGAGGTGTCCTCACTGACGCACGCACACTCACAGCCAGCCGGCTCGCGCGTCGCAGGTATGATTCGCAAAGTGTGCCGTCCACTGCATAATTACAACTTTTTAAATTTGATTTTAATGCCAAATGAAATTACCATGTTTGTAACCTCCACGAACGTTTAAGAAAAATGAGTCTAAACATGACATAATGGCGACAAATCTCTGTTTTCAACACTGTAAAAATCTGATCAAGCGACTAATGTTGATGTGGAAAAATAAAAAAAATAAAATATTGTAAAGCCGGGTCCACATCTATAAAAATTTGCGCCGAATACGACGCACGGCGTAAAATTTTGTGCGTGCGCGGGAATTTTCGTAAATGTGGACGTGACAACGCACGCACGAATTTATTCCACATTCAAAGCACACGCTCCAGACTGAGTCGGTTTTCCGACGAACATCAAAGGATTTGCGCCTCATCCAGTTCTCGATGTGGACGCTTCTTTTTGTTTTTGTCGCACGAATGCTTTTCTACCCTCACTCCTCACCAAGTTACCTGTATTGGCCAGTGAGTTAACAATGTCTGAACTAAGGAAAAAGTGTGCAGCTTTTATTGTTTTGTGCGATTTACTAAAACGAAAAAAAGAAGAAAAAAGATACGCTACTGGATCAAGGATCTGTACAGAGAGAGAAGATATGAAGGTGGCGCTCGCCTGTTGAATATATTGGCTGTAGATGAAAGTAATGGCCATTTCAAACATTTTTTACGTGTATCTGGAGAAGATTTTGAATATTTTATGAGCTTGATAGACCAAAAATTAAAAAACAGAACACTGCATTTAGAGAATCCATATCAGTAAAGGAAATGTTGGCCCTGACATTACGATTTCTAGCAACAGGAGATTCGTGTACTAGCCTTCAATCTCTTTAAAATATCAAAACAATGTATATCTCTCATTATCCCCAAAGTTTGCAAAGCCCTAACTGAAGCACTAAAGGATTCCATAAAGGTGAGTAATAGTCAACTATACTTTTATAAAATGAACTTTTTATTTATTATTTATAAAAGAAATTTACTAAGGTGTTAAATTGACAAACTCTTCCAATTCTTTAAAAATATTCTGTTGGGTATGAGTAGGCGAAGGAGAAATTGAAGGGGATGGACTTACGATTTCTTGATGACTCAGGAAGTTCATAATAGGTGTAGAAGAATTTGGTGATGAACTAGGAGATGGAGAACTATTCATCTCAGCTTCAAATATTAAATTATTAAACTTATGTATCAAAATTGACTTTGTTATTGCATCAAAATGATTTAGCTTCTCTGCAAGATATTTTGCATATTTCGTTGTAGCGTCTTCTGGTTCCACAGTTTGCTGTGAAATTTTGTACGCCATTTCAATTCGCGGATCTTCCTGTTTGTTCTTGTTGTGCGCCTTTTTTACTTTTTTACTTGGCGTTGAAGGTTTTACAAAAGCACCTTCATTTTTCTCGAAGCTACAAGGAGCTGTACTTGATTTCTCGGCGTTCTGTTCACCTGTAGTATCGCTTTCAGAATCGTCGTCTATAATTTGTGTTTGCGTGTCACTTTCCTAAAAACAAATAAAATATATAAAAAATAAAAAAAAAATATGTTTGATTATAAATTAACTAAAATAGTAATCTTAGTTTTTGTTATTTGAAGGATTCTTTTTTCAAATGCCCGCAACTGCTGAAGATTGGTTGAAAATTTCTGAAGACTTTGAAACACTCTGGCAAATTCCAAACTGTCTTGGTTCGCTCGATGGAAAATATATAACACTTCAAGCGCCTTTTAATAGTGGTAGTGAATACTTTAATTACAAAGGTTTTTTCAGCATAGTTCTCTTCTTACTGGTCGATGCAAATTACAATTTTTTATATGTTGACATTGGATGCCAAGGACGGATTTCAGATGGAGGAGTGTTCCGAAGTAGTGAGCTACATCGCAGAATTACGAATCACACTTTAGAATTACCCCTTCCAAAGCCCCTTCCTCAAATGCAAAAAGGTATCCCTTACGTATTTGTGGCTGACGAGGCATTTCCTTTAACCGAAACCATTATGAAGCCGTATGCAGGAGTGCATCCGAAGGGATCAAGCGAGAGAATATTTAACTTCAGACTGAGCCGAGCCCGACGAGTGGTGGAAAATACTTTTGGAATCATTTCATCGGTGTTCAGAGTTTTGAGGAACCCCTTCTACTAGCACCCGAAAAAGCTCAACTGGTGGTTATGGCCGTTGCATGCCTGCACAACTATTTAAAAAGAAGCAAATCATCCAGCAACAGTTACATTCCTCCAGGAGCTTTGGACATAGAAGTGAACGGACGACTGCTAGAAGGCAGTTGGAAAAATGCGCAATGTGCGGATGGTTTTCAACATATTCGAAATGTTACACGTAGAGCAACATTACAGGGAAAAGATATCAGAAGAGAATTCGCGAGTTATTTTACCACAACTGGAGCAATTTCATGGCAATCTCAATATGTTTAACCACTTGTTCATTTGCATAAATAAATGCTAACTTGTACAAATTCTAAACGATAATAAACATGTAATTCGCCCTTTTTTCTTCTGAGTTTATTGTTTCCCTTGGTTCGTCTTTGTCCAACAGAAAAGCAAAACTTTTGAATGCAAACCAATCTGCTTTGTATACTTCTGACGCCCCTAAAAATCACACAAGGAAATTGTTTGAAAAACGTGGCAAACAAAATAACAAACAATTGTTTACTTACCTTTACCTGTGCCAACTGACTTCATCCCTTTTGATTTTTCTCGCCTGAAAGATCCCAAAAGGCTTGCCATTTTGTTTCTTCGCATCTTCAACACCGATTCCTACCGAACCTGCGATGTCTTGCCACGCGTATTTTTCTTTATTTTATTAAAATGCCACTTATTTTTCGGATCCCACAATACTTTGTGTTCTTCATACTTCTGTATTAGAAAAATAACAGATTCTTTGTCTAATTCCATCGTTATTTACACTAATAAACAACTGAAAACTGACGAAACCAACCTGTTGTTCGAGTAGTATAACCTCCACGTTTGTGGTTATATAACCTCCATGAATAAGGCTTGAGCACCAACACACGCCGCACGACGTAAAAATTTATCTGGAAATAATCTTTAATTTGCGGCGAAAATATTTGCGCCGAACCCATTCGGCGAAAATTGTTATAGGTGTGGACCCGGCTTTACACTCATATTCAAAACAATTTTATCAAATTACTTATCTACATAGGTAAGTAACAATAAATCCTACTTCCTACAGCCGAAATTATTCATGTTACCAATAGTCTTAATCTTAGTATTAATAGCATTAACCTTTCCTTGTATGACATTTATCGTCAATGCAAACAAACCTATAATAATTTTTGAAATTGAGAATATATTACAGAATGATTTTATTTTGTAAATAAAATCCCATACCACAATTATAATTGGTGATATTAATACTTGTATAATAAATAAGAATAAGCATAACTCATGTAAATAAGAATAAGCATAATAAGCATACACTTATGTAAGAAAATGTAACCATACACATGCAAACTTAAACATTAACATTTTAAATTAATGGTACATAATTATTAGTATTATTACACCAGATTCATGAGTCTTCACTTACTGCTTTTACTGCAGAGGAGCGATGCCGAAGTCGTATTCTTCGCTAGTATCACTCTCGCACTAACTCTCTGAGTCACCTGGTGCCAAGTTAATGATGAACTCTTGAACACTAATGTCATCAAGACGCTCACTACTCCAGGTGTCGTCAATCAGCTTTTTCACGTGCTTGACATATTTACTCCACATATCGGCACTGAACGTGGCAATAGCTTCCATGAACAAATTTTCTATATCTTTCATCTTACAAGTATCGTTTCTTTCCTTCACATATCCTTTGAGGTAAGCCCATACCATTTCTATCGGATTATACTGGCAGTGGTATGGTGGGAGGCGAATTACTTTAAATCCAAGTTCTGCTGATTTGACATCAATTACATACGTTGGCTGCTGTGGTTTGTGGAGACGTATGAGCTCATAAAGCTCAGGCTTATGATGATCGTCAGGAAAGGGTATCTTTCGTGCTTGCAGCCAGTTTTTCATATCAGCCTTAGTTGAAGACGATGTCGGTGCTTTGTCCTTCACTCTAGAGTGGTATGGGGCGTTGTCCATAATAATCGTTGAGCCAGGTGGAATACCTGGGAGCAGGGTGTCGAAGAACCATTTTTCAAAAACTTCTGCGTTCATATCTTCGTGGTAGTCTCCAGTCTTCTTTGATTGAAACACTAAAGGTGGTGCCTTTATCCATCCAAGCTGGCTCCTGCGTGGCAAATTATTAGTCCTTTCCTAATGGAGTTGCCAGAGTAACTTTAACTGAGTCGTCTGTCCAACCTTTGTCTTTCCTAATATTTTGATTTATCCATGTTTCGTCTAAAAATACTGTCTTACTCATATCTATGTTTTGCATCTTCCGAAGGAATCGGCATCTTGACAGGGCAACAGATGGTTTCTCCATTAATACTTTTCTGTTGTTGAACTTTTTATATCGAAAGCCAATTTCCTTCAATACCTTCGCTAGCGACGGAAGTGAGCCACTGAATAATCCTGCGTCCTGGAGAGAAGGTAACATTTTTCGTAGAGTTGGGACTTCTTTTCTTCTGTAGATTTCATGAATGTGGCGACGAATAGCAGATTGGTTAAAATCATCCAGTCCAGTTAAATGACATTTCCTCTTTTTCCTGTTCTTTGGCGTATGAAGAACAACACTCTCTTCGTGGGTTTCTCGATCGTAATTGTCGTGAGCTGTCCCTTCGTCCATTAATTCAATATTTTCTTCACCGTCTTGACTGGCGCTCCGTACTTTGCGCACTTCAGCATTTATTCTTTGAGCTGCCCCTAGTGAAATTCCACATGCATCGGCCACTCTTTGTAAGACTTTCTTTACGTCAATCAAAGGTCCATTGTTTTCTTTTTCTTTAGAAAAATATTCGATCACAGAAGCTACCATTGCTCTTGCTTGAGTATCTAGCACTTGACGCTTTAAGGCCAAACTTATTATAGCAAGCAATCCTGCACAAAGACTAGAAAAGTAACACTACGGAACTGTACCTTTAACTTTATAAACTAAAATATAAACTAATTTACAGAGATAGCAACGACACTGTACCTTCAACTTCATAAACTAAAATATAAACTAATTTACAGAGATAGCAACGACACTGTACCTTCAACTTCATAAACTAAAATATAAACTAATTTACAGAGATAGCAGCGACACTGTACCTTCAACTTCATAAACTAAAATATAAACTAATTTACAGAGATAGCAACGACACTGTACCTTCAACTTCATAAACTAAAATATAAACTAATTTACAGAGATAGCAACGACACTGTACCTTCAACTACAGAAACTAAAATATAAACTATAATTTACAGAGATAGCACCACGACCACGAACGAAACAACTGCTCTTGACTCAGCTTTCAGTTAGACTAATCTATATTGAGTATAGTGTCGTATATCATCTCACTATTTGGGTATGAGTGAGAAATATATGTGTGCTCCCAACCCTTCAAAACGTTGAAATTGGCACAAAAAATATAGAGGTACTAAAAGAGTTGATATATCTTGGGTCTCAGATACAGAGAACTAACGACATCAACACTGAAATAAGAAAAAGAATATATTTCGCAAATAAAACATATTATGGATTAAAAAAACACCTGATATCTAACTTCATCTCAAGAAGAACGAAATACAAAATCTGCAAAACACTTACCAGGCCAGTGCTGACATATGCTTCAGAAACCTGGACAATGACAAAAAATGGCGACAGACTTCTAGGTTACTGTGAAAGATGGATTCTAAAAACAATATTTAGAGGAGTGCGAGAAAATGGAATGTGGCGCAGGCGCTACAATTATGAACTATACCATCTTTACAAAGAGCCGGACATTGTCAGGATAATCAAAATATACAGGCTAAGGTGAGTTGGGCACAGAGGGAATGGAGGAAGGACAGCGTACGAAACATATTTTCTATCAGAAACCAATGGGTAGTAGAAAAAGGGGAAGAACCGGAAGTTGATTTAAAGACCAGATAGAGGAAGACCTCGGAAAGCTGAACATAAGGAACTGGAAAGCCAGGGCATGCAATAGGGAGGAATGGAATCGACTCTTGGAGCAGGCCAAGACCCACCAAGGGTTGTAGAGCCATTGCTGATGATGACTACATAATTCACAAGTTACAGTACGTTCAATCGGTAGCATTCATTTATTTGGATCCCCTGTGAAGCCACGCGCAGTCAATAATAAAATTATAAATATTTGTATCGTATTATGGAATCAATTTTTTGGTTGAAGAACATATTCTTTCATTAAGAATAAAATCATAAATATTTTTGTCCTATCAAATGAATTTAAATGTGTAAAAAACACATTTTAGAAGTTAGGAATTTTGCAAAACCCTCAATTAGTGAACTGACTGTAAGGTGGCGTTACGCAGTCCAGGATGTCTAGATTGGTGGCACTAAATCCACACCACATACAGAGAAACAATGTATGAACACTTGCTGTAGGCCTATAGGTGCAAACCATCGTAACTGTTTTGTCTTGGTGTCGTCTACTATTGTATTCGGATTCGGCATTAACTCCCGAAATCTGGTCATTGGCAATCCTACCAAGACGTGATCTTTCAGCGATCTGCCTCCACGGGTTCACTTCTGGTACCTCAAGCAACTTACCTGTTCCTAATTTTAACGTCCATTCTTCACTACCACATGGGTCTAGTATTATTGTAGTCTTCTTTTATTATTGTTTGATATATTTTTGTCCAAATGTATGCTATTGAATTACGCAATGCAAACTTTTCTTTCGTGCACGTTCCGCTGTGTATGGCTTCATCTAAGGTTAATATTGTATCGTATGTTAGTTTCGCATAGCCTCAGCCTGTTTACGGTATATAAACTTAAAAGACAGGGCTGCCATTTCCACCGTATTAGTCGAACTTAGACCCTCTGTCTATTCCTTCGTCCATAACCTCGCACGAGGAATTGGTTTTGGTTCGTTTCAGTGTGTTTTATTTGGCGAGCACCCTTTGATCGCGAGGCGCCAGGCGAGCATTCCACCTATCCGGAACTTAGGTAGGCACCCGTGAGGGAGTAACAAACACACCCACAGGCAAATAGTCAGGCGGGTATCCAGGTTTGATGCATCCCGGGGAGCAACCGTATGTGTCTCGTAGGATGATGCCCTTAGGAAGCCTCACACAGGACTTGACACAGTTTATAGAAAAAACATATCGAAATAATGAGTGTTTATTAAAAAAAAAGTAATAAATTATAGATCCTGAGGGAAATTGAATGTAACTAGAACCCGAAGAGGATAACAGTACCGAATACGGAACAGCCTGAAGAGTAGTTCTTGTGGTCTACGTAATGTTTTTTTTTTTCAGAGGAGGGAGGAAATGCCTACACGCCATCAGGAAATATCGTGTTTCTGGTGTGTGGAACTTGCGTCCAATTATAAACCCTACCTCTTTTGTCTTTGAAAGAGTCACCGTGATTTACACAATACTTCACCAGTGTTGCTATTCTTTTGCATATTTAGGTTTCACGTCCCTTGAATATCGTTGCAATTGAAGCTCCCCCGAGATCTCTTCTTTCGTACGACCAACTCGATGTAGAGTCCCTACATCCAGTCTGCCTATTTACGCAGCATCTTTACGACGATGTTGTCCAGAGTAATGGGTCAAACTATGCCTTCTAGGTGATGTTTCTCTTTTGTCCATTTACTGCATACTGAAACTGTATCGTATGTATCTTTGGTGATGATGATGATGACGACGACGAACATGTAATTTTAGTAAAAACTGTGTTTATTATATTGTAAAATGTTAGTAGGCTTATTAGATCATTCATGCATAAATTATTGAAGCATTCATCATCATCTTAACATCACGGAATAGTCAACGTGCTGTCTGTTCCGCCTTCAAAGATCCTCCAGCCGTCTCTTCCTGGGTCTACCCACACACCTGTGTCCAGGTCTGAAGGTTTCTGCTTCAAGACTTGTTTGGCCAGTCTGGAATCTGACATTCCTTCTAAGTGTTCTTTCCACCTTTGTTTGTGATTTTAATTTGTAAACCCTTCTCTTATGGACGCATCCTTTATACGACCAAGTTTAGTACACCTTTTTACACCTCTTAAGATTGCCATATTCTTAAGTATTCATAAACTATATTCTTAAAATAGACTGTATGATATCCAACATCCGAAACGGATAGGAACTATGAGAAGAAGAAGATATTCTTAAGTATTCTCAAGAAATCGCCTCTAAAGCATTCATATTAAAATATTTCAGGGAAACATTTTCAACAAAATCAAATAGCTCTATCAATCCATTCTACAGTTGTTGCCTTTCCTCGTGTCCTGCACACCAGACGCTTCTGTTGTATCAGTCATCATGTTGCAAGCTTCTTTTTCCCGTCTAATCGAGTTTGCATCCTTTCCAGTCTAGAAATCTAGAATCTGATTTCTGAATTTGGCGCTCATAATTTTGCCTCCCGCAACCATACCCCTCCCTCCACAATTGGCACAGACCTATTTTGTTCTACCACTTTCTTCTAAAATATATAACGAGATTCAACTTTTTCATTTTAACTATTATTATACCTCCAAATTTCAACTACTTTACATACTTCGGGCTCTATAGCCCAGTGATTTAAGTCGTTCTGAGGACCAAATTGGCCAAAAATACTACTGATCTCGATTTTTGTATACAGCTTTATTTCGACGTACTGAATAACGTGTAAAAAGTCACAATGCCAATCATGTGTGCGTCTTGAATTATTAAAGGTCAAAGGTCACAAGAAATGGTTTTTTGCAAATATCTCGCTTCCTATTGGTCGGACGACAATAGAGGTGGATATCAAAATTGTAGATCTCACTATTCTATATAAAAAATGTCGTATATAATTTTTACGTAAAATCAACGGTTTATCGAATAACGCACATCTTAATTTTGGAGCAAAGCATATACTCCACTCTTCATTTCTATTCGCTCCGAGCCGACGCGTATCACATGATTACATTCTCTACCTTCCTTGTTTTCCTAGGACGTTTCATAATTGAAAAACATGGAGAAAAGACAATAATTGAAAAATATATAAAATATATAAAAATGTAAATGATAAAATGAATTACATATTTATGTTCATTATTAAATTTACTTCATATATTACAACTTTGGTAAGTAAAATTTTGAATAATTCTTATATAAAGAACATCAAAAAATCCAATTTAGAGCCTATTCGCTCCGAGCCGATGCGTATCACGTGACGTCACGTGACTACATTCTCTACCTTCTCCGTTTTCCTATGATGTTTCATCGTTGAAAAGCATGAAGAATAGACAATTTATTGAAAAATACACCAAATATGTAAATGTAAGTAATAAAATGAATGACATATTTATGTTCATTATTAAATTTACTCACATAATATAACTTTGGTAAGTAAAATTACCACACAACAACTAAAATGGCACATTTTTTTGCAAATGTTTCATATACGTAAACAGGTGCATAAGAAACGATACGTTCTTCCATTCATGAATCCCTACCACGCATCGGCTCGGAGCGCATACAGAGTTGTATACTCTATTCCATACATTATATATTATGTATAGTATTATACAGTGTGTTTAAAAATTGTGATTATTTTAATAGGGCGTACTCTTCCAGATCAGAACATTTTCTTTATGAAACCTGATAAAGGAAATATTGAAACGAAAGTACTATATTCTTCTGCAAGCATCAACAATTTTATTCATTGTAAAAAACACATATTATTTGTACACCCGATCACCGGATCCGACACAACTTCTGCGATCTTTGGTAAGGAAAAAAATAGAGTGATGAAATTATTTGAAAAACGTCCTGATTTGCACCAAGCGGCACAAGTATTTCAACAGGAAAATTGCCCTCCAGAAACCATATACAATAACGGCATACTTTTCCTTTTGGTCATATATGGTGCTCCAAAAACTGGAAAGTCCATTGTTAATTATAGGTACTTACAATTTGCCAAGTCAACAAGGCTTAATATATCTGTTAAATTGTCCTCTCTTCCTCCTACTTCTGCAGCCGCTCAACAACATCTTCTCCCCGTCTATTACCAGGTAAAAACTTGGTTAGGAAAAAACGTAGACCCTCAGGAATGGAGATGGATTGTCAGGAACAACTTTTTGGAGCCCTTTACAACTTTATTTCCACTAGCGCCAGACGTATTGCTAAATACAATTTTTTGCAACTGTGCGAAAGGTTGCGGTGCTAATTACGGTTGCAGAACAATTGGCTTAAAATGTTCCACAGTCTGTGGGCACTGTCATAGTCAGTCTTGTTTTAATGCCGCATCACGTGAAACATTTGATACTGATACATCTGATTTGGACCCAGGACAATGATGTTAATGTAATAGATATTTTGTCCGCAAAAGCTTGACAGAATCATAAGAAAATGACGACGAACTTGAGCCGAACATTGATAACTTTCAGGACATGCACGATGAAGACGAAAGTGAAAATTAATTAATTATATTAATTATTTATATTATTAATCCACTAAAATTTGTTTTAATTATTAATGTTGGATTAGGCCTACTAGGAAAACCATGTAAAAAACGCGCCTTGCAGTCTACCTCGAATGTGGTGCGGAAATCAATGCATTGAGTGGCTGTTATATTTTCTCTGCGTCATTTCGCGGAAACAGCTAGTTTTACGTAAAAATTGCATAGGGCCTTTGTTATAGAGAATATTGAGATCTACAATTTTGTTATTCGCCTCTATTGTCGTCCTATCAATAGGAAGCGAGATATTTGCAAAAAAACATTTTTGTGACATTTGACCTTTAATAACTCAAGACGCGTACACACGACTGGACTTGAGTCTGCAGACTGACAGCGTGAAGCCACTCGGGCAACTTCGGCTACCTTCGTTCTCATCTATGCCCGCCTATATGCTGTTGTCAGATGTGAGTTTGGTTAAAGTTTGTGTCTTTATTTTAGCACAATAATTTTATTAAGTTCACGGCTTCAAATACGTAAACTCAAGAGTAAATTTTTCGTGTATTCAAGTGTCTGTGTGTATTCGTGTCTAACCTACCTATACATGTCCTGTAAGCATTTCGATGTTTCATTTTAAAGTTTTGTCATTTTATTTTTAGTGTAACATTTTTTATTAGGTACACGCGCTGTAAGTGTTCGATGTGAAGTTCGTGTAACATTTCAAAAGAGTCTTGTCAATTTATGGAGGGGGGGAACCGTATATGTTAAAATGCCATTTTCTCAGCAACTATTTTGTGCTACAGACTTGAAATTTGTGCAGGTTAATCATCACACTTTCGGATTGTTATGGCACTAGAATAATAAATTTATAAATTTACAAAATTTATAATTTTCTAAATTTTTTATATTTTTTAAATAAAAACCTTTTTTATTTTGGGTCAGTTTTTAAAACAATTTTATAATTCTAGTAGACAAATGTTATTAGTAGAATAACTGTACAAATTTTAACTTCCTATGTTATAAAGGTAATTATATAATTCTCGAAGATAAATAATAAACACAATTGAGAATAAATTCATATCATACCATTTCTTACATACCATTTTTTACCCTGAATTGTATATTTTGTTTCAGCGTTTATCACTCCAGAAACAAAAATAATTGATTAAATTGACTCCAGATAAATACGAAACCAACCTGCTAAGTTAGTGCACAGGTAAAGAGGAGTTTTACCGCAACTGATTACAGCAATATATATCAAAACCAACATTGTGAGTACAAAAAACTGAACTTAAAAACCGGCAAAACAGTATAAAATAAGTTTTCTTAATAAACTTTTTTTTTTATACTAATGCGACGATGTAGTCAAAAGGTTCATATTTATCTGGGGAGCCAGTGAAATTGTGTTTGTGTCTGGAGGAAACAAAGGTTAAAACAAAAACTACAATTCAGGGTAATAAATGGAGTACAACGATATGGTTAAATTAATTCTATATTATGTTTTAATATTTAACTGTGACCACAATCAATATTCATTTTAATATTCAATTCATCCGCTATGCACACAGGAAAACCCCGATTTGGATAAAATACGTGGATTTCATTATACAGGTAAGTGTGGAGTGTGGGTTGACGAGACAGTAGACAATAGCGGCGGACGAACAGTAACGAAGTTGCCCGAGTGGCTTCACGCTGTCAGTCTGCAGACTCAAGAGTCACGACTGGCATTGTAATTTTTCACACTTTATTCAGGACGTCGAAATAAAGATGTATACATAAATCGAGATCTGTAGGATTTTTTGGTCAGTTTTTTCCTTAGATCACTGTGCTACTAGTATTCTGAATACCGTTGGTTGTCTCGTTTGGTGAGGACGTGACTTTATGTTCTTTGTCATCAGAAAATTTCGTGAGCGACTGTTTTTGGACATTCTTCACTGACAGCGATAATTAACTAACCGTCGATGACAGCTGCCCGCATGGCGATAGCGTGAACGCATGTAGGCTGACGTAGGGACTATGATAGGGTACGCACTACATGTAAATGAAGACGCCAAATTAGTAGTCCTACAGTAGACAGTGAGGCCGCACAGTTATACGTAATAAGCGAGAGACAATTATAATAAGAAATTGAAAGGCTAATCACGCCGCGATAACACTCATGGCCACGAAGCATACCTTGTAGGAGTCCAGGTGGGAGAGGTATTGTGCAGGAGAGGTAGGGGGGCCGGTGTTTAGATAACCAATACGTGTGTGTGTGTAATCTGTAGATAAACTAGCACCGTATGTTATTGTTATCTTACTAACCACTCCGTGGAGTGGCTATACGTGTGTAAATCTACCGAGTCTTGTAATATTTTGGCCAACACAACTTTACTCAAGAACAGCCTGAATGCAGGTCCCTTTGTGTAGATAGTGTTTTTTTTTCTGTCAAAGTGCGTCGTGTTGTGTCAGGTGTGTGAGTGAGTGGTGATGTCAGTGAAGAATGTCGTCGACGGGACAGGAAAACGCCGCCTACCAGCGGACTGAAGCGGAAGAAGGAGGAGGAGGAGGAGGAGAAAGCAACAAGACTGAAGACGCCGTCACAGAAAACAAAGAAGAAGAGGAAACGGAATACAGTGAGTACACGACGGATAGAGATTCGGTAAAGGGAAAAATAAATATAATAAAAACGAGCGACGCTTGTAACTTTCCACAGGTATTCAATATATTGTTAAATTGTTATCAAATACGCGGTTATCGTGACAACTTTGATAAGGGCGTAATAAACAAAGTCACATTCCGAGTCCGTGATAAATACTTGTAGAACACAAAGAGTTAAATTTTTTTAAATACGCATTGCAATTTAGTCTAACTGACTAAATTCTTTAGCTTTATTTGCATTCTAACTACCGCATAATCTTGAAACTAAAGGTTCTCCAGTCCGTTTGATATTATAAAATATTCTAACGGTTAAACTAGCCACTTCAGAATCGTTTCTGGCAAAGTTACTGGTAATCCAGTCCCAAACGGTTAGATTTGTTAGTTACTCCAACGACCTCACTTATGTAAAACGTTTAACCTGGATTCTTTGTGCGCTTGAAGGGCTCAATGTTCGAAAATTAGACCTATTAAGAGAACAGGTAAATTACATTCTTAGAGTCAGCTGGACGTCTTGACTCATCCGACTGAAAAACGACACAGCACTGTTTATTACTACGCCACTGAGACGTAGCAAAATCAAACGTTTCCAGTCCTCTTCTTCTTCTTCTTCTTCTTCTTCTTCTTCTTCTTCTTCTTTTTCGTATTTTCATTGAATTTTTCTTTTAATATTAGTCATTCGTTCTCGATATAAATCTTGCCCCTATCAATTGTACCTCTCCTATTAAGACACATCTGATTTCGAACACTTCGTGATAGAGTGTAAAATATTCTTTTTCCTTCTCAAAAATAATTCTCATATTCCAGAGCAGCCCACGCAAAGCGTCAGTTAGCAGTTTCCTAATGCACAATTTCCTCATCATGTTTACAACTTTGTCCTGTGACTGAGGTTCAATGTTTACCTTTGCCAAATATTTTTACTTCCATGTTCCATAAGGAAACACTATAAATATTCACACTTTTTAAAAATTATTTTTCCAATTAATTTTTGCAATGTTTTTTTCCATCTAGTTAGTTATAAAAATTTTTCTTTGTTTGTAAAGCTAGTAATAGTAAGAGTTTTGTAATATAAAACACTTCTTGGCTGCACTGGCAATGGCCTTTGTCGACAGCTGGGTGGCCTCTAGCACCTCTAGTCGCTTGACATCGACCTTCGACACTAGTGACAGAAGCAGCAGCTCATGAATGAAAGACAGGGAAATGGAAACACGCACACACACACACACACACACACACACACACACACATTCTTAGCGCTCTTCCTTCAGAAATTCTTCAAAAACGTATACTGTGTGTACTATGCAAATTCTAAATACCTTACTGTATCGTAAATAACGTACGATTTAACATAAACGTAACAGATAAATTAGAAAATTGTTTTAATACTTCGACTTTATACGTATATGCACACACACACACAAACATTTTTGCTACAGTTAATTTCTTAATACATATATTATTTATTTAATATTTGTAACTGTTTTACATCAAGATATATTATTTCCATACTTGGAACATATTTCAGGAATCAAATATTTTCCCATCCACAGCAATCTTAGTTTTGCACCTTGTTGAATATTTGTGTTCCGGTTGGTTGTTGCTATGGCTTCCTGTTGACTTTTGGTATTTTAAATTGGTGTCATTGTGTGTGGGTGGGGTAAATTTATTTTTGGTTTTTATTGTTTTTCCAATGTTGAGTATTTTGAACATTGTTTTGTGTCTTGTGTTGACTTGAATTTGTTCAGGTATTAGTTTGTCACGTGTTTTGTGTTTATATATTTGTAAATTTTCCCATATATTCATTTTTGTGCCTTTGTGTGGTGTGTTTTTGTATCAGTATCATCTTGGTTATGTTGGGAATTCATGGCCTGTATTTATTGCACATGAGGTTAAATTAGATTTATATATTTCTCTTTTTTTGTATGCGTTTAAGTGTATAACGCGTTTCTTAGTTGTTTGTTTGTTTGTATGTAACATCTATTGCAATCTTAGCATTCAATTATGTATATTCCATTGGTCATTGTATTACCTTTGCTCTGTCGGTTATTTAGTTTTTTTAAGTTATTTTTGTTTGTGTTGTATGCTATTTTAATGTGTGTGTTTTTAAATAGTCTTGTAATAAACTTTGTCATCCTATTATTTATATTTGTGAATGTGGCACATTTTTTACTATTGTTGTTATTATTATTTATGTATTGTTCATTTTTATCATTTCTTAAATGTTTAGTCTTCAGTTTATATTTGATTTTAAATTCTGTTTTGTGTATAGTGTTTTTACTGTATCGATTTTCTTAGCCAACTATATTTCCTCCTTTATTTATTCCCTGCGTGTTTAGGGGTATTATGTACATTCTGTTGAATATTTAATAGAAAGCTGCCATTTTGTGTTGTGGTGAGTAGTTGGAATGGTAGGTATGGTGATGTTAGTGGAGGTTGGTTTTCTGTATATTGGATACATGCAGTTGGTTAATCTTTCTTTTGAAGGTTGTGTCTAAATAGTTGATTTTGTTATGTGTTCCTTTTTCTTTTTGGGAATTGTATTTTCGTATGTATGCCTACTTTGGGACTGCGCGGCTCTGAACTGAAAGTTTGCATTACACACATTCATTCTAAGCACTTAGTTCTGAGTTCTTCTCACTTCTCGCCGTGTTGACGAAATGAGGGTTATGTTCCGCAACGACGGGATTTCTCAAACCTAAAAGAACAAGGGACAAAGAGACGTTTTGTTCAAAATAGCTTTATTGGCGAGTTGTTTAGTTTCCCGGGATGTTAACGGAGCGACAGGCTTTACTCGCTTTTGGATAACACAATGCCTAAAGTATAATTTATGCTTCTTGGCGAATCGCTGAACTTAAATTTTCAAACGAAGCAATCTTCAAATTGTCCTCACTTCGAATGTACCATAGAGCTCTAACAATACACCTCAGTCCTCAGTACTTTGTTTTGAAATGTCTGGATGGTTTATCTATTATACGGCTTTAGAAATCGCATGGTACCTGAGGGATTAGGAGACGCTCGTACTTACTAACACACACACACACACACACACACACACACACAAACGCAGCTGGCCCGCACGCCTGGGGTATGAATCATCTACTGGGGCGTCCACTACGAACTGCAACTTTTATTAAGTTATATGAATTTTTTAACAAACGAGCTTAGCAATTTATAATCTTCATAAAATTTTAAAGAAAATGACACCAAACATTACGTGGTTATGATGTATTTTATATGTACAACTAAGTCTATCTTAGTTGTTAACTAGTTAACTAGGCCTACTCCAATTCTGCGTTTGCTTTATAAATCCCTAAAATATTCATATTTATCGCAATTATGTGTTGTTTGGACTCATTTTTTCTCACAGTTTCAGGGAGATTACAAAATTACAGTTTAATGTGGATTATAAGTAACTTAAAAATTTTATAGTTTTGAATTGAACCGTATACTTATACATGAACCGCCCGGGTCGTGCTTGGCCGGGCCGGACCGGTTGTGAGTGCGCGTGTGAGTGTAAGGGTCTTCTAATCCCTTAGGCGCCATCCGGTTTAAAACACCCTATAATTTTCCGATGTCGCGACAAAAGCGCCCAGCGACATAAGCGCACAACTGATAGTGGTTGAAAGGGGTGCGAGTGAATGGGTGAGGCTGCATATTTAGAAAAAACGAACATTTAGTATTTTAATAATGATAACTGATTTCCATCACACTTTATCCAGGCTTTGGACTGGCTAAATGAGAGAAACCAATGTATTATGATTTCTTTCACTTAGGCGTGTTTACAATCAGCTTGAAGAAAGCTTCGTCATTTTGTACATCTTTTTTTTGTAGTTTTGTAATTTTTGGTTTTTATAAGTTTTTATCTTTTTTAAAATCAGCTTGAAGAAAGCTTCGTCATTTTGTACATCTTTTTTTTGTAGTTTTGTAATTTTTGGTTTTTTATAAGTTTTTAGCTTTTTTAAAATCAGCTTGAAGAAAGCTTCGTCATTTCGGTTTTTTATAAGTTTACTCCAACTTTTGAAGGTAAGAGAGTGTGCGAAGACATTGCCTTATATTGCCAGTTTCTTCATACAGCTTGCTTGTTTTTTCGATGCTCTTGTCCAGTTTCTTATATTTCAGTTTTCTTCGCTTTCCATCCAGGTTCAATTACATTCTCATGTAGATCACAGCTGAGTTTTCGGCCTCCATTTTCAAAGTTTGGACCAAATCTTTAACTCTAGGACGTGGCTTTTGAAACGTGCTGTTCACTTTATTGTTCCATCCTTCAACTGCGTTTGTGGTCCGGTGACGTCTCTTGTAACAGTTCCATAGTTGTATGCTGATCTGCTCATTTTCCAACCATCTTTCGGTAAAATAGTCAAAAAATTCTATAAGTTTTGGATTTCCAGGGTTCTGGGAGTAAATCTCTAACCAGCCATCGACTACATCCTCAGGCGAGAGAGATGCACACATTTTTATCACAGTTCGAACTTCCTCATTTTCTTTGTAGTCCCGCGTAAGACCTAACTCTTGCACCTTCCTCCATAGACACTTTTTCAGGTGGAAATAACAACCTTGAATTTGTGCAGCTGGGAAAACCTCTAGCAATGCCACTATAGCCGCTGCTTCAAAATCTACATTGACTTTTTTCGGTTTCCAGTTAGGTATAGCTTGAATAATTAGTCGAAAGAGCTTGACGTATGTTTCTTTCTTCTTGTTTGGTAACAATGCAAAAGCCACGGGGTATATATTTGTTTCTTCTTCTGAGCTTCCAAAATCTGCATGGATAGAGTAAATCTGCGAAAACTGCTGGAGCTTTTAAAAGTTCCGTCCATTAAAAAATCTTCACAATTGTTTAGCCCCTCTCTTCCTATATTTCCACTAAAAATCAATATTCCTTCACCGAGTGAGTTGTCATCCGCCAGTAGAAAGCTGCTACCATCATTCATCTTCAACAAATCTTCGTCAAGAACTACGTCTTCACGATTCTCGGGCTCTGTTTGATTCCCTTGCGATTTACATCTCTGTCGTTGGAGAGTTCTTTTAGTCGTGGACTGAGCTGGAATCTCTGTGACAAAATCGAAACCTTTGTTGTGAAGTTCACCCAACTCTTGATTGTAGATTCTCGAGATTTGCGTTTCCTCTTCACGGGCACGCTTTTTTGCTTTTTGAAGTGATTTTTTGACTTCCAGTCGTGCTTCGTCTGGAGCGCCACATTGATGTTCACTAGTACTCAAAACTTCGCCAGACTTACTCTTCATAAGTCCTCGGCATCTTGTAGACCTCTCTCTTGAACACCTCCAGAATATTGCCCCTTTCCACATTCTGCCGCTTTAAGACATACGAGTAGCCTCCGTACAGCGCGCACGGCTTACCCTTATTTGTCGTCGTAAGTTCCATTTCACCAGCCAGCAAAATTATGTAGCACACACCGCACCAGCACACACGTCTTAATAAACGAAAAACTAAAGCAACAGTGGCAAGTGTCGGCGAGGTAGGGGGTTGGAGCTTCGGGATTCCCACTTCATTGTTTTTCAGCGAGGGTGTTGACCGCAGGTAGCTAGAGGCAGGGAGGGATAGTTTGGGCGCTTATGTCGCAAATTTCAGCATGTGCGCTTATGTCGCTGGGCGCTTTTGTCGTGAATTCTAATTTTCCTACTGTAGGCCTATCTCCCAGAGTCGTACATCATATGTCCAAACAGGTTTAAGGACTTGTTTACACAGCAACAACTCGGAAAAGTGCCCGAGAAGCCAGTACATTTTCCTTAATTTCTGCATTTCATTTATATTAATATTATTTCTGTATATAACGTATACAAGTCCTAATGATGCCAACAAATGAAATGTCCAACTCGTGTGTATTTGTATACGTATATCTAAACACACGTACAGTATATTCGAGCAGTTTTCCGCAGTTCGAAGTTTTTGTTTTTCCAACTTCACAGCGTCGTTATTCTCACGTAGGTGTCCGCGGCCGGTGTCCATTAGAGTAGAACCTCACTAATTCATCACCTACGGGACCGAAGGGGTGATGAATAGTGAAATAGACGCATTAGTGAGGGCTAAGAAACAATCCCATTAAAGACAGTATAAATTGTTTTATTACAACATTATCAATGTACAGTACTAATGCGGAAAATTTTCAAACTCAAACAAGTTAAGCACTGTAATTGCAAAAAAACTCCTTAATGATTGTCAAAAAACATCTGTAATTTTTTCTGTCGATCATACTTTTTAAGATGTATTTGGCGCAGTGAAATTATTTTACGCAGTTCTGCTTCATCTTGGCCTTCGTACCACTTGATTACTGTAGTCAGTGATTGAATGGTCTCATTATGAGAGATTGTAGGTTTTATTGGCTGGTCATCTTCTTCATCATTAGCTTCTGTACGTTCTGTGGATACATAAACAATTACATAATCACTAAACGTTTCGTAGCCTACATCCGGTAAGTCTATTTCACACCATGTTTTGATGTCGTCTTCATTCAAACTGTTAAATGCTGGTAGAGATTGGCAGATATCTAACAATTCCGATGTGGGATCAAGACCTTTTGGTTCGGTGATTGCAATTCAGATGGCCTTAACTTATTCCAGGTAGATTTTAAAGTGTCTTCCGTAATATTTTGCCAGGCATCAGCAATCCGACTGAATTTTCGGCAACGTATTACGCTGTAACGACACAACACAACACTTATTGTGCCGTGTACAGTACGAAATACCCATTGTCGGAACCAATCCGTTTTCCTGACTATTAGTACAACTCGGGCCACAACCAGAAACAGCACGTTTCTGGTTTACCCCGGCTATAATTAGAGCACATATATTCCTCTCTTGTTAATAAAGAAAAAGAAATAAAGAGATAAAGTTAATAAAGAGTGGATGACGAATTACAGAGGGAGACGAATTAGAGGGGTACGAATTAGTGAGGTTCCACTGTATGTAATGAGTATGCTCAGGCCTGTGTGACCCATTGCTCATTGTAATAGGAGTGAAACGTTGTCATACTGTCTGGCCACGACTGGATGATCGAGGCTGCTCTCCCGCACCACGCGGCCGCTTGTAAGCGAGGTAGGGTGCAATATGTGTACTAGCCGTTTGGTTTACCCCCACTTAGCCTACCGTAGTACCCGGGCTTGCTTCTCCCACCTTACACAATGCTCGATCATCGAATCGCGGCCAGACAGTTTTAGCGCGGTCCATGCCGGAAGAAGACTTCAAAGACATAATTCGCAGCGGCGGTTTACAACACGTTTTCTCCCTCGTAGGGACTCCTTTTCTTTGTGGTATTTGTACGGCATTTCTCGTGTCACTACGTTTATTTTGGACGCGTGATCTTTACTCTATTCTCGTCGGTTCGCGCTCGACATTGGTGCTTGGGATGACGGTAATACTTGAATTGGCTACTGACGTTCCGTGACATTAGCGTGTTAAGTACACCGTCGCTTATTGAATACAAGCAGAAGGGAGGCGGTCGCGAATTTCACAAAACTTCTCTGACTCGTAAAGGCCTACGTAGAAATATATTATTGTGAACAGGTTTGACAGATATAATATCCACATTGTCGTACAATAATCATTCGCAGGTGCTGCCGTAGCTTATCGCAGCAACAAAGAAAACAAAAACGATTGATGATAGAAATAATCACGCGAAGTGGTTTAAGCAGTTGTGAATTATTTTCAGTGTTTACTGGTTTAATATTTTTTTATACTGATGGTATAAGTACCAACATTCGAACATATATATACTGATGGTATAAGTACCAACATACGAACATATATATACTGATGGTATAAGTACCAACATACGAACGTGTTCAGCGTGCTCTACGCACATGCATTCAGTCTCTTTCTTAATGTCTAACGCGTTCCAATTATTCCCCTAAGTGGAAGGAATAAGTTTGTTTTTGTTTTATTAGAATGGAAAGACATTTTTTAAACGGATGAGCTGTTCTCGACTATTTTTTACGAACAGGACATCTCTTTTAGTCGTTACACTTGCACTTCCCCACTGATAATACGTCTTCTTAATATATAACATTCGAAATACGTTTTTACAAAATGGAACACAAAATACATGGACGAAACAAGTTACAAAACAGTGTAGATGGAAGAAAACGTGTGGCTTATTTTAAAATTAACTATAAAATTTGTAAATTTTAACTTATAAATAACTGTGTATAGCCTCATTTATAAAAAAAAACTGTGTTTTTCAATGTCAGCTCAAATTTTATTTAGACCATAAGACGATTCTAACATAACGATACAGGCTTATACTAGTCCAGTGGGCCATAAATCGATTGATACTGAAAGCTATCATTATTTTAGTAGTGACCAGAAATTAATAAACGATGAAAAGTTTCATGAGGTTCGGTCAAGATCAGGGATCGGAATGGGCTGGAGTACCGCAAGAACAAAATAACGAGACTCGAGCCGCTGACGTTTGGTATACGTGGTGGGAGTAAAAACGTGTATAAGTATCTCCGATTGTATTATACCCGATCCTCCGTTTGTATAAGTATCTCCGATTGTATTATACCCGATCCTCCGTTTGTATAAGTATCTCCGATTGTATTATACCCGATCCTCCGTTTGTATAAGTATCTCCGATTGTATTATACCCGATCCTCCGTTTGTATAAGTATCTCCGATTGTATTATACCCGATCCTCCGTTTGTATAAGTATCTCCGATTGTATTATACCCGATCCTCCGTTTCCTCTTTTAGGACGCTAACCTGGAACTGTTTGACACACTAGGCTTATTGTTCTTCAGCTCTAGGGCTCAGATCTGACTTGTTATTCTTCTATATTGTATTATCCAAATCTTTTTCTCCTGAAGAATCTCTTCTGCAAAGCGTGCTACACAGTTCCGGGTGTCCTCCCCTTGACGGATCGCTTCAACGATGTTATTCGAGGAGATCTTTTGCCTATGCCTAATATCTTCTATGTTGCTTCCATCTGTCGCAGACGAAGAATGTGCGGCTGGCTTCGTCCGTAGGTCCCGGACAGTACAGGCACTTCGGTGACTCGGTCTTTCCAACTTTCTTCAGGTAAGATCGAATATACCCGTGTCCAGTCAGAAACTGGGCGAGGTATTAGTCGATCTCCACATGCTCCCCCTCCGCCCACGGCTGCACCTGCTTGATGAGCCTTCTTGTCCAAAGACCTTGCTCTTCTTGCTCCCAAGCTCTCTGCCAGCTCTTCAACATTCAGGCGCTCCGTACCTCTCGGTGTGCAGCTTCTCCACCTACCTGCTTCTCCCCCTGAAATACGATCTTACGTTCCTTGGCGACAAGATCGATCGGCATCACTCCGGCAACGACCAAGACAACCGGCTCGGACCGTGCGGTAGGTTGATGCAACTCGAAGAGTACTTTATTAATAATAATAATAAGAAGAAGAAGAAGAAGAAACTGTTTCCACAAGTAGGCGTATATTTTATTATGTCACCTACTTTAGAAGAAATTTATAAGTACAGTATGTGTGTTTTATTACGCTCTTGATACTGATCGGTTTTTCGTAGTATGCGAGAAAGAAATGTATAGTAAAAACATATACTCGTAGACAGTAGCATGGCGCCTATGTTACCGGCGGCAACAGTCCTGGAAATGAAAGGAAATAGTGTCAATTATACCACAGAATAAATAGTTTAGTTATTGAATAATTTGAAAGCCGAACAATATTAGTAGGCAAACTTGAAGAAAAGCTTTCGAACTGCTGGGCACTTCCACCGCCTTGTGTTGCCGGCTCAGACATTGGCAATGTTTTACTGCGTACGCTCATTGACCTCCTAGTAGTTGTCACTGTACAAACGGAAGGGAGCACATTCGTCCATCCAATGTGTTGCCGCTGTATAAACCGGCAAAACGCTCAGTTAGCAGCTGTGTTCGTTTCGGAACCAACGTGCAGCAGGTACTACCTACCTATTTGTATTTTGTTCGTTTAGTTATGTGTTTCTCTGTTTGTCTTTATTATTATTAAATCGATTATTTGTGTCCTCATTTATTCTGTGTAAGTATAATGGAGTCAGATCCTGTTGAACCGGGACCCTCTTTTTCTGCCAGCGAAAGATAGAAAATACTCTGAAAAGACATTTTAGCTCTAAAAAGAACAGAATTAATTTTTAGGCTGTTTTAGGCCTGTCACGACCGGCAACAGCTGTTATGTACCCAGGCCACGCCACTGCTTGCAGAACAAACATGTGAGTTTATCGTTTATAGGTAAAAGCGCATGGAATGTTATTTTTCACGGGAGACTCCGCCTATTTTGAGAATCGCTAATAAATGTCTACGCGAGCACATATGCATGTACTTTAGTGTGTGTGTGTGTGTAATCACGTAATCGATAAAACAAACGAACGGCGATAAGCGTGTGACTCAAGCGGTATTCCACACAGTGTCATCGGTTAACGCAATGCTACAGCACATAGTCAGCTGACGACGTACCGTTACGAAGGCTAAGTGCAGCCGTGACGGTACTCTCTCTCTCTCTCTCTCTCTCTCTCTCTCTCTCTCTCTCTCTCTGTCAAACTCCCAGACGTAATTCCCAATCGCGCCAATTAATTCCACCCCTTACTTACTAGCACTCTCCACTAGCACTGTCCCCAGTCGTGTCTACTCTAATCTACTTTGTTTTAATTTTAATCTAATCTTCGTCTGACTCTGTCTGTCTGCTTTAGAATGTAAAATGTGTTTAGCAGTATGTTTCAGCTCAAACTTAGTTACATTTTCTAAACAGCAGCTTTATCCGTCGTACCGTGGGAAAAATTTAAACATAATAATTTCGTAACACTATAGATACACTGAAAGGACACTACTTACTTATTACAATGTTAGTTTAGCAACCAGGAGAAATTATATAAATAGTTCTCTTGAATTATTGCCATTTACGGGTCTTCAACGTAGACCCTTGGGAAAAACCTGTTGAAGAAGAGTCTGCTGGATAAACTGGACGTGTGTAAAATATTGTATCAATATCATCGTCACCACCACTCCAAGGACTAGGCTCCGGAACCCATCTCCGCCTCTCGCTCTACCGACATCTCTCTTCCCAGTAGGGTGATAACCCAAGGCAGCCACAGGTAGACGGATACCAGGCATGCGATTCAAGTGTTCACACCATCTCCTTCTGTGGTCTTCAATCTTCTGGTGCAATGTTACAATGTTTAAATCGCGTCTAATATCCTAGTTCCTTATCCGATCCAAGAGAGAACAACCTTGCGTCCCTCTTAGAAATTTCATTTCGGCTGCCTGAATCCTCTGCACGTTCCCTTTACCAAGAGTCCATGTCTCGCTAGCATACAGGAATGTGGGGACAGCCACAGTTTTATAAAATTTTACTCGGTTATCCTTTCGCTCTTGTATAACGCTATTAAACGTATCGTCCGCTGTAACTGGCCTTCTGTATTCTATATCATTACCTTGTCATCTGCAAAGCAATGCATTCACATGAATATTTCGCTGAAGTGAAATTCCCGAGTCAACTTTAACTGTCCATCACCGAAATATATCGTCCGTGTAGATATTAAAAAATATCGGTGAAATACTATTCTTTTATGAATATTAATAGTATATTCATAGTAAATAGTATTATGAATATAAAACGAACTAGTAGCATATCGATCGGACGGTGTCGCGCTTAGAATCAGCGGCATCTGCAAAATTTGTACTTCACAGTTGGTACGAATGGCAACATTACAAAGACAGAAAAGGAGAAAAGTATAGGGGAAACACGTGGGTGAGAAAGAGAGAGAGAGTGAGAGAGAGAGAGAGAGAGAGAGAGAGAGAGAGAGAGAGAGAGAGAGAGAGAGAGAGAGAGAGAGAGAGAGAGAGAGAGAGAGAGAGAGAGAGACAGACAGACAGACAGACAGACAGAAAGTGACCAGCTCCCATAAGACTCAATACTGAAAATTAAACCTGGAATGACCTATACTAAGCAAATAGCTGCTATGCCTCTATAAATTATTTAGGTCGTTCTTTGACCTCGTCATACGTATTGGGGTAGCAAAAAGTATTATAAATTTCCCAGGAGTTTCTTTCTCGTTGAAGCAAAATGCCAGTAAGCAACAACTCAGCGGATATATCCCTGCAGAGTGTTACTTGTTGAACTCAATAAATAATGGTTCATTTTCTGTCGTCTAAGCAGTGTAGGAGTTGGGCAGGGTTAGGCTGACTTGTGTGAACCTTTCCGGTATTCAAGGTAGATAGTGTGGCCAACACTACGCTCTGGCCGTCCATTATTACTTTGGGATGTTGCCGGTGCCGGATTGAAGGGGGCTAGGGGGGCTAAAGCCTCGGGCCCCGTTTGTCGGGGGGGGCCCCATGCCCAACCATTTAAGAATTTTCTTTTTCAAACGAATAAATAAAATTTTCCGAGCAAGCGAAATATTAAAAACCGCGCTGACAAGGGGAGTACCTGAAGTGCGGATCACGGATTTAAATAAAACTTGGGGACATGTTTAAGTACATAAGGTTATGGTAAAAGCCAAAGCAGTAAAGTTTAACGCTCAAAATAAAAAGTAAAATAAAAAATATGTTAGTAAAAATACAGTTTAAGAACAATATTTTGTTTATTATATTTATTAAATGATCTTTCGAGTATTTTGTAAAGTATTGTGCAAAACTCGAAAATTTCAAACATTGGACCCTGCTCTTAAATAGCCCCGGCCCCCCATAGCCTTATCCGGCCATGGATGTTGCCCCAAGTGCACTCATGTCTACTGGCTGAATTGACTTGACGGCTTTAAAGACACCTTGACTTTATGCATCGTCCGGGAATCGAACTCACGACCTCAAGATTAGTATCCAAACATTATAGCTACTGGTCTAGCTATTTAGACTGCATTGTTTCTAAAGTTAATTTCACAATTTCGTGGTTATGTCCATGCGTTGCCCCTCATACATTTTCCGCGCGCACACTATTTAATATTGTAAATATAATAGTCTCACAAATATGCGCCTTCCGATTGCCTCCTATAGCCTACTCCGTGCTGCTGTAGGGGCTACTGTCGGCCCGGTTTTTGGTATATCCTACGAGGGCATGTTGAAAAGTTCGCAGAGCGACCTCTATAGCTTAGCGGTAGAACTAAAATATTTTGTGCGTTGTAACAGTCATATTTTTATAAACATCAATTTCCAAATCTGTCTGTCAATTTACTCACTGTTTACCAGGTGTTCGAAATTTACGTGTCAAGCGTGTTTTGAAAAGTGAACAAAATCAAATATCATGTCATGATTGAATTGTTTGTTAAAACGGGTCTAGAGCCAATGAAAATTCACAGCGAAATGCTAAGCGTGTTAGGACATGCTAAGCGCCTCCAAAAAGAGTAGTTTGTAAGTGGGTAATAGAGTTTAAACGAGGTCGTACGAGCACTGGATATGTTTCCTGCAGTGGACGCCCTAAAAAAGTAACAGCTCCAGATGTCGTACACGGTGTTGGAGAACATGCGATTGAGAGTGCACGACATTGATGAGATCATAAGCACCTAATATTAGCGTGTACATCATGTTTTAAGTCGAGTACTTGTGTGAAAAACGTTCATGCAAGGTGGGTGTCGCACTTTTTGAACGTCGATTGCCGGGAATCATCTTCGTTGCTTGCACGAATAAGTTTAAACTCGAGACCCACTTACAAACCATTGATTATGAAGATGCAGCATCTCCTAAAACATTTACCATGCCGTAACCTAACCTAACCTAACACTAAATTTAGATGTAAATTTAAATTCTCTTTAATTTGATATACCCAACGTGGGTTTTTGTGATTTGTTCAAAATTTTGTTCTCATCACGGTTTTGTCTCCCACCTTCAAATTTTTGGAGGGATGAATATGAAAAGCTACCGTGAGACGTACCCCAAACAGATTGACAGACAGACAAGACAGACGTACCCCAAACAGATTGACAGACAGACAAGGCAGACGTACCCCAAACAGATTGACAGACAGACAAGGCAGACGTACCCCAAACAGATTGACAGACAGACAAGGCAGACGTACCCCAAACAGATTGACAGACAGACAAGGCAGACGTACCCCAAACAGATTGACAGACAGACAAGGCAGACGTACCCCAAACAGATTGACAGACAGACAAGGCAGACGTACCCCAAACAGATTGACAGACAGACAAGGCAGACGTACCCCAAACAGATTGACAGACAGACAAGGCAGACGTACCCCAAACAGATTGACAGACAGACAAGGCAGACGTACCCCAAACAGATTGACAGACAGACAAGGCAGACGTACCCCAAACAGATTGACAGACAGACAAGACAGACGTACCCCAAACAGATTGACAGACAGACAAGGCAGACGTACTCCAAACAGATTGACAGACAGACAAGGCAGACGTACCCCAAACAGATTGACAGACACACAAGGCAGACGTACCGCAAACAGATTGACAGACAGACAAGGCAGACGTACCCCAAACAGATTGACAGACAGACAAGGCAGACGTACCCCAAACAGATTGACAGACAGACAAGACAGACGTACCCCAAACAGATTGACAGACAGACAAGGCAGACGTACCCCAAACATATAGTGATCAAAATTTAAAAAATTTATAATTTCTTGATCAAGTGGCACGCTCACACACTCGAGTTGACAAAGCCTGGCCCGAGTCGTAAATAAGAACGAATTAGGGACACGTCAGACCCGACGCCAGTGGGAAGACAATGAGAAAAACGCCTGAGTACACGCTACAATAGAAAATAGGGTACGTCGTTGACAGCACGAAGTTAGCTACGATTTACAGCGCCAAACAAACCAAGACAAAAGGCATAGTCCAGCAGCCTGGTTACGCAGAAGTGAAATGGAACACATGCTGTGGGGTTGAGTTGTAACGAACACACGTATGAACGCTACACCCAGTAACAAAGGGTGCAGAGAAATCTTGACAAATGTGTAGACAATAGAACGGATATTCAATGAATACTAGAGATACACACAGCCCAGCATGAACACACGCCCTGACGTCCAGTCAGATTTACAACTAGAAAGCGTGGGACCCGTCCAGGGATGACGCCCAACGAAGAGTTGATAATCGGCGGAACGAGCGAAGGGTAAGTGAACAATTGACCAAGACACTGCAGACTCTTAACAAAAGCTATATCGGAGTGCCTCGACAACGTGTAAACAAAGGTTGATAGACAGGCGGGGAATTACTCTAGTTTCTGAGAATCAGCATAACGTTCGTCGCTGGGATATTCCGGGGATGCCGACATCCAACCACAGTTTGGCACTTCCAAAGGAACTGGTGGAGAGAGTAGTGACAACTTGAACGACGAATCAGGAAACCGATGACAAAAATCTACAAGGTGGTAGGAATTTAGGAACCTATCAACAACGGCCGAAGGCGTAGAGATGAGAAAATTGCCTTCTGGGAGAGAATGATTGATAAAAACTGTTTGCGAGGACGCGGAGCCGAGTAGTAATACGGGTAATACAGTACTACAGTAGTAATGCGGTAGTAGAAGAGTAATTGAATAACAGTAGTAATGGAGTAGTAATACGAGTAATTGAAATAGTTTACACGACTTACTCAACTTTTAACTCGGTTAATCAATCAGTGAAATTGTAACCAAGTCGCGGTCTTAATCAGACTTAGACATTCAACTCAATCGCAATTCTACAAAACGTATGTTCGATAGTTTTGTGAGTTACCGAACTTACCGTAGTGATCAACAGTGCGAATAGACATAACTATCGTTAAATACCAGTGTATACGTGACTCTAGACTACGACCGACACGCAACATAATGCAATACGAGTGAGTAACAATCCGATAGTAAAACAGTGGGTGACGACTTCAGACACTATTCAACCATAATGATTCACAATGTTGGGAATCTGAACTGAGTGAATTAACACGAACACTAATACGCACATTGCATACATTACGCCCAAGGTAGACAAAATAGTTAGCTACATGAACACGCACACAGCAAATTCTAAAAGCAAACCACTTCAATGACGATGATTGCATCTTAACACTTGAAGCCATAAAACACTTAACGCCAGCGGAGAGTCCAACACCACACTATACATAACGAGAATGGGGGAAATCCAGTGAGTGAAAGTGAAGTGTTCTTCGATCAATAGTGATTACCATGTATAAGGAACCCATCAACGGATGTAATCTTACACCGATGGAATTTGTGGATAAGCCTTTTGCAAGATAAGTCTTTATGTTTCTTAAATGCTAGTTGATACATACTACTGCACTGTCTCTTCTTTTCAAAGAACTACTTCCAAGAGATCTGTATAAATCTATATAATTCATAAATCTAATAATGTTAATATTAAAGTCATTCATCTGAGCATAATGAACGCATTTAGCTAGGATAAAATATATTTGATTGCTTATCGTTTGTATACGTATATTATTGTGTTGTATTTGATTGTACTATATGTCTTGTTTTTCAGGAAACAACGAACGAATATTATTGTGATTTTGTTATTATGTGTTTTGTTATGTATTTACAGGACATAATTTCATTTGTGGTTCAGTAATTTACTTAATCAATGATATAATAAATAAGTAATTATTACATATATACATATATCTTGCGTTCATTATTGCGATTAACCTTGACAATTAATTTATCACGTTCCAAGTGATTTTATCTTGTAACTTACAAAGAGTCTCAAGAGTTATGCTAATTATCAGTGGACACACACAAATCGATCATTGAAATGTCAGATTAACATGCTCATGTAAATCATATTGATTTGATAACTATATTGAGTCAAATCCGAAAAATATAATTTACTTTTCTATATGTATATTAAATATAAATGATACCCAAAGAAAGTGGGGCTCTACAAATGTCAATTACAACCCCATTCAGTTAAACATAAATGGCATAAGAATTTAATTAGACCCAATTCATTAACTTATAATTGGATAATTTAATAATTCATAATAATTAGCATAATTACATTAAATATAAATGGCGCTCCAAGATCGTGGGGCACGGCAAACACAATTAAATAACTAATTGCCAATTCCATTTATATACATTAAAAACAGATTGACAGACAGACAAGACAGACGTACCCCAAACAGATTGACAGACAGACAAGACAGACGTACCCCAAACAGATTGACAGACAGACAAGACAGACGTATCCCAAACAGATTGACAGACAGACAAGGCAGACGTACCCCAAACAGATTGACAGACAGACAAGACAGACGTACCCCAAACAGATTGACAGACAGACAAGGCAGACGTACCCCAAACAGATTGACAGACAGACAAGGCAGACGTACCCCAAAAGATTGGCAGACAGACAAGACAGACGTACCCCAAACAGATTGACAGACAGACAAGACATACGTACCCCAAACAGTCGAGCCAAAACTGACACCTCGCTCAATAAGAAACTGATTCTACCGTAAATCAAGTGTAGGCCTGATTTTCAGTGTAGATGCTTAATTTTCAAACTTAAGCATCTTCTGAAATATCCCTGCATATTTTTATGTCATAACTGAAATAAACTTTTAAAAGAACGAAATCTTTTATAAAAATTTACTGTAAATGTAATCTTTATCAAGAAATACTACAATGTTCTTTAAACAATTGTTAACATTTTGGACATTATGTATTACCAATCGTTACTTAACTTCCCTATGTAATTACGTCATACTAAAATGTAATTTATTGTTTAAAAAATATGTAATCCATAGCCTATAAACACAAATTTAAATACACTACGAAACGCCAGTAAAGTATAATATACGGTACTTCGTATGCTTACACGGTCGGAGTCAATGTTGTTACAATTCATTCCCGGGCTGTTTGGTCGCGGTCCATTGTTTTCACCAAAAACAGACGTTTCGGCAGTGCCATCGACTGCTGTCATCAGTGTAAAATTCGAAGTTTCGCTAACGTAAGGTGGTAAACGTTAGTGACGGTGGTGTAAACAATGGACCACGGTCAAACAGGCCGGCAATGAATTTTACCGCTATTAAACTATAGTTATCAAAAAACGAGGAAGCTGGCTGACCCGAGTTGGTTTAATCCACGTTGTGTGTTATCCGGCTTGGCCGACCGCTACATCACGCGGAACATCAGGAGCTTACAGTATTCCTCCCATTTCTCTAACATAACATTTTTTTATTAATTTTCTTCCATTCGTTAATCCTTATTGCTTTGACTTATACGCTTCAGAGTTTCTTACATCGCCTGAAATTGCTACCTGTTTACTTCGATAAATTAAAAGACAAACACAATTTAGTGGTTAAGTCTAATTTTTACTAAACGTGTATTGCAACCACTAACACGCAATCATTCTTTCTGTAAGCGCTTTCAAGCCTCTCGGTTCATCTTCAGATGGAACACAACAACCTACGTAGAAAGCTTCATCCCTTTATATATCTACAACCCGGAAGCGTCAACTTGACATAAACAAACATAGCAGGTAAACACCCTTGTTACGCCTTAGCTAGAAACGGGCCGTAAGTTCGAGTGTAGACTGGCGGATCGTAAAAGAGGGGAAGGAAGTAGGAAATTCAGATCAGTATGTGCTAGGAATTTTGTTGAAGAAAACTGTAAGTTTGTTAATCCGTTAGATGAATATGAAATTTTAAAGGTAGAACATAATTCGGTGTAAAGAAAGTTGAGAGAAGAACTTGAAATATCAAAGGAAATAAAAATGGATTTAAATAGTTTTATTCATGAAAAGGTGAAATTTGATAATAAAGATATATTTTGCGACACATTAAGGAAGAGAGAAAAGTAGAACATAAAGGTTAGTAGCAGTCTGATACTTAGAGCCCTTTCACACGAGGCAGACTTCTGCGGCAGACGTCTGCTAGGGACTGAAATACCATAGATACAATGCATAGCTTTTCACACGAGGGTGCGAGTGAGCCCACGAGAGGCAGACGTCTGCCGGCTCGTTCTCTCCCCGACAGTTGAATTCAACTCGTCGAGCAGGCCAGTTGCTAGTTAACAAATGCAAATCCTTAGAACCTTTTCACACGAGGCAGACGTCTGCCTCTTCCGAATGGAAAAAGTCATTCATACTTTCGCTGTCGAATCCTTTATTGAAGAAATTCGCAATCGTCCAGCTATATGGGATTGTTCTTGTAAAGATAATAGTAATAAAATAAGAAAACAACAGTCCTGGAACCAAATATTTTTAATTGCCTATGAAGATTACGAAGAAATGTAAAGAAAAAAACAAAATTTCATTAGATAAGTACATAGTCACTGCAGTTTTGTCTTATTAATTGTGCTTAAAAATTTTACTAATAAAAATACAAAGTGAATAAAAAACAATGTGTATTGTAAATTTAAAGTGTAGGCTATACATTTTTTAATGTAACCATTAACTTTTCAACTGTTGTAACGGAATTCCTCATGTTGGTGTTCTGTTTTTGTATGTTATTCTCCAACAAACTATGCAATTTATCGAAAGAAGAAATCGACATACGAAAATAATTAAAAAACTTTTCATTGTCATTTCTCAGTTCGTGATATAACAGTACAAAACTACTAGTGGTAAGTCTGTCGTTTATTAGTGGGTCAATCAACATTTTTCTGTTCCTTCTTTTCTTCTTTTTCTATTATTTTCAATTAGTGCTAGAGGCAATATTGCAACTACTTCTTCCTGTTCATTCATAATTTTAAAATACCGTATAAAAAAGCAATTTAAAAAAATATGCTGAATTAGAGTGTTTACTCTTTACTGACTAAATTGAGGCTGGACCGTTTGGTGCAAGGTACACAGGCACAGTGTGCCGAGAGCAAGCTCGCGTGACCCTAAGGCAGACGTCTGCCGCAGACTGGTTTACCCGTGTGAAAGAGCCCAGGCTCTATTACATTAGGCAACATGTGGCTGGCAACTTGATCGACCTCGTACAACTAGTTGACGAGGGCTAAAATGATGCGCAACTCTCGGCCACATGTTGATGATTTAAGTCGAGAAAATGGCGTCAAGGAATGAAGAGCTTCTGCTGCTCGCTTTGTTATTAAAGAAAAGAAGACGCAGAGCTCGGAGAAGACGTATGTACATACACCCTATGTTATCAACAAGGATGGATAAAGGATTATACTACACACTGTTCGATGATCTGTGCGCGGACGAAAATAATTTTTTAAACTATTTTCGTATGTCAAAACAATCATTTGATGAATTGTTGGACTTGATCAAAGCAGACATAACTGGCACTGATACCAAAATGAAGAGAGGTTATGTCTTGCGTATTGAATGCGAAATGACAACTGGGCCTGTCGTCTGCCGTCCCGGACACAGTTAAGGTGGTGTCTGTGGTGAAGTGCGCATGCGCGGAAGCGGGAGTGGCGCGCCACATGTTGCCCACTATAGCTCCCATCTGAAACAATGCCCCACGTCCAGCGTCTGCAACTTCCGAGTGGTCGGGAAGTTGCCGACATCGTCCGCCGTCATCCACAAGTTGGCGACCCATATCAACAAGCGGCTTAGTATTATAGGCTCCCATATCAACAATGTTACTAGACGACCTCTGCAACAAGTTGCCCGCCACATGTTGCCTAGTGTAATAGTAGTCTAAGGGTGAAAGTACATAGTGGTTCAAAAGTACCAGGTCTTAATGGAAAGTTATGGGACAAGGGGTGGTGACTCGGCTTATTCTTTGGTGTCGTAACAAGGGTGTTTGTTTATGTCGCTTATGGAAAGAATAATTGCGTCTTAGTGGTTGCAATACAAGTTTAGTAAAACTTCGATAATATTATTGACACGTTTTTTACAATGCCCTGTGTTCACACGCGTACCGAAAGTCTGTAAACGTTCAGCGATGCGACGGTTAAGCTCATTGTGAATGGATCGTTATTGACTACAAATCCTCAGCTTTACTCTTTGTTGATGCACCGTAGTGTTCGCGTTAAGCTCATTGACTACAAACGATTCAAAAGTTCGTTTTGCAAAAGAACTCAACTGCTTTGGGATGAAATCGTTCTTTATCGATCATTGAGGTAACGTAATTCCGTTTCCATGAATTTTGATCTTAGTATTACAAAATAGAACCCCGCTGCTTAAACAGTCGCCTTGTTACATCTACAGTCTACAATAAGTACTGATCTGTACATAACAAAACAGCGTCACTCGCATTAATAAGATTAGCACTCTTTTACTGAAATAATAAGGAAATATTTGTAAAAACTTTATTATTTACATTATCATCATCTATTTATATTATCATATTATTATCTATATTGGGACGGTAGAAGAATTTACGAGGCTGAACTTTTGACTTCATTTGAAGTATTGTAATATAAGGCTAAAACTCTTACATGTCGACTCAGAAATGTTTCTCATCTAGATTCTCAGAAACCGTATTCCTCGAGAAGGGCAGAAAATTAACGCCCTCCTTCCACCGGAAACATATCAGAGCGGGAAGATGGATTTTCCCGAAAAAACAGTGTACTCGGCGTGAGGGCGTAGTCACGTGAGAAACTCGAGAACGTTGCATTGCCGACGAAAACCCTGCGGCATTGTTGACGAACCACTGTCCTTCACGCGTAACTTCGCAGTTTTCATAGCCTAAGGATCCGTCTACACTACTTCATCATCATCATCTTCACATCAAGGCATAGGCAAGGTGCTGGCTGTTCCGCCTTCGACTATGCTTCAGCCATCTCTTCTTGGATCTACCCACACACCTGTGTCCTATAAGTTTATATTTCCAGACTTGTTTGGCCAGTCGAGAAGCTTGACATTCTTTGTAAGCATTCTTTCCATCGTTGTTTGTAATCTTTTAATTTTTCATTCAAGTCAAGAACTTGCAACTCCTCTCTTATGGCCTCATTCTTTATACGGCCAAGTTTAGAACACCATTTAACGCCTCTTAAGAATGCCATTTCCAAGGCCCGTATTTTACTGTCTTGTTTCTTTTTTTCTTATCCATAATTCATACCCACTGGACAGTACAGGGACTGCTACAACTTTATAGAACTTTATTTTTGTATCTCCAGGTAACTTGCTTCTCAAAATACGGTTGATTGTCTCAGAGATCGTCTGGAACTTACCTAACGTCATAATTCCAATTACAGCCAATATCACTTCCGAAATAATTAAAACTGTTCACATGTTCTAAAATTCGACCATTAATCATTACCTTTGTTCTTATTGGTTCTTTGCCTTGAAATGCCATTATCTTTGTTTTTACAGTGGAAATTTTCATATTCTATTGTTTTCAAATTGTATTGCCTGAAAACAGATTTTTCAAAATCAGATTCTGTATTTTGAATTACAAGCAAGTCGTCAGGAAACGACAGCACACTCAAACATCTGTCTCACGATAACTCAATACTCAGCGTTCACCGGCTGTTTCCATTTCCTTACAGTTCGTCAATAAGAGAAGATGATGTACTGCACCCTGTCTAACACCTTGATTGACAGACATTTGTTGAGGTATCCTACAATTATTTTTGACAGCTATTCTTGTTCCATTATATGGGCCTTGTACAGTAGGCCTATAGTTCTCATAAATTCTTCCGGGTATCCCCATCCTACTAATATTTGTCACAGCGTATTATGTCTACTCTTCTTCTAAAATATCAAAAGCCTTCTAAAAGTCAACGAAAGCTGCACGCGTTCGTTATTATTTAGTTTGGTAAATTCAGACGCAGAGAATTTTAACGAAGGTGACGCAACGCTGTGCAAACTGTAAAATGAAAACGTCAAAGTAAAAGGCAATCTGTAAGGAGTAATCGTTAGTTATTATGCTACGCGTAGAATTACCACGGGTTAGAATTGTCGCTTTACCACGGTATAGAGTACAGTCTCGCTAATCAGGTCGTTCGCTACATCAGATACGTTCAGTAATCCGCCATCAGGCGTACGCCAGTCCTAACATATCATCTTCAATAGACAATAGTCGAGCTGTATTGAAAAGATTCGTCCTCACACCAGAGGAACCACGTGAATGCAACTCTACCGTACAACAAAAATCCGTTGTGTGTAAAAGCGTGCTTTAAGCCATCACACACACACCGCTGTCCCTTGGGGGTGGCAGTGAACGGTTACAACGCGGCTCTGTCTCGTCTGAATGCTGCCATGCCTCTTTTCGTTCCACTGGGTACAAGCTACCGTACGGACGAAACCGTTGTTTGTGTCCGCCGCCTAGGAAAGCTTCTCGTCTCCACCTATGTGGTGCCGATGGTTACCTACGCGATACCCGTTGGGCCTACTTGGCCAAGAACCATAAGCGAAAGCTTTAGTCTCTCTTAGGCCGAGGATTGCCCTGGGCGTGCAAAGCCCACCACTATCTGACATCAAATAAAACCATCCGTGAAGCCCTGCGTCTCCGTTCCCTGGACGCCATTATACGGACACTGTCCCGTAAAATTCTATCACCGCACCGCTGCTATTTCAGGGCAACCACCTCATTTGCGCCCTCGGTCGCTACCAATCTGTGCCAGGAGAATCTTGGACCCGGCCTCAGCGAAATCTAACGCTCAATTAAATAATTAATTGAATCCCCACGGCCGGTAGCATGCCACACCCAAGGCATGCCCTTCGTCCCGCACAGCCCCTCCCCCAGGTCGTTGTGTGTGAAAGTAACCTTACCAAACTAAGATTCAAAGATGCAAAGACCGATGTAGAAACACAATCATCATCATCATCATTGGATCGGCAGCCCTTCGTGGGCGCTGGCCTTCTTCAGAAGATTTCCCCATTCTTTTCTATTCATAGCCACACTCATCCAGTTTCTAATTCCAAGAGTACTGATGTCCTGACTCACTCCGTCCCTCCATCTCAGTTTTTGCCTTCCAACTTTCCTTTTACCTTCTGGCTTTGCATTAAAATCTAGAAATACAATGGATTGCGGTTATTTGAGAGACAATGGCTAACGGGCAGTGGTTCGATTAAGCGACCGTACCTGTTATGCAGACAGTGACACTGGACACATAGGTTGTTAAGAAAGTATAAAGAAGACAGGCTGCAATTTAAATAAACACTAAATATTTATTAAATGTTTCAGAAAAATCAGAGCCAAGTATATTAATATATGGGTATCAGGTAAAGACGGGAAAACAATAGTTTAGGTATTGTTAATAGATTGTAAAGAAAAACTCATACAAAATTAAGGTAAATATTTATAGTAAACAGAAAATGAAAATTTTATTGTATTACTGACATTAAAAACTTCAACATGGATTACAATGTAAAGGTTAACAAAAATGGCTAAGGAAGCAAAACCAGCTGGGAAAAGAACCAGAGAACAACAAAGGACCAAGTACAACTTTGATGGAAACAATACTAAAACGTAAAGGGAAAAAAGGAATACGGAAAAGGAATCGAAAGATAAAGTATACACGCAAAGCCAAAGGGCCCAGAGGACGGAGGACACAGAGACCCGTCTCAAATAAACGGCATATGGTTAGCTAAAAGATTAAAAACACTAGCTCGTGCTTTGCTTACGTTCTTTATTGTAGATTTGTTCAAAACAAACGGCTGGCTTTATTGACCGGTGGCCCTAGTCCTAGTGGACTGTAGTATTAACCGTAACATTTATAAGAGTATTAACTTACTTGCACTTGTGTGTGATTCAGAAATAGTGACTAGAAACGCGGCAGGCATGATAAACACTCCTGAAATGAAATGCTTTTAAACAGTTTAAACAGATTCGACTGCTGCTCCCTGGTTGGGACCTTAGAAAGAGGAGCAAATAAGGGTAAGTGAATGACAGAAGAAAGAATCTCAAGAAGAGTTTTGAAAGGAAACGTCAACTAGAAACAACAGTGAGATAGAAAAGAAAGAGGTAAGAATGAGAAAGATTTGGAGAGACTGACAGTGGAAGGTATAGGATGGAAGCTGTTTTCCAATGTTTTGATACCACTGGCATAAGAGAAAATAGATGAACAAGAAGGAGAAGAAGAAAAGAAGAAGAAGAAGAAGGAGAAAAGAAGAAGAAGTGTAGTAGAAGAAGAAGAAGAAGAAGAAGAAGAAGAAGAAGAAGAAGAAGAAGAAGAAGAAGAAGAAGAAGAAGAAGAAGAAGAAGAAAGAGGGAATTTTAGATAAGAGAAGGAAAGAGCGTCTTACAATAAAATTTTGCTTTGCCTGACGTTGTGTGCGTCAAATGTAACTCCAATAGCCCCAAGTTGTGGTGCCAAATGTAACTCTAATTTACGTTAGGTAGATATTACCTTCTTAAAGCCCGCTATTGGAGCGCCAAATATAATGATTTGATTTTTGCTATGTCCCGCTAGTTACGGCGTCAAATATAACGTTTTTATTACTTGTTATAATTTATTATATTGTTAATTAATAGATTACGTTCTTTCAATCTAGCAACGGTAATTAAAGTTACAATGAAGTCTACTAATGTTAATTGTAATTGTGTTAAGTTACTTAGGCGTGATGCGTACAAAGAATCTTATATGTTCAAGAATACTAATTGCTGTATCATCCCACAGGTAGTTATTAAATAACGAACTGCATACACATTTATCAATATAATTGTTAAATTTATTATTATTACTTTACTTGTCATTCACAGTAATTCCATATGATTTTAACACTTTATGATCATTCGTTAAATTAAAATTATGATCTATCTCAATAGACATTCATTCTAAGATCTTTATCTCAATGTAAAATTTAACACTTATCTCTATTAAATATCATATTACACATATTTTATTTAGAAATGGATTCATTTTTAATATATGAAGTTTATCTTTAATAAGACATACGTGAGTTTTTTAAGTATATCATATTTTATACGTAAGTTCTTTGAGTAAGACAGACAGGTGATTTAACAATATAGTAATTAATGCATAACAGTTACTCTTGGTACGTTATCCAATCTGCGGCGTGTAGAACTGCGTTGATTATCATCCCCAATCCTTAGCTCTGCCATGAAAGTGTAGATGCGCTAATCATATCGTGGTTTATTCTCGTAGTGCATGATACGTTGAATACTTTTTGATCACTACACTCTGACTAAGACACTCCGTCATCTTCCGACGTTCCAATAAATAATTACCGGTTACTAATGATAACGTTTATTCTTGTTACACGAGTTATAATTTCCACACGACTGTTTTCGAACACTTGTTTCGATCCGAATTGTTTTATAAGTTATATATTACTACAACCTTAGTTCGCACTTCTCAATATTAATTGTATTATACACATTGTTTGTGAACTTTGGTTCTACGAAATATAATATAAGTTACAATTCTTCACAATTATTTTTACATGTTAAATCTTCGTACGTTTTTAGTCAATTCGCGGACTTTCACTACCGACTAATTCTGACTTTCCGTAACGACTCTGGACTGTTACGTTAAGACTCCACGAAACTTATAACGTACTCTCGTCAACACTTACGACCGACTCCCCCGAAAGATTATTATTAGACCTCCCCCCGACCGCGCTCTCGGCTTATTTTATATACTGATTACACCTAATTCCCTCTTAAGACTCTCGTAGTCCACCACCTTCGTTACCATTGGTTATCGTTCTGCCTTTCCACGAAAATTCCCTCCTATTTCTTTTACACGTTACCACGCTACGTTTCCATTGGTTTTTCGTTCTAGTCTTCCACGAACTTTACTTCTGGAAACCCGCCTACATTGAACTCTGGTTTCTGATAGGATATCTTACTTCCCTACTCTAATTTCCTTGCTTTTGGTTCCACCTTCAGTCTGACGATAGTTCGATTTCACACGCGTCAATCATCCTGTCGTTTCTTCTTATGTCCCATTCAGACACATTCTCTTAATTGCCTTCTAACGCACAGCTGCATCTGGCTAATGAGTGTACTCCACTTTTGTTCTGGATTTCTCGGTATCTCCTTGTCTGGCCCCTCGCTGACTTTTCTTTACCCAAGCGAGACCAATTCCTGCATTGTCTCCCAATGTCCAGCTGCATCCTCTGTTAGAGTTCACACACTTGGTGTGGCCTTTCTTAGTAAATTTCTCTCTGGTGTTTTTGCTATTCCTTACTCAGAATCACCCTTTTCTCTAAGCGTCCAGATGTACTCGTTACATTAGTTTAATAACCTCCTGTGTGGCTCTCTTTTGTATTTCTACTTGTACTTCTCGCCGGGGTGTTTTCCTATGACATTCAGCTAGAACAATCTTTGGTTTCGCTAAACGTTACATCTGCCCCGTTGATTAGTGCGTTCGGCTCCGTCGCATCCCTTCTTAGTATTTTCTCATGTTCATAGTATTGTACTTGGCTCTGGCGATTGTTGTGCCTATCAGCCAGAACAATCCCCTAATTTCTCCACGCTTTCAGCTGCACTTGTTAACCTTGTTCACACGCCTATGCTGTATTTCCTGGTAAGTTTTCTCTCTGCCGAACCTCTGCTCTGGTTAGATTTACGATACCTATAGACATGTGCACGTCGACATTGAAGGCTGTTACACTCCTTTGTGTTAACTCCTTTTATAGCTTCCCACATACGTCAATGTCAATCCAACAGCTGCCACTTGCTTCAACTTCCTTTTTTTCTCTTTTTTTTCGCGTTTTGGCGTTACAAGCGGTGGAGAGAGACAGTTTTCTTTTGAGATATTCGAGGCTGGTCGGTGAGGACCAGGCTCCGGCTGTTCTGGCGCAAGGCCCCTTCAGCCATTTGGGAAGGAATATTGGATCCGCACGCCAGTGCAGACTGGCCGTTGAGAGGGTGGAGGCACCAGAAAGTAAGGAGATTGTGACTGTGTTGTTGATGTCATGTGGAGAGGATGACGGGGGGAGGGGGACAGGTAGATACATAGACAGACAGGCAGACAGAGAAAGAAAGAGAAAGTTAAATATAAATCTGACAACTGACAAAATCCGTTCAAGTATTGTTCCTCCTTACCAAGCTTGTTTCGCTTGCGTGCGAATGTAAAATTTAATTAGAAACTAGATCCGAATTTCGCTTACGTCATAACTACCTGCTTGTCACTGAATCGAGCAGAGGATGGTTAGACCCTTCAGCTATCTGCGTAATTTTATTACCCAGCGCTTAAAAAAAGTTGCTACTTTTTTTTTGTTAAATAGAACGTCACGTAAAACGAGTATTAATTATAAGTTTATGTAAGTGAATCATTTTTATGTCCCAAAGTTGCTGGGAAGATCAAACAAACTTTGACTACAGTCAGAACAGCAACAGTAAGAGGTACAAGATAGGTCAGTAAACAGATAAATAAGACTAAGCTAGTTTGAATGCGACGATATTGAATGGAAGTGTAGGCGTCGAGGAAAACTGGATAACTAGATATTACAATACGCTGATGTAGTGATGAAGTCGTTCGTATTAACTTGTAATGTAAAACAACTTAATTCGGTGAAAACATAAATTAATATTACTTTCTGTCACTCGGCTTTGTCAATATACCGAGATTTGTTAATAAAACGGGACTATGTTGTAACCTCTCCTTGGCTTTAAGTATTTATTTTATTTCCTTTTAAATTTCTATCGCCTTGCTCATTGGCTTTCAAAGAGAGGTTACGAGTTATATAGAACTAGGCAGGAGCCTAGAGAAGCAAAATTGTGCTGGGTCCAGTATGACGGGACTTGCAATGAACTCAGCCATAATATAACAATAACAGATTTATTATATCTCTGGAATTCATACTTGTGTACAAGATAAATATGTATCTATATAAAAACTACCAAAAGGTACATCATGGCAAGCATGTATAATTAAGTGTACATCAACATAAGTGTGCACAAAGTAAATGTGTATACATATATATAATAGAAAAATTTGAATCACAACTAGCATATATAATTCCAGTTTACCTAAGAACAAGTGTATATAATTGAATAGAATTACATCAGAACAAGTGTATATAACAGCATATAAGTTAAATGTACATACATAAATAAAATATAAAATGCACAAACACATGTAAAATTCTCCCCGTCGTGTGGCTAGCTAGACACATAAAATACACATACAGAACACAAGGTACACAACTCACAGTCATTTACTTTCAACACGCATGCCCCTGTAACGCACCCACCCACTGGGTAAAGCAACTATCATCTTATGCCCCGGCAGTGATAAAATATACGCCCGTCGGCAACCCGTTCAGTAGGATAACCCAAACTCCAACCCCTTTAAAGACGAATAATTCATAAAGCATAACTGAAACTGGACCACCCATTTGTCTAGCATTCCGTTTATTAATGACCCATGATGAGTGTGTGAACCTTTGTTCCGTTCACAGCACCAGGTAATGTTAACAAACTCCTCAACTACTTCCAGACAGTGTTTCTAAAATTCTGAACAGTATTGACTTCACAAAATGCCAAAAAAGGAATTAAATCCTTATGTACTTTAATAACAGAAATTAACTGATTGAGGCTTTACAATTTCAGAAGATTTTGACAATATGTATATCTATTTAATTTACCCAAAAAGAAAAGGATGAAAACCAGTTCTATATCCAAAATTAAACAGCAACTTCTCTACGTGTGAAGTCAACCCATATGTGTTTGCTAGTTAAAAAAAAACAATCAGCTTAGCCCTTGTGCAAGGGGCAAAATCGGCAAAAATATATCCAGAACATTAATAAATCGTTTCGATTAGCCTCAGATAACTGTATAAAATAATTAGAAAAAGAATAGAATAAGGTGGTTGTGCTCTGGCATCTGTGGGAGCGCGCCCACATGTAGTTGACAAAACTTGACAGGACATCAGCCTGTCTGAGAATGCCCCAGCGCGTGTCCAAGAAACTAAGTGCCCTTTGGAAACCCTTAAAACGTCCCAAAAAAAACTTCAGGAAAGCCCCCAACCCTTAATTGTGAAACCACAGTCAATATAATTTTTTTATACACCCCTGTTCCAGCCGGAACAGGGCTACAGGGCAGTAACCTAAATTTGTGTAATGAGTAAAGCGAAAAGAAATACAACTGTAAAATGGTACAAGAGTGAAATGGCTGGCGCGCTCTCGCAGTGCAGCACGCACTTACAGTCATAGCATTTAGTGTTATAGAAAAAGGGTTATAAAAGTTCAGTAATTTTTTTTTATAGAGAGTGTTCAGAGTCATGATCACAGTTCACTTCCCAATTAGACAGTCTGGACATGTGGTCCCCTGGCTTCTAAGTTATTCACATAAACAGGCACACTGCCGGTTCGGCCCCCAAAAAGAAAAAGCATAAATGTCACCTCATAAGTGCTGGCGACTGCAACGTAGGAATTCGATCTCCGTCTCCCTCTTCGTAGGCGATCTTGACATGGTTCACAGCTTGAGCAGATGTTCGGCTCACAGCCAGCCACGAACCCGACTTAGGGCGAGAACCCTAAGAATTCAAGTAAATTAGAGAACAGTCTATAAGAATGTACACCCGAGTTAAGGTAATTAACCTCTTAACGGGCCGCCAGCTAACTCTCACCAAAGGCACCAAATTAATTAATTAAAGTTTTTTACAACCTGCTTAAATAGTCTACATTCAGCCATGGAATAAGTAAATTTGCATTATGAACAGAACTTATTAAATTGTGGCATAATATAAAGTGAACTGTACTCAGTCAACATGCTTCGGCAAAATTTTGCAGGTTAAACCGGCCACGTGCAGAGCAGTAATCATAATTTAGTCAGAAAAATTTTTAACAGCAAGTCACTCACAGCATTGAGAATGTTTTACCTTCAATTAAGTTTCATACACAGAAGCTCTCACACTTCATTCTCTATTTGTGAACATAATTAACCAAGACGGTGACAGTATGCTACATGCCCCGACACAGATCACTACCTGACTGCACACCAAGTCTGTGTGATTAATTTTTTGGGTAAAGCACTTTTACTCTGAGAATGACTCTTGAAACTTCTCGCATTATAACAGAAAATAATAAGGCATGGCTATATAAAGGGCGTTACATACAACAGAAAAAAAAATGAGTTTCTCTTACATTAATTTGTCAGGTCGCACACACACATAAATACGTACTTCACACGATAGCATAAATCTTGCTATTAAATATCCACACAACTAATGAAAATAATTAAATCTTACCGGGAAGTCGTTTTATTCTCTACTCCATCCTATAGAGAAATTCAACTGCGCAGAAACGAATACAAAGAGCGGAGACGAAGGGGGAAGAACTCTGTGAGCAAGGCTAAGCGTCGACTGGCCTCAGCTGCATACAATTTCCACAGCACTGGACGAGCTGCGCGCGCAACCGCACACCGCGCCGCTCCCCTCATACCGTCGACCAAAGGTCGCCCGGCACCCTCACGTTATGTTACACATAAACGAACCCTTCTAAAATATTTTGTAACGGCCGGCTCCGCGCCTCACTCACGCATATTACAACCATGAAAACTTTCTAGAATTCATATTTTGCAACCGCCGGCTTCGAACCGGCACACCCCCACCCCGAAAGGGCAACCCGGTTGCCCCACTCTGAAACTCGGGAAAGTACCTGCAGTGTACTCCCAACTGAAAATTCCGGTGGACATCGTGGGTAAGGTGGCTAGGCAAACCCGCTCCCAGGAGAACAGAGGCTCAGAAGGGAAAACGAAAGAGACGAAAGAAGAGGTGTATAGTGTAAGTGTGCGGTTGCTGCACGCTGACCTGATCAGGGCCAGCCCACAGCAAAGAGGGACAGAGAAGAAAGACAAAAGAAAGTTCGGGAGCTCCCTGAGTTCCGACCTCCTGAGGCTTGTCCACCCAAGCCAGAACACGATAGCCACCTAAACAGGGCCATCTGCCCCATATAATTACGGGAAGATCCCCTCATACTATTCCCCATTTTACACACTACCATACTGCACGGGCCAAGGGGAAAGGGGGGGCGATGACAGTCCCCATGATGCGGTGGTCCCCGCTGGGACCTAACGGAAAACCATGTCAACTGTGACTATGTCGCCTTTCCAAAGTATATATATATATATATGTCTTCTACATGTGTGCTCCAAGGGCATGTACACAGGAAGCAGCTCCCCAGAGCCCACAACCGGCCCCGGGAAGCTACTCCCTGTCATCCTCTCTCCAACTCCTTTTTTTTTGCTTTTCTAGTTTTTTTTTTTTTTTTTTGGTAAGGTTAGGAAAATAGGAAGGTGGATGGTCAAGGATGATTCCGGTCATGGGCTGGGACTAAAGGTAAGGACGTGGCTCCCTCCGGACATAGGACAATTGGAGAAAACCAAGGCTCGCGTAGGCAGGGGCGCATCCCTGAAGTAGACGAACCCCACTGGGACTGCAGGAAACATCTACCCGCTACCTTATGCTCAATCTCGCCCCCGGAGCACACCTCTCAAAACCGAAAACGTCCCCACCCGCATAGAGACCGCCATCGTTTACCCCCCCCTTTTCGTTTACAGCCCGTTTACCCTTTTCGACATAGTTTCAATTTAGAAATGTGTGTGGTAATCTCTTTGGGACTACTACTACCCCGTTTCTTCTAATCGCGCCGTCACCGGTGACGTAAACCCGAGGATACGGTATGGTCCCGACCAACGATAGCACAATTTAGCGGCTCTTTTGTCCGCGGCTGAGCTGATCGGATGGCTCTGGCAGTAGACCCAGTCCCCGGTCTGAAAGGGGTTCGGAATTCGCCCCTGATTATATCGTCGACGGACCGCTCGTGCGCTCGTAGCAAATTCTTCCGAGCCTCCCTCCATCTCTCCGCAGTTCCATTATCGGGCTCCCGTGGCAGAAGATCATCAATATTCCACAAGTTAGTCAACGGGAGTGCGGGCGAGAATCCAAACATGATCTCAAAAGGCACGGCCTTATGACTGTCATGCAGGGCCGTGTTAAAAGCTAGCTGTAACCACTTTAAGTTCTGGTCCCAGGTAGTCTGTTGCTCAGCGTGGTAGGCAATAAGTGCGGACCGCAGATTCCTATTGAACCTCTCCGCATGAGACGGCTGCGGGTAATACGGGGAAGTGGTTACATGCTTGATACCGCTGGCGAAACACATCCGCCGGAACTCACTCGAAATGAACTGGGGTCCATTGTCGGAGACAATGATGGTCGGAAGACCGAAATGCTGAAAAACATGGTTCTGAAGCGCGCTTATGGTCAAACGAGCTGTTGCCTGCCGTAAGGGCAGTAGCCAGGCAAACTTCGAAAAAGCATCCACACAGACAAGTAGGTAAGCGTTACCTGACTTGCTACGCGGGAAAGGTCCCACGTAGTCGATGAATAGCTTCTCCATCGGTCTGCTCGCCACTTCTGATGACAACAACCCCAACTTAGTGTTTTGAGCAGGCTTACTTAAGCCGCACAGATGACAGGCCTTCACACGCGTCGCAATGTCCCTATCCATGCCCTTCCAGATGAAGTTCTTCCTAATACTGGAAATGGTCTTCGAAATTCCCTTATGTCCACCTACCGGGGAATTGTGATAGTAGCTGAAGACCATAGGCACAAGTTTGCTAGGCAGCACAATCTTCGGGGCCCGTCCTTTCTTCTCTCTGCAACATAGGACGCCCCTGGACAAGAAGTAGGGGACCTGCACGTTACCCTCTTTTAGATTTTGGATGATCGGACCCAACTCTTCATCATTTAACTGATGGGGCAACACATCAGTAAAAGCTAACGGAAAGTCTAGTAGAACAGAACAGGGTTGCTCCGGCTGGGCTTCGCTGGGCTGGGAGAACATACGGGACAAAGCATCTGCAACCACATTTTGAGTTCCCCGAATGTGTTGCACCTTAAATTTAAAGGATGAGATTTTAACCACCCATCGTCCAATCTTGCCCAGCTGCCGGGGATGAGCAAGAAGCCAAGAGAGAGCCTGATTGTCGGTCTCGAGCAGGAACTCAGCGTGTTCCAGAAAACGCCTGAACTTATCTAGAGCGTATACAACGGCCAAACACTCTAGCTCATATACTGATGACTTTCTTTCTTGTTGGGTCAATGTTCGTGAAATAAAGGCCACAGGCTGCCTAGCACCATCAACGACTTGGGACAGAACCGCCCCGAGCGCCACCGAACTCGCGTCCGTCTGTAAAATAAACGGTTGAGAAAAATCCGGCATCCTCAGCACCGGCGGGGAAATAATAGCCTCTTTCAATGTTTGAAACGCTTTTTGCTGGCTTTCGCCCCACACAAACTTGGCCCCTTTCTTTCTTAATTCATTTAGGGGTGCGGCAATCTCCGCTGCATTGGGGATAAACCGCCGATAAAAGTTGACCATCCCCACAAACCGGGCGATGCCTTTGGCATCCCTTGGTGGGGGAAAATCCCGGATAGCCTGGGTCCTTTCAGGGTCCACTGTAACGCCTTGGTGCGACACCAGATGCCCCAGAAAAGAGATGCTCTCCTGGGCGATTCGCACTTTCTCCGGATTGACCGTAAGGCCCGCTCTTCTCAACCTACTCATCACCTCCCTGAGATGGCTCAGATGTTCATCATAAGTTTTGCTGTAGACCAGCAGGTCATCTAGATAGTTGAAAATAAATTTAAACTTCACATCCTGAAACACTAGGTCAAGAAGACGCGTGAGCGTTTGGGCGCCCACCGCCAGACCCATGGGAACCCGTGTATACTGATATAAATTCCACGGGACACAAAACGCCGTATACGGTCTACTCTCCTTGGATAAGGGTATCTGGTGATATGCCGCGTTGAGGTCAATCACGGTGAAGTACTTGGCCTCACTAAACCAATCAAAAGCAGAGTGGAGATCCGGAAGGGGAACCGAATCCACCTCAATATTAGCATTTAACTTCCTGTAATCGATTACCATACGATGCTTACCCCCAGGCTTGGGTACAAGGAACGCTGGACTGGCATAACTGGAATTAGAAGGTTCAATTACCCCTTGCTCTAAAAGCTCTTGAACCTTCTCCCTCAGAACGGCCATCTTCGGAGGGGCGAACTTATATGGGTGTGACCTCACTATCTTAGTGTCTGTGAAACGGATCTTATATTCTAATAAATGTGTGAGTCCCAACTTGGGAGTTAAGACAGAGGGAAATTCCTCACACAAACGGTCTAAAGCTCTCTGCTGGGCGGGAGTGAGATGATCTCGTGCAGAATCGGGACAAGCAACCTCTTGGATACCTCCCTTAGCTCCCTGGTATCCAAGAAATGGAATAACTACACCCCGATTAAATTTAAAATAACACTGGTGCCCATGGATGTCCAACACGAGACCACTTTTAGCGATGAAGTCGGCACCCACAATACAGTCGACTCCCAGAGCCGGAGAAACCAGAAAAGGCCACACCCAAGAAAAGCCATCAATCTTGAACTTGAAGGAAACCACCCGGGAGATAGGCAGAATTTCCCTAGAAGCAGTCCAGCATACCACAGACGACTTACTCGACCCTTTTATTAAGCCCTGTTTCTCAAGGTCCGCGCATACTCGAGATGAGATGATAGATCGGGCTGACCCGGAGTCAACTAACGCTCTGAGTTGACCCTTCTTTACCTCGAGCGACAGGAAGGGGCATACAGAAGCCTTTTGAGGGACGGTGGTAAGGACCTTGATTTGAGAAGAGTCTGGACCTATCCTCGGCCTGGAGGCGCTAGAATTCAGAAACGTCTTGCAATGAGGGGAAGACAACCTCCGATTTGTCCCCCCCTGATAATTTAGTTTTTTGGATACCGGACCCTCGGGGGAAGCGCAGGACGCATACCACCCTCCGGACAATCGCGGGCAACATGTCCCTGTCTATGACAGCGAAAGCACACAACGCCTCTCACTCGTCCGCTCCGATCGCCATTATTTCTCTCTGGCCGCGGTTGGGACTGAACAACTCGTCGTTCTACCACTCGGGGTTCGCCCAGACTGGCCCTTACTGGCCCACGGGATTCATCTACAGACTGTATGGCGCGAGATAACGCACACAATTTCTCCAGATCTTCATAAGTCCGCGGTCGCTCGGCAAAAGTTAAGCGCGATCTCTCCTGGGGAGTAACCCCTTCGAAGATCCACTGTACCACTTCCTTCTCGGGCAGTCCCAACCCTAAAATCCGGACCGCCTCACGGAGGCTCTGCACGAACTTTGAAATATTCTCCCCGTGTGCTTGTACTCGATAAAAATATTTGTACTGCAGCTACTTACGCAAAAGCCCAGGCACGCATGCGTCCAACACCCCCCGATGGAAAGACGCCACACTGCCGCCATCTCGTATAGTGCGCGCGACCTGCTCAGCCACTGACCCCCGACAATAGGGATACACGAGTTCAAGAAGTGTGCCGTCCGACATCCCCGGGAAGTCGGACAGCTGAAACAAAATCCGAAAAAAACTCATCAACTGGTCCACGTCCAGTCCGTCCACCACCGGAAGCCCCTGCATAACTGAGGACATGGGGTGAGGTAAGTTATTATACGAGATACGCGCTCCTCCCGAAAGCGTCGGCAATGGAGCCGCAGGGTTCGACGTCTGTTCTATGTTCATTTCAGGAGGCTGGGGAGAGCTCACGGAAAGCGGGGACTTCACCGGCTCAAGGTTCAGCAATGCTTTAGCCACCTGTTCCGCTATCAGCTTCACCGTAGCGCTGACTTCCGCGATTGTAGTCTGTGCGGACAAGTTCTCCAGTCTATGTTGCAGGTGTTCCGCTCGCTGCCGTACTCTCTGTCTTGCCCTGAGGTTGGAAGGGACCGACTCAAAATCTTCCATTACCTCCCGCAACTCTCCCCACTTCTCCTGGCACAACTCAAGCTCGGCCGTCACATCAGTGACCTTTACAAGCGACGTTGTGCCTGCAGACGCGAGGGCGTCTCTCAACTGCTTCCTCAAAGAGGCAACATCCCCTTGGGGCCTCCCACCTCGGGACTTAATTTCAAACTCCAACTCGTTCCTGAGAAATAAATCGGGATTTATCACACTCATGCCGCCACTGCTCCAAACACCTATCTAACAAACCACAAACAACATCAAAACGAAAAATCACTAACCAGGAAAACCTTGAGTACTGTTCTTCCATCAAGAAGACCCCCGGGTTCTCTAGCGCTGCGGAAACCTGGCCTATTCTGAACCATGCAAACCCCCACGAAAGGCGACAAGAGACAACAACAATACTAAACACATATAACAGCAACCAGCAACTCGACACACACACTTCGTACCAACACATAATTCACAACAACCCACTAACAATCAACTACAAGTCCTAATTCGGGAATGTAAAATAATTCGACATCAACCGGACACAAGTCGGTTCCGGTACCGATTTCCGATCGGGCCATACCGCATCCCGTCAATATACTACGCTCAACTCCAACTAAACTCCCTAATCAACTCTCCATAATCCCTGGCTACATTTAAGACTCCCCGGCAATACAAGCTATCAAACATCTTTTTTTTTTTTTTTTTTTTCAAACATAATTAACCGCCTCAGTGGTGCGACCCGACTCACAATTTAAACAACCTACAATCAGCTTACACTGGCGTATATCAACTATGTTACAAAAATCATTAATATTTCCGAGTCTGCAGCCCCGTCACACCAGGACCCAAGGGTTCAGGCCTAGAACGAACCACGCTCTGCTACCATTTGTAACCTCTCCTTGGCTTTAAGTATTTATTTTATTTCCTTTTAAATTTCTATCGCCTTGCTCATTGGCTTTCAAAGAGAGGTTACGAGTTATATAGAACTAGGCAGGAGCCTAGAGAAGCAAAATTGTGCTGGGTCCAGTATGACGGGACTTGCAATGAACTCAGCCATAATATAACAATAACAGATTTATTATATCTCTGGAATTCATACTTGTGTACAAGATAAATATGTATCTATATAAAAACTACCAAAAGGTACATCATGGCAAGCATGTATAATTAAGTGTACATCAACATAAGTGTGCACAAAGTAAATGTGTATACATATATATAATAGAAAAATTTGAATCACAACTAGCATATATAATTCCAGTTTACCTAAGAACAAGTGTATATAATTGAATAGAATTACATCAGAACAAGTGTATATAACAGCATATAAGTTAAATGTACATACATAAATAAAATATAAAATGCACAAACACATGTAAAATTCTCCCCGTCGTGTGGCTAGCTAGACACATAAAATACACATACAGAACACAAGGTACACAACTCACAGTCATTTACTTTCAACACGCATGCCCCTGTAACGCACCCACCCACTGGGTAAAGCAACTATCATCTTATGCCCCGGCAGTGATAAAATATACGCCCGTCGGCAACCCGTTCAGTAGGATAACCCAAACTCCAACCCCTTTAAAGACGAATAATTCATAAAGCATAACTGAAACTGGACCACCCATTTGTCTAGCATTCCGTTTATTAATGACCCATGATGAGTGTGTGAACCTTTGTTCCGTTCACAGCACCAGGTAATGTTAACAAACTCCTCAACTACTTCCAGACAGTGTTTCTAAAATTCTGAACAGTATTGACTTCACAAAATGCCAAAAAAGGAATTAAATCCTTATGTACTTTAATAACAGAAATTAACTGATTGAGGCTTTACAATTTCAGAAGATTTTGACAATATGTATATCTATTTAATTTACCCAAAAAGAAAAGGATGAAAACCAGTTCTATATCCAAAATTAAACAGCAACTTCTCTACGTGTGAAGTCAACCCATATGTGTTTGCTAGTTAAAAAAAAACAATCAGCTTAGCCCTTGTGCAAGGGGCAAAATCGGCAAAAATATATCCAGAACATTAATAAATCGTTTCGATTAGCCTCAGATAACTGTATAAAATAATTAGAAAAAGAATAGAATAAGGTGGTTGTGCTCTGGCATCTGTGGGAGCGCGCCCACATGTAGTTGACAAAACTTGACAGGACATCAGCCTGTCTGAGAATGCCCCAGCGCGTGTCCAAGAAACTAAGTGCCCTTTGGAAACCCTTAAAACGTCCCAAAAAAAACTTCAGGAAAGCCCCCAACCCTTAATTGTGAAACCACAGTCAATATAATTTTTTTATACACCCCTGTTCCAGCCGGAACAGGGCTACAGGGCAGTAACCTAAATTTGTGTAATGAGTAAAGCGAAAAGAAATACAACTGTAAAATGGTACAAGAGTGAAATGGCTGGCGCGCTCTCGCAGTGCAGCACGCACTTACAGTCATAGCATTTAGTGTTATAGAAAAAGGGTTATAAAAGTTCAGTAATTTTTTTTTATAGAGAGTGTTCAGAGTCATGATCACAGTTCACTTCCCAATTAGACAGTCTGGACATGTGGTCCCCTGGCTTCTAAGTTATTCACATAAACAGGCACACTGCCGGTTCGGCCCCCAAAAAGAAAAAGCATAAATGTCACCTCATAAGTGCTGGCGACTGCAACGTAGGAATTCGATCTCCGTCTCCCTCTTCGTAGGCGATCTTGACATGGTTCACAGCTTGAGCAGATGTTCGGCTCACAGCCAGCCACGAACCCGACTTAGGGCGAGAACCCTAAGAATTCAAGTAAATTAGAGAACAGTCTATAAGAATGTACACCCGAGTTAAGGTAATTAACCTCTTAACGGGCCGCCAGCTAACTCTCACCAAAGGCACCAAATTAATTAATTAAAGTTTTTTACCACCTGCTTAAATAGTCTACATTCAGCCATGGAATAAGTAAATTTGCATTATGAACAGAACTTATTAAATTGTGGCATAATATAAAGTGAACTGTACTCAGTCAACATGCTTCGACAAAATTTTGCAGGTTAAACCGGCCACGTGCAGAGCAGTAATCATAATTTAGTCAGAAAAATTTTTAACAGCAAGTCACTCACAGCATTGAGAATGTTTTACCTTCAATTAAGTTTCATACACAGAAGCTCTCACACTTCATTCTCTATTTGTGAACATAATTAACCAAGACGGTGACAGTATGCTACATGCCCCGACACAGATCACTACCTGACTGCACACCAAGTCTGTGTGATTAATTTTTTGGGTAAAGCACTTTTACTCTGAGAATGACTCTTGAAACTTCTCGCATTATAACAGAAAATAATAAGGCATGGCTATATAAAGGGCGTTACATACAACAGAAAAAAAAATGAGTTTCTCTTACATTAATTTGTCAGGTCGCACACACACATAAATACGTACTTCACACGATAGCATAAATCTTGCTATTAAATATCCGCACAACTAATGAAAATAATTAAATCTTACCGGGAAGTCGTTTTATTCTCTACTCCATCCTATAGAGAAATTCAACTGCGCAGAAACGAATACAAAGAGCGGAGACGAAGGGGGAAGAACTCTGTGAGCAAGGCTAAGCGTCGACTGGCCTCAGCTGCATACAATTTCCACAGCACTGGACGAGCTGCGCGCGCAACCGCACACCGCGCCGCTCCCCTCATACCGTCGACCAAAGGTCGCCCGGCACCCTCACGTTATGTTACACATAAACGAACCCTTCTAAAATATTTTGTAACGGCCGGCTCCGCGCCTCACTCACGCATATTACAACCATGAAAACTTTCTAGAATTCATATT